>JAAGVU020000113.1:29765090-29814099 GCA_011763525.2 Mormyrus iriodes
GAATTTTTAATTCTGAGCAAATATACATTTACTACCCAGATAAATGGCTTTAAACATTTCTTTTCACTGCCTAAGACCTTTGCACAGTACTGTAAAATCTACAAACATACAGACTTCCTTGGTGCAGCTTTGGTTAGGTGGATTGGTTGGGCAGTGTGGAACACTACAGGCTCACACCTCAAAGGTTGTGGGTTTGACTACTACTCCCGGCTCTGCCAGGAGCTCTCCAGATGTTTGTGTATTCCCTAGATGTTTGCAAGGACTTCCTCTGGGCACTCCAGTTTCCTCACGCAATCCAAAGACATGTGAGTCATTCTGGCTCAACTTAAATATTTGGTTTCGTCCTCACTTGACCATCTCAGAATTGAACCATTTTTTGGCATTTTGTTTGCCCCTTGGCCAATATAAAAAATCCAAAATTACTCTGGCCATCAAGAGCTAGTCAAATGACACAATGAAAGTGACAATATTTTTACTACTCCTTGAGATTCTCGGCCTCTTGACAGATTAGAGGAAGATTTTAAGATCTTAAGTTGGGTACATGCTACAGGCTAAATAAATACAAATTTGGAATTAGGCCAAAGACATATATATCCACAATTTTTTTCAGGTGCCTAGGTGTCACCGTCGCAAAGATACAGGCATCTGAATATGGCTGTCCAAATATTTCTGCGAACAAAGGAAAAATCTCATTGAATTTCAAGCCAGTGTAACTCCTAAACTATATGAGCTAGGCCAGAGAATTTTAGGATTTTTCATATTGGCCCAGGGGCAAACAAAATGTAACAAAATGATTCAATTCTGAGATTGTCGAGTGTGGACCATTTGTTGAGTTGAGCCAGAATGAGCCATGTGCCTCTAAATTGTCCATTATGTTTGAGCCTCTGCCTTGCAATGAAAAGGCATCCTGTCCAGGGTGTCGATGTGCCATGTTCCTCCTGGGATGGGCTCCAAGAACACCATGACACTGTATCTGATAAGTGCCTATGGAAAGCAGATGCATGGTGCTCATGGTCCTACTGCTGATTCTCTCCTAGGATATGAGCCAAAAACCTTCAAGTTAAAAATTCATGATCTTAACTGTCATGCCACCTGTTGCTTGTGTGTTAGTGATAATGTTACTCACTATAATGAGCTCTGTGAATATGTGGGCATTTGTCTGCAGCACTTTTAGCAGTAAAACCTTGGAAGAAGAATGGAATCTGGTCTCCTGACATTGACTCTTTGGCCCCCGTACCTCATTCTGCCATGGGATAGAGACGCTTCCGGTGCTGAACTTGACATAGAAGTCATTGTCGGTCTGGTCCAGGTTGACACCCTTGACAGTGGAGAATTGCTCGATGTCCAGGACGTCCTTGCAGTAGACGGCTCTGGGCTAGAGGAACAGAGATGGGCCGGGTTAGGTCACGGGGTGTGGGAGAGAGGAAATATGACAACACTGAGTTCTGCAAAACAAAATAAGGCTTGTACATCTTGACTCGAAGTATCTTCCTCGGCTGACATCATCTTCATTTAATATGAATACTTATATATAATAATGTACAAAGGACGTTATTCACTTTAAAGCTTATATCCATCCATCCATTTTCTATACCTGCTTATCCTATTCTGGGCCACAGAGGGTCTGGAGCCAATCCCGGAGGGTACGGGTGCAAGGCAGGGAATAACCCAGGATGGGGTGCCAACCCATCACAGGGCTGAAGCCTTCTCAGTGTTATTTTCCTAGCAAGTCATTACTACAGCTTGTAACTGAAAGTCACCAGTGCTGTGAACCGGCTAATCAGATAGATCTGTTTACTGTAATTCTAAACATTTGTATATTAATTGGATATTAAGTTACATGTAAATATATATCAGTAGTTGCATCAACGCCCTCTTGTGGGCTGTTACACAGCACGCGGCTCCATTCCTTACATCTGGCACAAATGAAGGTTCCAGCATCCCAGCCTCCAGCCTCTTGAAGTTGATGTTCTTAAAGAAGGGTCGGGCCTTCACATCCGCTGCCCCACCTGACCCCAGCCTCTGCTTTGGGTCTTTATTCAGCAGCTGGGGAGAGAGGGGGGGTCACAGGGAGGAGGAGCTTAGTGCACAGAGCAGGGCACTGAGAAGTATATGATATCTAATGTGAAAGAAATACAATGTGCTCGCAGGCAGACTGGCTTTTCAGCAGTGCCGAACTGTTTTTGTGCCTTAAATGGATGACAGATGAAGACGGATAAGAAGCTAAGGTCTTTTCTGGCAATCCTCGCTGCTTTCTTATGTCAGTGAATCATTTGATTTGTCTGACTGGATGAATTTCCATATCCGGAAGAGGGTGGTAAGAAAAGGCTTACAGATGCAAGAGCATCTCTGAAATTGCCTTAAAGGGTGTGTCTAGCACTACATATTCCTCCGCAACCTCACCATCCTGCAGAAGGCCTCTGTGTCCTCGGTGAACTTGTCGTTGTACTCCTCCTGCTCCTCCAGCACCCGGTGCTCCACCTCCTCCCTCTTGACACGTTCCTTGCGTGCACGGAAGGGTGAGCGGCCCGCCATCATCTCGTACACCAGGCAGCCAAGGCCCCACCAGTCGGGGCTCATGGCATAGCGCTCATTCTTGATGACCTCCGGCGCTGTTCGACATAAGGACCATGACGGAGGCACAAAGGCTTCAGCTTGGCAGCATTTGAGGTTTGACACCAATAGCCTTCCTGAAGTTCCACACTCAAAAGTTATTTTAAGAAATTTCCGTAAGAAATGAAGAACAAGTGTACGTTTTTGGCACCTAAGCGACGACTACGTGGGAAAGTGCGCATAAAGGGCAGCTTGTCCCACGGACGCCTTTTCTCAGCTGGGGCTCAGCTCTGTGCCGTCCGTCCCGTCCGGGTAGAAGGCCACGTACCCATGTATCCCACGGTCCCCACTCTGCCCCGAATCAGTTCGCCGTCAGGCACCTTGATAGCCAGCCCCAGGTCCGATATTCGAATGTGTCCTGAGTGTCAAAGGGAAGACCACACCTTATTACCATGTATAGCACGATATATAGCACCATAATTACGTCCTATTTCGGCATATATGTAGGAGGCTACTCCTTCCTAAAACCATCTGGAAAAGGTTCTTGGTTCTGAATTTTACCATGGACAGGTGTTTACCTTGGTGTACCCTAGCTCTTAAAGTAAGTATACCATTACATTTCACGGATCATCACCAACCTTGGTGAAATTGTCCAGTGTAGATATAATACCATGGTGAAATAACCAAAGAAGGTTGGAATTACTGTATGGACTATTTTATATTACAATATTTCATTATTAGGAAATTCAGGTACAATCTCTCATCATAGAGCAGAACAGGTAACAGGTTGAGTTTGTGACCCATAAGGTACAATTAAGACAGCACATTTATAGTCATATAAAAACTGCTTACACAGAGAAACATAACCAGATGAATATACATTTTCCAGGAAATGAAAGGTTTCATCAACTTCATAAAGGTTCCACCTTCTTAATTGCACCAAGGTAATTGCAACAATGAACGCTTTGCTGAGGTGGTTCCTTAAATTTTATGACTGGTACCAGAGAAGACTGACTGTCCTTCTGATAAAGGCAATATCTGTCCTTAACTACTTCTACCATTCACTGCAAACACTCACCATTGTCATCTAACAGGATATTCTCAGGCTTCAGGTCCCTGTAAAAAATACTGGGTCAGTTTGGAGGTATGTATGTTCGCTTTGATTTGCACATAATGAAATTATCTTCCTTTTCTCACTGCTGCTACAGATTTTCCTTTCCAGTGCAGCAGTGACTCCTGTTGTTTGGGCCTGGTCCTTTGTGATACCAGGGTGCAGAGAACATCTCACCTGTAGACAATGTTCTCCCTGTGCAGGTGCTCCAGGCCGCAGCAGATCTCAGCAGCATAGAACTGCACCCTCTCCTTCTCGAAGCCTGGAGTGCCCATGTTGTAGATGTGAAACTTGAGGTCCCCACCGTTCATGATGGTCAGCACCAGACAGAGGGCGTCTTTGGTCTCATAAGCATACGCCAGGCTGACCTGGGGAACAAGGTTAGGATAGCTTAGTTACCCCTGACCTCTCTGTCTCTTTCTTATTCTCTCCCTCTTTCCGTCTCATTCGAGGTCAGTGTCACACTTGAGACGTTCGCCTATTTACAAGTCTGCATTTCACGAAGGCTGCCAGGGCAGCCACTGTATGTGGATCAAATGTGTGCTCCCCGGTATAAATACTGACAGAGATGCCATGTTGCAATACATGAAATGCATCCACATGGATAGTCTGACAGGCTGACTCTGTGAATGTCCATAAACAAGCCCGCCTGCCTGCCACGAGTCAAAGCTTTGCTACACGTAGAGCTTCTTCAACTGTTCTGATGTGTTTTTTCGTTGACGAGAAAAGTGTGAGTACACCATATGATTTAGGGGGCGATTATCGCTAGGTTAGGTCATCCAGTCTCATGGCTTCTATGACTACTATACCGAAGACATCCAGATCTAACTAGACCTTCTCTCCTGGTGACACCACAGTTTTCGCTCGGATCTCTTATTCAAGCTGTGATGTCAACCAGACATGCAGAGACCATGACCTCCAGCTTAATCTCTGTAAGACTGAGCTTCTTGTCTTCCCTGCCATCCCTACCATTCACCATGACATGACTGTTCAGCTTGGATCATCCACACTGTCTCCATCAAGGTCTGCCAAGAACCTAAGGGTAATGACAGATGACCAGCTATCCTTTGCTGAGCACATAACAGCAGACTCCTGATCTTGCAGATTTACTCCGTTTAACATCCAGAAGATCAGGCCTTTTCTGTCTGAGCATGTAGCTCAGTTTCTAGTGCAGGCACTTGTTATCTCATGACTAGACTACTGCAACTCTCTACTAGCAGGTCTACCGGCTTGAGTTGTCAGACCACTGCAGATGATTCAAAACACAGCAGCACATCTGATATTCATTCAATCTAAGCGTTCTCCTGTAACACCCCTCCTTGTCTCTCTTCACTGACTCCCTATTGGTGCTCGCATCAAGTCCTTGGTACTGGCTTACATGTCCGTCAATGGACAGGCACCATCTCCATCAAAAGGCTCCTCAAGACCTACATCCCATCACACCCCCATCATTCAGAAAACCAATGTTGCTTGGATCTCCTGGAAACCACATGAGAATTGTCACTCCAGATGGTTCTCTTGTGTGGATCCCCATGTCCAGACATCAGACTCCCTTCTCTACCTTCAAGAAACACCTTAAGACCCATCTGTTCCAGGAATTCCTCTACTAACCTGATGCCTCTTTACATCCCCTGAATGTTGCACTTCTGGTCCTTGAATAGTCTTATTAGGGTCTTGCTTTGTAGCTCCTGCTCCAATACTGCTTACATTTGGGCATTCACTGGAAGCTCAACCTAGCCGTACTTATGCCTAGCCGACTCCTTCACACCATATGTTTGTAATATGCCATTTGCCCCACTTGTACGTTGCTTTTGACAAAAGCGTCTGCTAAACCTGAACAGTGTAAATGTACAGTTCTGTGACATTTGGCATTCTTCTGATGGCTATGGTCGAATCATCTCTGTTACTGTTACCTACAGTGTGAGTGGCCACTCACCACGAATCTGCTGTTCACCTGCTCCAGGATCCGCTTCTCATTGAGGGCCATGGCTTCGCCCTTCCTCTTCTTGATGCGCTTCTTCTCGAGCTTCTTGCAGGCATACATCTTTCCCGTGGCGCGTACCTGGCAGGCGCACACCTGCACGGAGGCATTCAGTCCACGTTAAAACAACAAAAAAACTATGCTTCAGGCTCTTACCGCCGCGAACGCCAGAGGAACATAAAGATACATTGTAACGAGAAAAGAAAATGATCAACTTCACCTCCCCGAATCCACCTTTCCCCAGAACCCGGTACTGTCGAAACGTGTCTTTCGTGATTGGCTGCCTGTAGACAGAAAAAGGCCATGGAAGTGAGCAATAGCCGGCATCCTAGGTTATGGGACCGTGTACGCAAATGGGGCTGCATGAGAGGATAGGTGAACGGACCGTTCTAGCATCTTCCACTGCAGGAAACGGTCGAAATACATGCTGTCCTGATAGTCGGCAAAAGGGGCACTGCTCAGGTAATCGTGGAGAGCCCTGGAAGGGAAAGCAGGTGAGTGGTGAGGAGGCTGTGGAGCAGAGGGCTGGACAGGGGGAGGGGAGCTTGGAGGGAGGTGGGGGAGTCACCTGCGGCAGTCACTGAAGATCTCTTTGCTGGCGCTGAGATCCAGGTTATGCTGGCAGAGCTGCCCATGAGCTTGGGCCACCTCCAGCACACACTCCGGGGACTGCGAGTACGCATGCACACACACACACACACGCGCGTGCACACGCGCACACACACACACACACACACAGAGTGACGTCAGGAGTCAAGACCATCACCATTTGAACATAAGAATTAGGCTGCTGGATCCTCTGCATGTCAAAGTCCTGACTTTGCAAGTTAAACCAGGATCGTTCCCGGTTAAAGTATGCGCTTATGAATATTCAGGGTATATATAGGGTACAGTGATGTCATCACCTTATGTAGACCATGGGTTTCAGTGTTGCCACGGTAGCAATAAAAAAAAAGTCATCGATGTGCTTTGCTAAAGTTTTTCTTCTCTTGTTGCATATTTTTGTTGTGAACAGGGTTGCCAGAATTCTTATTACTGAAATCACCATGAAACTTTCTCGAATCACATCACGTCAGCAAGCAGGTCCCATGTAGCACATGAGCTAATGGATACCTGCGTGGTAAGGAACCGCCGGACAATCTCCTCGCCGTGGGCTCGCCTCTTCTCGTCTGGTGTCACCTCGTACTCGTCCTGTGACAGTGAAGGCACCAATCATCAAGCACCGAGCAATCGATTTATCGACCAATAACACGCCTGCTATGCTCCATTCAGATCCATGAGGTCAGAAACTTTGAACAGGAATGGAATAGTCAGTTAATCCCATTGTGTTTCCCACAACCTTGTTGGACAAAACCTGTGTTAACACAGGAATGACGAAGACTAACATGACCCCCCAATGCATGTGCCATCAGACACCCACTTTCTACTGCTCTGTAAGTTTGTCAAGTAGCAAAAAAAATCGGGCCCAATCCTGAATGTAGCCCCTTTCCACTACCAAAGTCCTGTTTCTCTTTGTTGCTTGTTTCCCATGTTTTCTTTATGTACTTAATCATGTACTTAGGTACTTGTACCAAAATGGCATCTTTTGTTTTGTTGTCTTTTGTTTCCTTCCCACTCTGTCCCTAAACCCCTCGCCAGTCACATCCCCAAAATCCCTACTCGTCCCTCCCAGAGTAAGTCATACACATATTTCTATTTTATGTACCTGTTCCTGACTGTAGGGGCTGAATAAGGTGGGATAAACTGTTAAACCTTAAAGAACAGTTGGATCTCACTGCCAGCAGCTGGACCCCAGATTTACTGTCGGATGCTGACTGCAGATAGCCGAGAATGTGAAGAATGCAGGGAGTTCACCGTTTAGGGTCTCAGCACTGGGGCTGCCTGCCTGCCTGTCTGTCTTTCTGTGTGTGTGTGTGTGTGTGTGTGTGTGTGTGTGAAAGTGCCTACAGTTAGCCTGCTTCATTCTGTGTGGCTGAGTGGCCACTGTGTGCCATCATGAGCTGAGACTGCCTGCATGAGGCGTTGTAGAGTAAAACTGAGGGTGTCCATACCATGGTGTCCAGCAGACGGATGCATCGCCTAAGCTTGGGTCTGGTCTCACAGTAAAGACGGAAGAGCTGTCTGCCAATGGGCTGTTTCTCACAGAGGCTGGAGTAGTCCCTCTCTGTAACACACACACACTTAGGCTGGAGGAGTTCCTCTCTGTAACACATACACAAGCTGGAGGAGTTTGTCTCTGTAACACACACACACACACACGCACACACACAAACACACAGGAATCCCTCAAATAAAAAGGCTCCTCGCTGCCTTGTGGACACTCACCGATGGTGCTCGCCAGCTCCACACATTGGCTGATGTGGGGAAAGCGC
The DNA here is from genome assembly GCA_011763525.2 of Mormyrus iriodes. NCBI lineage: Eukaryota > Metazoa > Chordata > Actinopteri > Osteoglossiformes > Mormyridae > Mormyrus > Mormyrus iriodes. The sequence continues at coordinate 29,773,108 of JAAGVU020000113.1, forward strand.
AGAATCTCCTTCCACTTCTTGCTTCTCCCTTTCCGCTTCCCTCCTCCTCCTGTCAGTGGGGAGGGGTCTCCATGAAATACGAGCCAATGAGGAGGGAATTGATTCGTCACCTGATCATCAGGACCCTCCCCCATCATGAAATTGCCCTTTTACTTATTAGTGTTATTGCCTGTTGGCCACTGAAAACCACAGACCCTTTTAGGCTGTCAAATTAGCTTAATGTCACCTTCTGAAAAAAATCAGCATTAATTTCCGGTGCGGGGAGCCTTTTTAAATGGCGAGCTGGTGGTTTCATTCCAGCCTCAGCTCACTGGCCAGGAGTTAATGTCTTCTCCATGTTTGAGTGGTCTTCCTGTGGGGGCTGTGCTGTGCAAAGAAATGCAGCTCAGCTAGTGACTCACACCGGCCTGTCCGTCCCTCGGTGTATATACGTATATATGTCTCATGGTTGCCTCCATGTCCTTTTCTGCTCACATGGTCATCTGCTCTGGTAACTGCAGACTTGAATGCAGTGTGTGCTACAACATTACATATACATGGAAGGACTTTGGGGTCCCTGTGGGCAGGTCTGAGATGCTCTTCCCTATGACCATTAACAGGTTAACTGGTTATTGAAAATAAATGGAGGAACTTCTGATAGCAGTTAGGAAGTTAGAAAGACAAACATTTACTACAATGACTGCATCCTCTGGGCACCATTTTTGAATGTGAACTTGGAACTTGCTTATTCATTAATGATTCAGATGATTTTTCAAGGGTATATTGTCTCAAGCCTCTGTGCTTCAGGACTGAAGTGATATGCTTTAATTCCCCTCTCTAGGCAATGCAGTTATAAGACACAATGGAAGGTCAGAGTTATATGGGAGTCCACAGTTAACCCCAGATCAGGATGTTATGTCATAATGAGCCCAAAGAATTTCACAGTTGACAGCTGAGCAAAGTGCTGATCACACAGACAATCGAGCCAAATTAGGACAAAAGACTGGTTTAGAACAATGAAGGTTAAAAGAACAACAACAATGGCAGTTTATCATCACGAAATTGAAAGTAGGTAGTTGCCTGGGAAACTAGCCACTCAAGATAAACTTGAGTTTCAATATGATTCAAGTATACAAAGACTGTCATCTGAAGGTAAAGGTTTTCAGAAGGAAATGTGACAGCCGAACAGCCAGAGTCTATACTAAGAAGTGTTTTATCGTCATTTGGTGCAGTATCCAGCAGGTTTTTTATCCTACCTGATGAGTTACTATCTGCCTGAGATCAGGTGCGGTTCATCAGAGACCAGACAGGATGGAAAACCTGCTGCATACTGGCATTCCAGGATCAGGGTTGACTACCCCTGCTCAAGAATAAGTGCATTGCAAAGTGCATTTTATGCAACACGCCACTAGAGGTCTCCTAGTAATTACTCAGACCCCATGTACTGCATTTCCTTTACATCATTACAGACATCATACAAAGAAAGCCATGTTCCAAAGACAGTGATACAATGCACACAGGACGCTGTTTCTGGGCAAAGGGCAACAGTGGATTTTTGTCCATTTTACTTCTCTTGGGGGGGGGAGGTTAGGAGGCTCTCTGTTGACTAACTGGACATGGGAAACACCAGTTGGTAGAAAATCATGGCCATCATCCAGTCTGGGTCAAAATGACTGGCTGACCCCACCCCACCCACTATCACGCCTATATCAGTGAGCACACAACCGCCGCAATCCTGGGCCCTTACTTGGGGGGCCGTACCTCGGAACCATGTCGAATCATGGCGTTGGCAGGTTTTCACATATAACATCATGCTACCTGCTTGAAGAGCAGCACCGATGCAGGGGGGCAGGTCACCCCCACCACCCCAAACAGCAGGGGCTGCGAAAGCCAGATTCCATCAGGCTGAATAATGCCATGCTCTCCCAACACAGTTTATGCACTGCAGACACCGCCTGGCTGTACAGAACCACATACAGCACTTTAATTTCTACATCAAGCGAAAGTAATCCCTGCTGTGCCTGCACCCTAGATCTCAACACCACAGGAGAGGCCTCCCGCTGACTCTGTACCTCACAGCGACCGCCGGGGGAATCCTCTGGCCTGCCACCGCCGCCCCAGGGCCACGCGTGCCAGCTTCAGCGGGTCCCCACACACTGCCGGAACGGCACCTGAGAGCCACGTTCAGCCCATCTTTCTTCAAGAGACATGATTAACCAGATATATTTGATTTTATTCTGCTTTTTGCCAATTTCTTCATTTGGCTGGGCTAAGTGGTTGTTTGTATCTCAGAATGACACACACAGAGTAGGATTAGCCAGGCTGTGTCACATATCACTGTGGCCCCCACCACACATGGTGACACCCCACTCACCGTGTGACAAGGGCTTCTCATGGTCCTGCTCACAAACTGAAACGGAATTGTCACTGACAACGCGGGTTTGGACTCTTCATTCGCTCCACCGAAACACCAAGATCTACGCTGACTGAGTTGTTTTCTCGTCCCCAGCTTCAAATAACGACAGACCACTCCCCGTCATCAGCTCCTCCCCTTCCATGTCAATCACATGCAGGACACCTGCCCCCCCATCATTCAGTGGGTCACAGCATCTCGCCACAGCTCCACAAGCAGCTGCCGGGCCGAGACTGAGATCCGGGAGCAACCACTTGGCTGTGCCTTTTGTACAACTTTCCGTCACAATAATCTCTCATCTAAAGCCACAAATTTGAAAACCAATGTATTCTGCGAACAGGGAAGTACTCCTCAGAGTCCAGCTGCCTTATCTCTCGGCTCAGCAACAGACATAAGTGTCACTTGTGTGCCTGGATGGGGTTTGTGTGGGTGGACGTTGCTACACAGAGGAGGAAGGCCTTACTGTACTGTACCCTTTTCTCACGGTTCCAGTGGCTCATTCGGCATTGCTGGCAGCCCCCCCCCCTCCCGCATGCTGACGAGCCGCTGCCAAACCCCTCCGCCTTACGCTTATTAAACCGATAGCCCTCCACTCATTGCGCAGGAATCTGCGTCATTCAGGTGATCTGAATTCTCCCCCAGGGGAGAAGCGGTGCTAAGAACTGCTCAGTGTTACGTTTAGAAGTGTCCAGGAAGAGGGATACACCCGTCCATCCACTTCCCCCCAAAACACTGGTCCAGTACAGGGTCGCAGGGAGCCTGGAGCCCAACCCAGGAAGCAGAGGGCGCGAGGCGGGGGACACCCTGGGCAGGGGGCCAGCGAGATGGCTGCAGCCGCAAAAAAAATTAAAATTTATATGACAGCAAGTTTAAACCTTTGTTAAGTAGAGTTTTCAGTGGCAGGGGTGTATGGCGTTTCACCTCCAGGAACCTCACATGCTGGAGGGCGGGCTGGAAAATGTGAATCAGTGAGCCGGCAGACGAACACTGACATAGTAAAGAGGACCGTGTGTGTGTGTGTGTGTGTGTGTGTGTGGTGGCAAAGGGGGTGACTTCCCCTTCAAACAGCAACGCGCAGCACCTTTCAATCTCAGACCCCGGACCACCCCAGGCCCTCTGGTACCGACAGCCCCTTTGGGCAGTTGCACACACTGTTTATCCAGAGTTTGGCTGGCATAGGAACGGGGGGGGGGGTCCAGGGCAAACAAATGGGAGCCCCTTCCTGGGAACAGTCGGAGTGTGGGACAGGGGGCAGTGAGGACCCCAGCTGCAAACCCCTGACCTCACAGGGTGGGGGGGGGGGGGGTTCTGGTACATCCACATTTCACTCGACTGGTCAGGTGAAGACTGCAGACAGAATGAATAACTAAGATGCCAAGATTCAAAATGTAGTATTTTACAAAAAACCGTCTTTATTCTCAGGTTCCTCCAAGTGAATCATGGGAATTACTGATTTGTGTGAGCTAAGCTAAGCTCTCTAAATGCTAGCTACAAACAACAAGCAGTTCTTAATGAAATCTGATTCGATTGAATGCATTATTCCAGCCTTTTACTCAGGCTATGAAATTTCTTCTGGCTTTGGACTCCAGCATCCTGATCGAGCAGCTACATGGAACATCCAAATAGTCTTTTCCATCTGGATGTCACCATTAAATTCTCAATGACTACTGCCATCCCAGCCAGACAACATTTAGAAGAAAAAAAAAACACCTTCTGTCTGAGGAGACTCTGTGACCGTCTCTCTGTCACAGGACAGGTCAGTCTCGTATGCTTCATAATGGATCTGAGGTTCAGAAATCCCCGAAAGAGCTGAAAACGCCTGTGGCGGGATGGCCGTCCTGTCCTGCTCACTCCTGACGTTCCGTTTGAGTTTCCCCTTGCCTGGGTAAAGAAGCTCCTTGTCAGGGTGAGGAGAGGGGACAGCAAGGGCAAAGCGGAAATGAGATCAGTGGGCACATTGAAAAGCTCCCTGTTTCCAGCTTCAAAGCCCAGCCTCTACCTCAAGGCCATAACTAACCTCCTGATGGCTGCCCAGTTATTTGGCTTTGAGGTCCTCCAAGGTCTTGGCATCCACCATCTCTGGGCATGTTCCCTTAATGCGAGCTCGTTCCCCTGAAATGTTTTCCTGTACAACCTCCTCAAAACTTTCACAAGAATACGTAATGAGATACCACTCTTTGTTATAACCAATTTAATTCTTTTTTTTTTGGGGGGGGGGGTGGTACTTTCAAGACACTTGTACATTCATCCGACCGAGGATATGAAGGTGCCAACAGCTGAGCTAAAAATACTCGTATTTTATTTGCCAGCCCTAAAACTGGACTAAAAGTTAGGCCACCTTTTCATCCTTTCTAATAATCTGTGCAGAGGTACATTAATAATTTACACCAGAACAAATTATGTCTTCTCTCCTCTTCAAATTAAACAAGTGAGGGTAAAATCAGTCACTGTCTCTTTCATCAGTGTCAAAAATGACCTCAGTCTCTCTTAACTGATGGGCAGTTTGTTATTGTGCTATTTTAATAAGGAAATAATCGAGCCGTACAATGACATTGGCAGATGGGCCAGGCTACAGAGAACTGCGACTCGGAACCATACAGCGGATGGAATTACCGTATGTCGTCAATTACTGGCCCGTTTCACCCAACAGGAACCAATAAAGTAACCAGCGGAAAGTGGGTTAAACCAATCCGTGATTGAGAGCACTGGATGATCCCACCCACTTGGATTCCAAAGCCCTATGTCTCCCCTTGCTACCTAAAACCCAGAAATGTAAGAAAAATGTAAATAACACCAGAGACTTTTTCAAGATGGAGTAACGTCCTTATGATTCTTGGCTGGGAACCCTGAGCAGAACATGTGGATCCAGTAAAAAGGTGGAAACGATAATTATTCTTCTCTGGGAAACGTTCTACCGAAGATATGCAGAATCCCCCTGGGTATTACACTTTGTCAGGTTTAGTTCCAGGAACGGGGACACGTAAACAATGTTACATAGCACACAACCTTGTTTCTTCAGAAAACAACATATATAAGAAATGCACCGGAAAGATTCTATACTGTTACATTTACATTATACATTTACATCACTGATCCCACCCTCCCACAAGTCTGACCTTAAATTTGAAAGGCAAAGTTTTTCATTGGATTACATGAGGACTGAGTGAGTTTTGGTTCCCAGTACTATAACATATGATGAAGCCTGACTTTAGGTCATCGACGGTCTCGTCTCAAAAACAAAAAAATGGACTGAGTGAGTTTTGGATATTTGCTCTTCACTTACAGAATCTCAAACCTTATCTAAAATACGTAACCGAGCCAATTCGGTGCTCACCTCCTCACAATGGTTTCCTGTGAAATATGGAAATATGGACAGGTCCTGTTGGCACTCTCCCATGTCTTGCCTGCATGAACTACACTGCTCTCCTGAATTCACCCTCCTCCATTCAGGGCTTGCCAGCAGAATCACGTACCTGTGCAATTCAGAAGTGCAATCTGTACATCTGAAGATTAGACATATTTTATTAAATCCCAAATTGAAATTAAGGATGCATACATTACTAAATTATAAGCATTTAGGCCAGTGTTTACCAAACCGGTCCTCGTGGACCCACAGACGGTCCACGTTTTTGCTCCCTCCGAGCTCCCTGCCAGACAGTCCATATTTTTTCTCCCTCCCAGTTACCAACAAAAACGTTGACTGTCTGTGGGTCCCTGAGAACTAGATCAGGAAACACTGACGTAGTAAGTAATATACCTTTTTCATATTTTGGGGGCAGCTCAGTGAAAAGCATTGTCAGATCAAACCTTCCAGGATCCATGTTTAAGTCAGAAATACGGTTTCAAAATGAGTTTCTCCTGGAAAATGGGGTTTGTTGCTATGGTCCACAGGCATGCTGGCCCGGTGACTGGGGACTCTAAATTGTGAGGTTTTACGCACATTTCCCGGCCCATCCAAAGTGGCCCCCATCATCAGCTTCGTGGAGATGGGCTTCCTTTAAAAACCTGCTCCGGAAAACCATCCATTTCTTGACGCATGACTTATGAAGAAGCCATCTAGGACAACACTAACGCATCGATGACTTGGAAAAAAAATAGGATTTTAAATACTAAGAAGGTTTCAATGCAAGTTTTGCTCCCAGCTTACCAGTGCAAAGCCCATCGGCGTTTTGGCATGGCAGCATGGTAAATATGCAAGCCGTGTTGTAAAGCTGATATGAAGCACACTTTGGTAAAAGCCCACAGAAAGCACGCTGGGTAGATGTGCTCCCACAGGCGGGGGGTGGGGGGGGATAATGCACTTTGAAGCCGCAACGTCAGAGAGGAAAAGGAAATGGTGGAGGGGGGTCTGAGATAGGCCCCCATCATGCACTGCTGCTTCAGCACCGTGGGCTGTATGAATTATACATGTGGCTGTCTGGGTGCAGCACCACAGCATTTAGTGTAGGGCCCTGCGTACCTCTAAACAGCTCCAAAGGAAACCCGCCACAGAGCTCTGCTGGTGTAGGGGAGCCCTTAGGCTCAGCAGATGTATCCTTTTGATTTTAGTTGATTATTTCATGCTCTTCTCCAAAGAAGCCTCTAATCTCTGCCAACCAAACATTTCACTGTGGTACAATGCTGCTATAGCAGGTTTCCTCCCAGGACCTGAACGAACAACCACCCAATGATAGGCTCATGGCATTAATCACTCTACCACTCACAGCCTTTATTCTATATGTTTGTTTATTCACTAATTCATTAACTCTGACTGATTAATCTCATTGATTAACTCTAAATGAGAGTAACTGTGTTTTCATATGTGTTTCTGGTCAATATGTGGTTATGAATCCAGAATTGAGATTATATTACTGATCATTTGCTGTTTAAACTCTGTGAGTACATTGATTTGTAAAGGCTGTTCATGCTGGTGGCAGGGTAGGTCTCACACATCACACTGACCCTGATGCCAGAAAGAGGTTCTGTTCCAGTCTGAATGACTTTGGGTAAAATTCCTGGGGCAGTAGCTTTTTAGATTTTGACATTATGGGGACCACCTTTTCAGTCCCCCACAAGGGAAAACTAAATGTTACAAAAATCTCAGATTGCAAATAAAAGGCTAAAAAAAAGTAAAAAAAAAAAAAAAAAAAAAAGTTAGAACTGGATATGGGTTAAGGTTGTCATGGTGAGATTAGGGTTTTCCCCCATATAAATGAATGGACGGTCCCCACAAAGGTATGGATACAAATGTGTGTGTGTGTGTGTGTGTGTGTGTGTGCTCGTGTGTGTATGTGTGCGCATTCTGAGGGAAGGTCCTCCAAAGGTACCCATGGTGTCTTGACAGACAGGAAAATCTTGAGGACCCCAAGACAATCCACATTTTTGGAAGCAAAAATTGTGGACTGTCTGGCAGGGAGCTGGGAGGGAGCAAAAACGTGGACAGTCTGGCAGGGAGCAAAAATGTGCACTGTCTGGCAGGGTGCTGGGAGGCAGCAAAAACGTGGACAAAAAATGTCTGGGGGTCCCGAGGACCGGATTTGGAAACACTGCCCAAACACAGCACAAAAAAAACAACCATATTTTCTCATCCTTTCGGGCTTGTAAAACTCTTATTTCCATAAGATAACAGCCCTCCATCATTTGACTCCCTAGTCATCTCACTGTGAGCAACAGGGCTTTACGGAAGGAAGGCAACGGAGGAAATGAGAAAAAAAAAAAAGTAAAAACCGCAGAATGCTTTCCCACCGCCAACGCGCATGGATGAAAAAAACCAATGGCTAACAGGGCGGCTGTGAGTCACGGATGTGGCTGCAGGTGAGGCTGAATCCTGTGGCCTGTTTTCAGGCGTCTCGCGTCACAAACCCACGCATTATCCCCCATGTCCCGGCCACAGAAGCAAGAATGAAGTGGGTCGCTCTCACAAAATCCTCCCACGGACTCCCCTAGGTCAGGCCCGGTTACATTCCAAAATAAACGGCTCCCGTTTACTCTTTCTGAATTTTCACATCAACAGTACCCCATGCAGGACACGGTGCAGCAACACCGCCCCCAAATGCCACCAGGGGGCAGCATTTGTTGAAAAGGGGGGGGGGGTCTTCCTTCTACAACATGTGAGAAACAACCCAAAAGTCTACTCAGTGACATTATCTTGCACTGTGCTATCACCACATCAGATCTGAATGGACTATGAAACTGAATTCATTTAAAAACCAGTTTTTAAAATACCCAAAACAATTATAACATTAACAATGAGCCCCTATGTGTTTTAGCATTTGATGGCTACACAGGGCTCGGGCTGTGTGATACTTATCAGGTTTATGACAGCATGCAAACCGGGTGAAGGCAGCCACTGGCCATTCCTGCTAAAAAAAAAAAAACAGCATAAACCAGCACAACTGGTTACCAGTCTGACTAGCATAAAGCATGCTGGTTATACCAGCATATGTTGTGTTTTGTTGCTAGTGGACCAGCATCGTTAATGAAATACTGTTGGTGGTCCAGCTTCATGTGCAGGTAGACCAGCACAGCTACGCTGGTCCACCAGCTACACCAGCACCAAACCATCTTGTCCAGCATAGACCAGCATAGAATTTGGTAGGATGATTAATTTTATGTGAATCGAACAGTCAGGCCCAGTGCCTGATGTATCTGAAGCTACCACAAGATGTACTGAAAGAAGAGTCCTTTGTTCTATTATATCATTTCATTGCTGCTGTGTTGTTCCATTATGATGCAATAGTCATTTGCTTGCTCTTCCCTAGTTTACATGTATAGATATTGCTTCAGCAAGGCTACATTCTGTCCCTCCTCTTAGCGATTCCACAGCACAGGATTGCTCATTCTTCGGATCAGAGGACAGCACCTTCTGTTTAAGTTATCAAGGAGAGTTCGACTGCTTTTTAAATCGGCTCCATGTCCAACCCAAGCAGCTAGTATGACGAATATTCATGTCTGGTGTTCTGGCAAATTATACAACCTTTGTCTGTAAGCATTACTGAATTAATTTAATACGGCCTCTCACTGTTATTTTAAATTTTAAATGCTTGATGATGGGTTTTGATTGGTCAATTCTTGTAGTTGGGAATTAATTGTATCTTACAGGAGGATGATAGATATTTTTTATAAGTCATCCATTACACCTGGTTTCTTTCCTTTTTATTTCCTGTATTTCGTTTAAACTGATCGCTGCAGGTTCCAGAATTGAAAAAAAAAGAAATGGTTAGACTAAATTATGCCATTATCAGTAATTTATAACCTGTTTTGTGGTTAAGTTGTAACTGAGGATGAGCAAGCTTTACTTGTAACAGTGACCAATATTCTGTAATCTGTCGCTTGATTTATTTGCATATCCGTGGCAAACCTGTCCACGGAAACAACCTGTACTCTAATTAAAAACGGATCTCATATCTTTAGGCATCTCCTAAACTGATGGTCGCCCTGATATGTAAGAAAAAGTCCAACTTGTTTGAACTGGAGTGTGTGTGTGTGTGTGTGAGGAGGTGTGTGTGCACACCATGACCTGAGCATGCCAGCAGTGGGACCGGCCCGGTGAGAGAGAGACTGGTGTGGTGCGTCTCTGCGGGAGTCGTTAAGCCATTCTTAACAACACTGGGATGGTGCTACGACTTCCCTGCTCTAAAAATACGCCTGGCGTGGAATGCGATGCAGCCCGAAATCGCCGGCTGGATGTTATTTGCACACCATGCATGTATTAAATATATCTGCCAGGGGCGGGATTCTCCCTTTATGATGCCTCCTCCTCACCTTGTCACAAATTCATTGGTTGGGAAATGTGAAACATTTCGGCTGTTAGGTCAGTAAGCCCCAACAGCATGGGGTCTTCCGGGTTCTGCCCAAAAGAGTCTGGATCCAGGCATCCAGATCCTACCATCCACATAAAGGCCGATGTGTAAAAGTCTGGATTTGGTTCATGCAAGCATGTCTTGCAGTATTACAAGAGATCTCTTTCCATGGGTCCCATTTCCATACATCGGTGTTTTCCAACCCGGTCCTCAGAGACCCCATGATAGTCCACTATTTTGCTCCCACCCAGCTCCCTGCCACACATGATCTGTCATGCAGGTTGTCTGGAGAAGAGAAAGCAGGGGAGACAGAGGCACCCCCCCATTTGAAGCCATTCACTCCAGCAGCACCTTCAGCCAGATAATCGCCTAGCTGCTGCAAAGCCAAGCTGACTGGACCAGAGAAATTCCCTCAACCTCTAACCCCCATCTCCCTCTCAATACCTAGATACCGCCGACCTGGACGGCTGAGACAAATCAGTGGCAAAACTGAGACCCAAGCCATACGCGCTGCTTAACACCACATTCGCCAAGATACAAAACAGAAACCACAGCCATTTTCCTTTCAGTACGAAATAGCACGATCTGCTTCTCCACAAGCCCAGCACCGTCCTGGCAGCAGCCATTCCTCATGATTGATGAGCACACTCGAGATAATAGCTTCCCTCAGCCCACCTATCAAACAGGAAAACTCATGGCCAGCTCACACTGACATGTCGATGTCAGCCACGAAGATGAAGACGGCGACTAACAATATTACACGTTCCCACCAAAAATCCAGGTCTGCTCACAATCATGGTGTGTGGCAATGAAAAGGGGGGTTGGGTTCGTTTGTTTCGTGCGTACAGATGGTGCAAATATCTGCTGCAACCCATTCAGAAGCAAACAAATGAGAATCAGAGTGCTGCAGGAGAGGGGGTTAAATGGATTAGCTGGTCAGCCCTTACAGCTCCCTCTCCAGCTGTTCTCCATTTCCTGCACCCTCCCTCCACCTCCTCATGCCACTTGACATCAGCCCTCCGCACCATAAGTGCCCCACTACCCCATGATCCATACACGGCATGTCTCCATAACTACAGAACCACAGCCTACAAGCAGCTACACTGAAATCCCAGCATGGCACCCCATGCAACTACAGCCTTATTTGAATGTTCCTTTTTACCCAGAAACCTCAGGCTGTGCATGTGCATAGGCAGCTCTGGGTGTGCTTGTGTGTCCATGTGCAAAATGCTCATCTCTACTGTTTATTTCTCTTAAACAGATCAGATTTTTATAGAAATACCTCTGATTTTTCTAAACACCACAATCAAGTTTTTTTTCTAAACACAACAAGCTCGATGTTTCTGCTCTCTCCCAGTTCCCGACCAGAAGGAGCAAAAACGTGGACTGTCTGGGGATCCCCACAGAAACATTGCCTTAAAAGATGCAAACATAACTCAACCGCAAAGCATTATACAGCCTGATTATATAAGAGATGAATCAGAGAAGAAAGCCATGCTGACATGACTAACATGGGGTTACATGCTCAGAGTCGTAATCAGTGCTCAGCTCCCTTTATGTGCAAATGGAGGAATTTGGTGATCCAGATGTTGGGCTTAGCTATGCTCTTCCCAGCAAAAACAGGCTCCATCATTGCCATCCCCTCAGACCCTTACAAACAAGGTCACGGGAAATGTCACCCGACCAAAAAAATTTGGGTATATTCCAATCTCTCTCTCACTCTCAGTTTTCCACTCTCGGAAAGCAAAACAGGGACAACAGAATCTCCTCCTAAAGGAAAATTTCTGCCACTCGCTCACACTCACGCTATGCATGTTCTGTCATTAACGTGGAACGTTCTCCACTGGGGGAGGGAAAGCTCAAACATGCTCTTAAAAATGCACATCGACAGCCAGCTGTGTGAACTCCAGGCCAGGAAGATGGACCCCGAAATTATATAGTGTCTCGCACCCACAGAGTCATGCCCCATATTGTGAGTCAAATTATACATACATTGCAATACCTTGTAGTCCAGGATTATCTTAAGAGAAAAAAAACAAACTACTCCTGCATTTCGTTATCCAGCAGTCAAGGGAAATATTTAGCATTCACTAGGCAGCTGGTAAGATTTTTTTAACCTAAAATCATGTAATGACTGATCAGACGAAAAACACTTTGTATTTTTCCTCGTCTTTACGATCTTCCACTGATGGGACACACTGTTCAGTTCCTGCTGTTTTCCTTTCCACGTCTGCTACCTTTCTGCAAGCCGGTTGCCTCCTACACACTCTAATTACATTCCCTGTTTTCACACGGTTTTTACGCATTTCACTCTTTGGCACTCTAGGCCAGTTAAGTCAACATTTACGTGGATGGAAAGTAAACATCCATCCATCTGTACATCTATCCGTCCTGCACTCCGCTTATCCAGCAGAGAGACGTTTCTGAATCCGGTCTGCAGGGACCCAGAGTCAGTCCATGTTTTTGCTCCCTCTTGGCTCACAACCAGACAGTCCACATTTTTGCTCCTTACAACTCCCAGTAGGGTGCTAGGAGGGAGCAAAAACATGGACTATCTGTGGGTCCCCGAGGACTGGATTGGGAAACACTGTAGTAGGTCACGATGAGAAAGGAACTGATTATCTTTAAGGTTATACTGACTACTTGACTTTCATCATAATGATAGGTTATAATAAAAACAACAGAATCCTGACATATGACCTGTGACATGGTTATTCTGGTTATTTCCTTGTTCCTCATTAATTTCTTACCATCATCTGCTGGGTCAAAGTGAAGTGAATCTGGAATCAGGAAGGTAAAGGCATTTCAAAGCCAGATTTTCCAACAGACCCGCATTCCAGATCGAGCGATTAGAAACCACATCATTCATGGAGCTGTGACGCTTACGAGAGAAAGGAGAAAAACAGCCATTAAATGGCACAAACCTTCAGAGAAGACAGACCTTTCCTATGGATTCCCACCGTCACTAAGGCAACAGGTAATACACATTGTAAAGGAGGCGACCTTGTGATTGTATCTTCAAATTCCAGGAGAAAACCTGGCTCTTTGAGACCTTGACTAGCTGGAACTGCAAGCTGAGTAGATTTATTCACCCCGCCATCCTTCCATTTTCAAAAGCCACTTTTTTTTTCCTCACAGTAAAGTGAGAGCGAGAGGTGTAAAGTATGGTACGTGTTGCATGAGAGAGCAGTCCATCACTCACCCACATACACACAGATAAGTTCGAGTGTGGCACTGGAACCCCGAGCTGTGAAATGACAACACATTAAGTTTTTTTTTTTTTTTCTGTCAAGTGAACAATAATCATAATAAAAATGCAACCTTAGATATCTGAGCTACCTCGTACTTTCCAGAAGTGTAAAAAATGGCTGGATAAATGGCTTCTGCATGAGCTGCTGGGTTTTGGTGGCACAAGAGAAGATGTACAATGAATGAAGATAGCGCCAAAACAACTGACAGTAACGGGCAAATCTCCAAAAAAAAATTTTAAAAAACCACAAAAACATATAAGCTTACGGCTTGCAATTTCCCCATTCTTAAGAATTAAAGACGCTCATAATATCTTCTCCATATCCCCAGTGGCAAGATTAATGTTTCTCCTTCTGATGCCAGTCATGTTGGTACAAAATGTATTTCTTTATGTAATATTTTCTAGTATTGCTTTTCATTTTAATTCCGGTCATTTACAATTTAAATGGGGGGGGGGGGGGGTGGTATCGTATCGTCTGTCATTTTCCCCAATTATTTATAACGACTTAATTCTACAAGTTCCAGTGATAGTACACAACACATTGCTAGTGTTATGATGTTAGTTTGTTCGTTACCGGGGAAACCAAGTAGGTCAGCTCCTGAAGACTGAACCCCAGTCAAGGTTCCCTCAGAAATTAAGTAGGCTGAGCCTGGCGAAAAGGGAGTTCTGTTTCAGATTGAGACGGCCCGCTGGCACCAGTCCCCGAGAGTGAGTACAGGAAATCAAATGGATCCAAGAAGTGTTGAGTCTTTCCTACACCAGGAAACACGTTCGCCTCGCACCCTCACACCAATACAACATATGACACATCAGAGCCGCAAAAATTCCCTGTAACCAAGTAAACAGCAGAACAACAAATCCGGGAAGAGACGAATCCAGATCAACCTCCTGTGCATTTACACTCCTCCTGGCACCCGAATCTTTCACGTCAATGCCAATTTACGGCATTATGTCATATTGTGAAAAGAAGCGAGGGAGAAAGAAAGAAAGAAAGAAAGAGAAAAAGAAAGAAAACACACGTATCAGCCTTTGTGGAGATGCTGTTCTTCCCAGGGGAAGAAGCCTGCAGCCAGATTGACGCAAAACTTGTTTTTTTGGATCCAAATGTGATTCAGTGAAGCCGTTACGTTTGCCTTAATGAGAGACTGACAAGCACAGTCACAGAACAAAGCAGAGTCAGATCTTGAGCTCATAACTGCGCCTTTTATAATGAGATTATACAAATACTCCAAATATTTGGTGCACTAGTTGTTCCCAAGAGAGGCATTCTGGGGTAAAATATAAAACATTCTCAAGTTAAACAGCTTTGTTTATGCTGGCACGCAGACGTCGTTCTAGGTCATATGCAAACAATCTTACTGTTATTGCAATTATTATTTGCTCATCTAGGTCTGTTATCTAAAGGAATTTGCAAGACATTTGTGCCAATGTCACTCTTCTTTGTTGCTTCTGAAACACCCTGGCGTTTAATCAGACCCCCACTCCCCGTCCAGCTACGGATATCTCAAAATGAAAATGTTACATTGACATCGCTGCCGTACAATGCTTTTATGTCGCTGATCACGAGAGATGAACAAGCAGAATTTCACATGCCGTCATGACATAACCGACCTGCCCAGACATGTGCTGGTATGCTAATTTGGGACATTTTGTGCTTCAAGAAATTGTTGTTTTTTTTGTTTTCAAGTTACCTGGATTTTCTGCCAATCTTAAAATCTGTGACACAGAACACGAGTCACCGTCAGTTGCCTCTCAAGCCAAGCGGCTCGTGAGCCAGCGGCTAACCGTCTCTCAGTCACATAGTGCCAGACGGGTGACCTAGTGCCAACTGGAAGCCTGTGACAGCCCCTTCCCCCACCCCCCAGTAGGCCTTGTGGAAGGGCATTCTGCAAGATATCCTCCGGTCAAATGATACCACTGACATCTGAGTAATGCTGCTCAGATCTAAGCCAGAGTCTGTCCACAGATATGAAATTTCTTGTCAAGAAGACAGAAAGCCACTTAGGAGTATGGGATCCTGCGATATTGAGGGGGAGGTGCTGATGTCCTGGGTTAGGGCAATGTCAGGAGAAGAAGAAACTCATCCAGTTAAGCTCATCCTCCTTTCAAATCACCATATAAAACTGGGGTTTACTTCGTCTTGCTTTGAGTAAATGCGTCTAGACCCTGATGCCTGACCAAGCACCCAAAATGGCCCCCTTTTCTTATTTCCCCTACCTTCTCTACCCAGATATTTTTAGTAAAACTGCCTTTCCCCTTGTCCCCAAATAAAAACCCTATTCTTTCCTCCAATCCTCATGTCACAAGGGTCTGTTTGCCCTCCTATCTAGAACGAGTCATACAGAAACAGAAAGATAAGCGAAGACAACATTCTTCTGTGGAGAAAGTGTTCTCCGGCAGCCATTAAGAAAATTGTAAGTAAACAAAAAATAAACAAAAAAACAAAGTGTATAGGATTGGGCAGATGTCAAAAATGGGTGCACATCTCTAATTCACCAATTTAAAAAAATAAATAAATCAAAGGCTCTGCAGCGGTGTCTGATTTTCTGGTCGCACAGTGTATGCATTCCCTTCAGAGACCCTAAATGCATAGTTGACACCCCAGTGAGATTCACAGTGATTGGCTGCCCTTGTTTATCTGCCCTGAGCTAAATGAAGTCCCAGGTCACCTCTGGCTGATCTGAATAACATGCCACTGGGTTAGGTGGCCTAGTCGAGCCCGACTGAGGTGAGGCCGACAGACGGAAATGCAGGATCGCCAGAAACCCCGGCTTCTGTCCAAACTGGGGCATAAATATGCACTTGAAGGTGTTGTGAGCCTGACAGCAAATATAACTCGGCAAACGGAGCTCGCCGTCCTTCTCACAGCCTCACAAAGGCACGCACACACACACATGCACACACTCTCACTCAGGCTAACCGCTCTCACATCATGTAGACCAGGGTTTCTCAACCCAGTCCTGGCAACTGGGGGAGAGCAAAAACGTGGACTGTCTGGGGTCCGTGAGGACTGGGTTGAGAAACACTGATGTAGATAATGTAGCCCTGCTTTTGTAGTAAATCTGCAATGACCGCATAGGCTACACCAGACACGTAGGGGGCAGAGTGTGTCGGCTTCCTCCTCTTGCAGGGGAAACATTATGAGGTTTATAGTGCGTAATTTGATTGTGTGTAAATTTACAGGCATCGTAAACACACAGCCACAGCATATCAGCAGCTGGTTCTGAAGAAGTCTCACGTACACTCTGACCTGTAGCACCTTCCTGTTCATTTCAGCTGGGTGGGGGTCCATCTTTTGTTATTTGTGCTTTTTTTGTACATTTTCCCACACTGTTAAAAAAGCCGACTTCTTGCATGTACACATTCACAGTAGCACCAGTCTCACAAGCCATCCTAAACAGGCCAAATCAGTGTGAACGTTACTACAGAAGTAATATTCATTCCTCTGCGAAATAATCTGTTTATAACCCCTTTGTCAGTTTCCTTGTTGCCATACATACTGTGTATCTAAACTTATCTAAAACATCTCCAGAGCAAAACTCTTTCCTCCTTCCTTGTTTTGGTAATGAGAAAGATAGCATTCGCCTATCTATCATTTTCCAAAATCTGTTCTCATCTCACTTCCATTGAACATCTTCCAGGTTTGATGAATCTGATTAATATCTTTATACTTTATACTATATTATCATCATTTCATGCCTTTTCTAGTATACTGCTCAGTGAAAATGTATCTGAATATTAGAAAGCAGCGATGCCTGCAGGACCTTTGGCATGAAGCCACTATATATACAACCAGCAATTTTTATAACATCTAATCAATGAAACCCCTAAACTTTCACACTACATTCATCTCTTCCTGTTAGATGGGATGATAGCAATGATCTCAGATTACAGTTCAAAGATTATAGTCTCCACTGATAAAGAACATGGACAATACAGTTTCACACAAACAGCACAATCAATTCAGCCTGCATAGAGCTCAAGACCTGTTATTTATCTAATAGATATCAGACTTCTGAATTTACAGAATAGCTCTCCAGGATGAAGTTGTTGGGAGCCATTTGGCCTGAGAGCCCATCCCCAGCTTACGAGTGTCTCGTAGTGGGGGAAATTACCCGGAACATTCCAGGACCCAAGAAGAAACTCTTTTGCCCGAGAAGAGGTGCTTACTCCATCGTTAGTAGATTGGCAGCAGCAAGCACACTCGGGTGGCTCTAATTAAGTGCAGGTGGGACACAGTGGTGAAATCTCACAGCATGACACACCCTGTGTGTGTGTGTGTGTGTGTGTGTGTGTGTGTGTGTGTGTGTGTGTGTGTGTGTGTGTGTGTGTCCTCTGTCTGCATTCTTCTAACACAGTGTTTCTCAATCCTGCTCCCTCCCAGCTCCTTGCCAGACAGTCCCAAATCATGTTGAGAAACACTGTGCTAATGTGTTTACAACGCTCATGGACCACAGGACACATCTGAACAAGGGGGGGTGGGGTGGGGCAGGGCATAAAGTCATGTCCACTTGCTTCTTTGCATTTGAAAAATGCAGATATAACCTTTTGTTTTTTGTTAACAAAAAGCAAATATAATTCAAGCTTTTATTAGTAAACGTATACTAGTTTGTATTAAATTATTTGTAAGTAACACGTTCATCAATGTATTCTTAATAATGCTCCAAAAGTCCAAATGGGCCTGGGTGCCACCCGCCAGGTCCGCAGCCCATGAGTCCCTTTTGCACACTAATACACGAACACCACAAACTCAATAGCACATACCTGTAGTGATCCATTTTTACAATAATTAGCATATTCTGATCTATGTCATTAACACCAATAAAGGGTCTCCCCTGGAAAGACGTTGACCTGCTTCTCAAGCACCCTTGTTCTGCTCACAGGACAAAAATGATATTCTTAGAAAGGCAGATAAATGGAGGAAATAAAAACGCCTTGAACAGCTGAAGCATTGATGTACCACTCAGTGAGATGACCGCGCGCGTGTTTCTGCAAGAGCAGCTCGTTAAAGCCGGGATTCAACAAGCCTGCATCACAATGTGCAAATATCCCCTAAGGACTCTGCCAGGTAGGTCCACATTCATCGTTAACATGGTGCAGCATCTCGGTGACTGTGTTCTCGACGTGTGTGGAGGAGACAAAGACGCAGATATTCCATCTTTCTTTGTTTTCTTCTGACTTTGACCAGAGTTGGCAGGAACTTGCTTTGTTTAATGATGCACAAGCATAAACTGCTCCTTCCTATTATCTCCGTCCAGGAGATCAAGGAACCTTCTCAGAAAGATGCCGTATGGTAAATAAAGCATCACGAACACTGTCCTCCTCATTGCCATTGCTGCCACTCCCGGCCAGCGACCTTGGACACCCCCAAGGAAACTCTTTGACAGAACTTGGGACAATGGGCTCCCTGTGATGTAGGTCTAGCTGCAGTGACTGGTGCATCCAGCCCCCAACCTGCACCTCTATTAAATTCCCCCTGCTGTATTTGCTTATAGTCAAACAACAAATTAAAAGGCAGCGGAGCTCGTGACCGCAAACTGGCACATCCCATTTCAGAGAAAAGCACCAGAAAGCTAATGCTGAAGATTTCCACGCCAACTTATAAAAATCGGTCCCATTTGGCGCTTTTAAACAATCAAATCCTTTTCAGGTTAATATATGCCATTTCATGCCTGACTGATCACTTTATAAAACTTTCGCCTTCCTCATGTTCTTCAGAGAGAAGCTCCAGCCCCTCCCCAGCTGACCCTGACCAAGATAAGCTGCTAGATTTTCTTCAGACTGTAAGTGCAGACTTAGACTCCCCCTTTCATTACACATACTATTTCACCCATTTATCTCTGAGCTAAATTACACAAGCTTCAATCCTTAGATATACTGAAGTTTCACATCTGACACAAGCAGTGGCTGGATTTATCTACTAGCAGAATAATTGTTGCAAGCTGATATTGTCACAGGTTCATGTTTCCCAACCCAGTCCTTGGGGACCCCCAGACAGTCCACATTTTTGCTCCCTCTCAGCTCCCAGTAAGCAAAAATGTGGACTGTCTGAAGGTCCCCGAGAACAGGGTTGGAAAACACTGATGTATATTACACTACCAAATACACGACTGTGAAAGCATCAAACCTGGGGCTTTGTAGATCATTCCAAATAGTTATGTTTCAAGTCTGTTCATCAATAAATACATCAAGAAAATTTGTTTTTCTGCCTAACAGGTGTTTCACCTAACAGGTGACACATTGCGCGCTCGTTTAACACACCTCGTCACAGGATACGCGATGGAAGACACACAGAGATGCCTGATTTCACAGCTGCCTCCACACACCAGTCCAGGAGGCTCCAAGTTTAAACATGACCTCTCCTTTGGTGGATTCTCATAGCTATAAATATGCAATTTTTCAGCTCAGAGACTATGTGACACAGCCTAGACGTCCCCTATTAAGTCCCCAAATCACTGGCAAGCCCAACAGACCAATAACACTACAATACCCATCACCACCCACCCAGCACGGCCCACAATCCCACACCACAGATGGAGCATGACAAAGCTGCCTATTCCTTACTGTCCCTCCAGGACTGCTGGGGACTAGTCTAGTAACAAATGGAGTGTGTTGTCCTGTAGATCAGCAGCAGCCCTCCGACAGCTAACCTGTTGAATGTCCCTAAATAGTCCACGTCTACCATCGTCCTACAGATTGCTCCGAGCACCACAAAAATTCAGTAAATATCTACTTCATCACAATACATTCCTGCTGATTCAACAGAGTAGCCAAAATCTGGATTTATGAAGAGCTGCCAATGCAAATATCAAGAATGAGCTCAGTTGTCACTGATTTAACCCCTACTTAACATTCTTCAGCGAAATACAGTATCCAGAAGATACCCGCAAACCGTCAACTATGTAACGGACACCCCTGGATGCTGGATCCATTTATGTTCTATGTCCATTAAGCCTTCCTGCACAAACACATTTCCAGGCGCTGGTAACATCCTCCTCCAGCTACAGCCTGCCCCACCTCCCAGGCAGCATCAATCTACCTGCCCTAGCCATCCCCAGCTCTCATTTCTGCATCTCTCACCTTCTGCGATGCACTGTACATATCTCCAAAATGTGGCCATTTTACGTCTTTATTTTACTACATCTCCCCCGAGTCTTTTTTGTACCTTTCACATTTTGTCACCTTTGTCATAAAAGTGACAAAAAATATTTTGAAATTTTTAAATACCTAAATATGTCATATGTCAGCTTACTAAAGAGAATGCTAAGTCTTTCAACTTTGGTCTAAAATAAAAGGACATTAAAAAAAACATGTTTTACAAGCAGGCGTGCCATAAAGGGGGTAAAGTTAGGACAATTCCAAGGGCCCCTGACTAATAAGGGCCCTAAAATTTTTCAAACATAATTACATTAGGCCCAAAATCTCTAGCAGCACCCCTGGTTACAAGTATTAAAAGAAACTCAACTATCACACACAAGTAAGTCTGTTCTTTATTTGGTTGCCTGCAATATTGTTATTTTGGGTTTATATACCTCATGGACACACTGAACGTTCTTTGTGTTTTCTTCAGGCTGTTAGGCAACAAAGACGTGGCCCGTGTAGCTCACTGAGTCTAAACTTCCTGTACCAAACGATTCCCAGGTTAACCAAGCCTCTCACCACCTCTGCTGGCCCTGCCCTCAGCCTTGACTTTCACAGTTGTGTAGCTATTGTTACTCCTGCTATTTCTGGACTAGTACTTCTGTTGGAGGATATGCAAAAAAATCCTCCAAAGATTACCCAGTAATAGCTACCCGCCATTATTGTGGGAGACATTCACAAGTTGGTGGTTTTGAAGTCCTTGACAATCTACATAGCTTCCTGTTAGACACACAAGCTACCTTAAACCTAAACCACAAGCGTGTGCATGAGATATCCTCCCTAATATGTTTCCATTATCCCCGTTCAGGCGGCCCATCAGGACCTCATTATAATATTGTCTCGCTGTCCCTGGAACGGTTTAGGGTCAAAACCCTCTCATGCGTCACTGTTAAACACTGTGGCCGCTGTGGGCAGATGGCACCATCCAAAGCACGACACGGAGCGTGTCAGGCACCGTGCGCTTTCTCAAAAGAATAAACCCCTTTCACCAAACTCATCTTTAGCGCTCGCATTTTCCTTCGGCACATAAGCGAGCGAGTATTTCAAGTGCACAAAGGCAATTTGTTGCTCTTGGCGTCCGCCGCCTTAATGGACCTTTAAAACGTTTTTTTTTTCAGCAGCACACATCACTTCTCTCTTGCCCCTCTGCATATAAACATGTAGACATAGACATACTCGCAGATATAAACAAGGAAGAGCAAAGTTGCGTCCCAATCTTAAGTCTATTAGAATAATTCAGTAATTTAAACAATGTGCTACCAAACCTCATGCAGCTCAATTTCCAAATGAAGAATCCTTTATTATACTCTGACATTATAATCCGCTATTACAGTCGCGATATTATTATTATGTCATTGCGCCATTTGGTTTGTTACAGTTGTTTTAATGAGCTAATGCATTGCACGGGTGACCTCTATTTGAACAGAAGCGAAAGATCCACACTGGGTGGTGTAAGAGCAATAAGTGCTAATAACTTTGTTTTGCTAAACGCAAAACGGGAAGCTCGTATATTATATCGCATATAAGCATGTCAGGACTGACAAACATTAAAATCCATAAGCTTCCAAAAGAGGCCTGAGTGCTGCGATCGGCGACTATAAGTAAGTAGGAGAGGAAGGGTACGTCAATAGGCTAGTTCATCGTTTTGCGTAGTAGGAATCAACATCACGGGTTGGTTTCGTTTGCGTTTCTGAGGAAACAGATTGCATAAAATTGTGCTTATATTTATATATATATATATATACAAATATATACACACACACGAAATGTGTGTGTAACGGTTTCATTTCATAAGGGGCTGTTCTGTGATGTCTTACCTTCTCTTGCCTTCAGCAGTACCGTGTTTGCCACAATGTTCTCCAGCTCCATGAATATTCTGGATGATATAAGGGTGAATCACAAAGAAATAATAGAAAATAAAAAGAAAATAAAAGTGAGACCTGATCAGGGTCGCATCCCAGGCTGTTACTCACTGTTCGTCGATACAATACGGTTTCGATTTATCTCCAGTTCTTTCTTAAATGCGGCGGATCAGCGGGCAGGTTATCGGAGAATCCCCCGTGTTGCGCTTACACTTCGTGCCGTCGTTTTCCAGCATTGCTTTGAGGGAACATTTTCCAGCGAGAAAACACAGCAGCCCTTGGAGCGTGATCCGCCGGCGGATGCCATCAGTCTCTGAAGATATCAGCCGTCCATGTACACGGGAGCCATTACATTTTTAAAATATAATCATAGATCTGAGTGTTTCTAGAAATGCATCAAGCTGGGTGGATTGTGAAAACCCTAGGACTACGGAGTTGAGAAGTAAGATCTTTCGGCTTTCGGACTAGCTATGTGCTCCCCCTCCCGGTGCGCAATCAATGCAGGTTTTTTTTCCCCTTAGGGAGGGGGGGGGTCTTGACTATTTTCCAGAGCGGCTTCCCCGAGGATCTAGTGAGATTAAGAAATGCATCAGGCAGGTAATGTTTTATGGGGAAGGGAAGGGCAGATAGACCGCCCATGATCTGTTTTTTCTCCTGTTTCTTCGGTATAAATGGGGGCGTAGCGAGGGGAGGTGGTGAGCTCTACCCCGCTGCTGTAGCGCAGGCTGTCGGAAGAGGCGTTACCCGCTGGTGGCCCTAACTTACGGACGCAGGGAGAGGAGGAATGTCTAGCTGTCAGAGCCATCTGTTAGGGGCTGAAAGTGGAAACCAAATGATGGAGGAGCGATCATAGGTGTTACCATGGCTGCTGAGTTGCAAACATATGTAGATAAAGTTCTATTTTCGAAGTGGAAACAGAACAGGATGTAATATTTTAAATGTATAATAAGTTGACTACGGCTGCTGTTGTTAGGTAGTCGTGTTTCGTCAATTTCCACAGCCATTAGGTGCAAAAGTTGTAAAAAAAACATTACAGAGGAAAGACCACGGGCAATTAAATGATAGAAACACACAGTTTCAGATGTAATGCCCCCTCTGAGAGGAAACAGCCAATGAACCAATGAAACCGAAAAATCCATATATTGTTTGTGGAACAGGATAGGAAACGGTGCTGTTAATTCCATATAATAATAAAATATATGGACATTTCCCTAAGGTCAACATCTCTGTCTGTATCTCTCTCCGGGAATCAAGGGACTTACTGAACATTTAAAAAATTGTTACTTGGGATTCTGTCACTCTCCTATTTGAGTTGCCCTTCCCGAAGAATGTATCCTCTAAACCAGTGGTGACCAACCATACTCCTGGAGACCTACCACCTTGTAGAGCTTAGGGGCAGCCCTAACACACCTCATACAGATAATCAGGCCCTTCAGTAATATCTCAGCATCAGAGCCAACTTAGCTTCAACGTAGCTGGTTCCAATACTTATTTGTATCAGGTGTGCTAAATTAGGGCTGTCTCCCTAGATCTCCAGGAACAGGGTTGGTGACTACTGCTCTAAACCTACTACATTATATGTCTACCCAACTCTCAAGCATTTATCCAGTGTAGGGTCATGGAAGCACATTTTAATTAACCAGGGTCACAGACAACGGGCCAATCACAATCCACCAGTCTAGAAACTAATTTAGATTCACCTAACTGCATATTTTTAAACTGCTCAAAGAACCACAGCACCCATTCCCAAAACCCATGCAAACCACTTAGCTACAGATATGTACAATCCGAAGTAAATTATAAGGAATGCAGTGTTTGATCAGCGTCTGGCAGAAAATCTGCGCTTTCCCATCGTTTTCTGTCATAGAAGCTTAAATTTACAATAATGACTTGGTTTGCTCCAACTGCCCATTGCAAATAAGATTCTGGCGCCACCTATCGAAAACAGTGAAGTAATCGTTACTCTCAAACAATCTTCATACGAACAACAGAACAAGATTGAGCAGGAATATTTTCACCGAGTCGTTCACGGATAGTAAAGTTACTGCCTGTTTAAAGTAAGTGACAGTGATAATCATCTGCTGATATTTGCACTGGAATTATGCTACACTGTAAATATTTTATGCAAAGTAGCAGTGAGTCCATCCTGCATTCCTAGCCTCAGCCCAAAGCTGTGGTCACGACTCTTCAGTTATACCACTGGCTGACAGCATGAACAGTTTAACCGGACGTCAGCTTACATTTGTCAGCGCGTGCACCAATCAATCAATCAATCAATCAATTTTATTTTTATATAGCGCCTTTCACAATAGAGTTGCCCCAAAGAGCTTTACATGATACTGAGAGAAGACAAATTGACAAAAGAAAGAAGGAAGGCCAGATAACAATGGAGGAGAGGAACCAAAAACTCCCAAGGAGAAACAAAACCTCTGGGGGTCCAAGGTCAACTGGCCGCCCATGCTAACATTATCACACAGAATAGAGCGGGCTTGCTTGCTAGAAGCAAAGTGCAAGCTGTGATTATAGTCATGCCAAAGTCCAACAATAAGTCTGTTCTCCACCTTGACCTGTGTAGGGTGGCACACTGGAGGCTTCACCCACGATGTTACAGTTCGTAAGTCACATCCACGGGACCAAACCAGGACTGCCTGGGCACCACCCGAACATGTGGGAAGGCAGAGAGCATGGATGATTAGAACATACATTGACACATTAATGGACAAGCATAGTAGATACTAATGGCATGTACAGCAGCACCAGCAGCCATAGTTACAGTGTATCATAAGTTAAGTTATGGGTAAGCTAAACTGAAATAATAGGTCTTAAGTCGAGATTTAAAAACTGAGAACGATTCGGCATCCTGAACATAGCTTTGTAAAGTATTCCACAATATAGGGGCCCTGTAGCAGAATGCTTTA
Organism: Mormyrus iriodes; assembly: GCA_011763525.2. NCBI lineage: Eukaryota > Metazoa > Chordata > Actinopteri > Osteoglossiformes > Mormyridae > Mormyrus > Mormyrus iriodes. The sequence continues at coordinate 29,798,451 of JAAGVU020000113.1, forward strand.
CCGCCAGCTGTCACTTCATTTATATGTGGAACGACAAGGAAACCTGTATTCTGGGATCTGAGTGGACGATGCGGCTTGTAAACTTAAAGTAACTCTGTCAGGTAGGCAGGTGCTAGACCTTTAAGTGCCTTATATGTCAGTAGGAGAACTTTGAAGTCAGTCCTGAACCTAACAGGAAGCCAATGCAGGGAACTAAGAACAGGGGTTGTGTGTTCAAACTTCCTGCTCCTGGTGATGATTCGAGCTGCAGCATTTTAAATACGCTGCAATACGCACCAAGAATTTAATAACATTAGGAATAATCGTTTATGCATTAAAGCGCTGGATTTTGTTATACAGGCCAGAGCAAAAATAAATTACCTTTATTAATAACACAAAGTAAAATTTAAAATGGGATACCCGTCTTTCCTTAGGACAAGCCATGCATAAATTTGTGCCCATGAACCCCAATTATCACACTGATGACACTTTTAAAAGTACCAGGAAACCAGTTTGAATACTCAAAAATATTTCAAAAGCAAACTTTTTATTTGAACAAAAAAAAGCTGATTGGAAAAACTGAGTCCGACTGCATTAACATAAGAGGTATTCTATCCTTTATACAGCATAAACAATTACATGGAAAATAAAATTACAGCATCAAAAATAAGGATCTTTTGTTGTTACCCTTGTCCTATGAAATGTAATAAAACAATCTTTTATACAGTTAAGTCAGAATGCTATTGGACATACAATTCTCAGTTACTTGTTGGGTGAGAAGTTTTTTTGTCTTCATTTACCCCATTTGATCATAATAAATAATAGGCTTAATTACTCAGTATTCATCCAGTGTGTCTGCTCTGGGAATGAACAGACCCCGCTCCTTCAGGACCTGGAGTTTTATCTTTTCTGCTTCTTGTTTTGCTTGTAGCTGGCATCTCTGGTCCTCCAAGATCTCCTCAATGGACACCGGCTGAAGCATTGTGTCACTCTCCTTCTCCAGGTCCTGAGAAGATGGCATAAGTTCAAAAATCCTCATGTGGGAAGATAATTCTTGTGATAGAGCTGCGTTTTAAGACCACATATCATACAGTTGTGTTTCTTTACTTTAACAGGAAAACACACCAGCTGTTAGCTAAATTATCCTACTTGATGTTTTTCTTCAGCAAAACCAACCGGCGTACAATAGATCGGTAAACATATCGGTATTGGCTGGTATTTGTTAATAATCAAGATATCAGCATCAGTCTAACATTGGCTAATATTTAATCTTTATCCATCTTCAAAGTTAGCGGCACCACAGGTAAAGACATAACTTCTAAAATAATGGAGATGACTGCATTGGACCATGAGCCATTTTTCAGTGTCTGAGGATGAGGGATTTTGTCAGTTCATTCACCACTCAGAAGCCATCTTGAAGAACAGGCCAGTGTGATGGTTTTACAACTGCCTGCAACATACTTTTTATTCCTTATTAAATCCAGCCCGTGGATCAGGATTATTAATCGGACATGGACTTCTGCCCAGACAGGCCCACCAAAATTTTGCCACCCAGAAACCCATCGGCCCACCACGAAAATGCCAGATGGCCAGTCCAGGCCTACTGCAGATCAGTCTTTTGTTTTCCACACCATAAAAGATGATGTAACATCATTCTGCTAATCTGCGCCGGCAAACTCCAGCTCAGCGAGAGGCTCAGAGGATATCAGTATCGGCATCAGGCAAAATTTCTACATCACTGCACCAGTACCAAAACCTAGTCCTGTAATTAATTGATATTGCAGAAGTACACATACAATTTCCCCAAGCAGGACGACATTTTCTCCTCTGATAATGAATATTCCTCTGGGAATGTCCCCATATTTCTTGCCAACATGGATACGTTCCGCTGTTTCATGTAGAACTAGATTGGCTGCAAAGAAACACAGGAGAGCAGTGCTTCATAACAATTAGACCACTAGTTTTCCTTATCACAATCACATTTGTTAATTAGTCTATCAAAAAAATTTTAACCCACCTTTTCAAAATGACATTAAACTGTCCCCAAAAGAGAACATGATAGAAATTAATATATTTCAAATTTGGATTTATAATAGTCATTGTAGCCTAATTGTTTTCAAGTGCAAGGAGTGTCACAAAGTCCATGTACGTACCAAACTGATCTATGCTTCTAAGGAATCCAATCAACGTTCTTCCATCACGGAGGAGGACAAGGTGTTTTTCTGGAAATTGTAACAAGCCAACTCAATGCACTAAACTGATTGTACAACGTCCTAAAGAGTCAGTTTTGTGTTTCATACACATATGAATATGTTCCTGGTCAGTCTCCGCCTTCTGCGCGTATTCCTGAGAGCTAACGATATTACTTGATGTCTCCGTTCAGGAAAGTTCTTACATTTCGGAATCACATAACTACAGGAATTTAAAAAGTAGTAACGTACTCTGTAACTCATTCGAGGTCACCAGGTAAATGAAATTGTAAACATGCCATGGGCATATGGTGTAGTTACCTTGAAAGATAAATGTTTGTTCAGATTTACGGACAAGAAGCTATTGTTTGTCATTTTAGCCATGACGCGCTCTCTCCCGGTTTACAGCGTTTTGAGATACGTGTACCGCTGCGTCTCTTGATGACACGGAAATCCTTACAGACCACATGATAAAACAAAATAGTAGCAAAAAAGCACAATAATCAAAGTTTTTAAATTGAGTCGTCCATGGCGTTAATTCAGCAATGTTATAAGACACCCATTGGACTTACTATCAATATCCTCAATCAGGCTCGCAGTCCCAGGCATATAATTCATCTTGTTACCATTGATTTTCAGCTAATTTATAATTATATATATTTATAATTATATACAAAAACCGATGTCTTCACTGTTCGACCATGTATTGTTTCAAATGTTGGTAGTAAATACAAAGGAAGAGAGAAACGCTTGCTATCCTTTTAACACTTTCCAGGTCGCTAGCTAATAATTTTAACAAGTGAGACGCACGCTTACGTAAGCAAACCGATTAACTGCTAAAATACTGAGTAAACCACGTTAAGCACTTTTATTGGAGCACCGTAAATATGCTAAACTAATGGACGAGCAATTGCACAACAGCGTTTTGCACGATGAAAGTTTATTTCTGAAAAATGCCATTGTTTGTCGTAAAACAATTTCTGATTGAGAGTCTGTGTCATTTTTTTTTTGTATTATTAGCGAGCAAGGCAACGCCACAGAAGTGATATCTTGAATGCCGGAGAACTGCAAGATATTTGACTTTTCAAGAGGCATGCGTCTAAATTGAGTTGACGTGTGATATGCGATTTGTTGCCTGTGACTGTTCAGGTGTAGATTTATTGAGCCAATCAAGTAAATTACGAAATATATTAAGTTAAAAAATAGACTCTTAATGTTTGCTCTTTAAAGATACAGGGCGTTATCACGTTATGTAACTTCATCATTGTAACTCAAATGTTAACTGCATTCAAGAACACATATAATGCATTTCAATCAATAAACTACTCTCTGGAAAATGGGTCTAAGGTCGACTAATGGAGTCCATAAAACACAAATATATGCCTTTGGGTGATGATAGTCAGCCCAGCTGCTAATTGTTCTTTACGCAAAGTCAGAAAACCCCGGTGATCCCACTCCGACGGCACCTAATCGCTGACAGACACTGAGGACTTTATTGTTATCTTCCAGTGCGTCAGCATTAACCGCCCCTTTGCATCTGCGGTAGAAAATGCATATAATGGCTACTAGTATTAGCAATAATGATTTGTAGACTCTGTTAGACTGTTGTGAATATATATATATGCGATATATAAAAATAAATTGTGTTGTATTGTATTAGTAACAATGGTAACAGCAGAAGTAACTAATATTTGTACCACAACATATTGTATTTCTTGTTAAACCAGTGAGGCTCACAAGAATAGCGCACCTCTGCTAATACATTAATTACGTTCATGTTGTAAGCATTTTCACGGGGCCAATTAATTAGCCGATTGTGGCGTCAATAAGTATGTGTAATCATGTAAAATAAACACGAGGCGATAATAAATGTTGGGTTAGAATAGTACTCCGTTTAATGTGATCATATATATATATATATATATATATATATATGAAAACTCAAAGCGTACCTAGAATTTCTGACCCCCTGACAAAATGTCACTCTGCCCCTTTTACTTATAGTGTTACGTATTCAATGGCCCTTGTCAAGTGCTAGAACCTTATTAATACTAATAATAATGACAATCATTAACCCAGGTTCCCCATTTTGCGGTATATTTAAATTATGATAGTGCCACAGTATTGTGTCGTATTTTGAGAGTCTGTAACTAATACTGCGTAGGTGGGTTGTCGTGTTTTGCCAAGGTAATTTATGATAACATGGTTAGGGTGAATTTAAGCTTTTGGGGTATCCGTTTTGCGTTTTTCTGTATGAATGAGCAAATAAAATACATCGACACGTTATTATAGCCAGTAAGACATTTTTTTATTATTACCGGATTGATTATATTACGGTATAAGGGAATCGATATCCCCCTTCTTGCCCGCTGATTTAAATCGCCCTTTCGACATGGAGGCAGGGCAGAAACATGGCTTCTTGACGGGTGCTGGAGTATTCGTCCCAGAAGGCAGGACATACACGGATTTAAGCATCGCAGGTACCAGAAATTTATAGCCATGAGCATAAATCAGAAAATGGTGTAGTGATGCTCGAAGCGATGTTTGGTAGGAATATTTCGAATCTACTATAATAGCTAGACGTGGGCTATATTAGCAAGTGCTGGAGTAAGATTAATGGTCTAGAAAGCGGTTCGAGCTGCGTGTTTTAGTAAGTAAAGGATGCACGCATATTCCGATTGAAGAACCTATTCTGTTCAAAGTTCATGTAAACTATTTCTGTAGATTCCAATACTGCAAATTTTAGCTATGGGGTAGGTACTATATAATGTAAAGTGTATAAGTGTATTGAGTAGTATATATTTAGAGCACTATAAATGCAATACTTAGTGTTTTTTACCTTGGTGAGTGTATGTTGGTTATGTATACGTTTGCGATCAGCCTTTGAAGATTTCTACAACACTTAAAAATCAAATAATTACATAAACCAATTTTTTTTCCGCAAGCTACCTGTGGATATAAGCGTTATTTGGTTTTGACTTTTTATCGGTGGATCGTCGCGACTTGGCCCGTGATAATCAAGATGTAATTAATTATATGTTTTCGTTAAATGTGGCAGCGGACTTCTCCCGCTGAAGTGATGGCGTTCATGTCAAGGTTTTCCCGGTCGCGGAGCAGCTCCAGGTCCCCGAACAGAAAGGCCGCGGACGGCGGCTCGTCGGTGCTGACAGTGGCCGAGCTCGAGCGGCTCCTTTGCACAGGGAAGACCGCTTGCAATCATGCAGACGAAGTATGGCCGAACCTCTACATCGGTGATCAGTAAGGACACTGTTATATGTATTATGTAGTATTATCTTATAATGTAAATACGGACAGAAATACTGCTATGGAAAGGCTGCAATTGTTCATCAGTTGTCATAAAATTCAGTAAACGTATTCTTACTAATCAAATTCCAACAATGCTTTGCTGTTTCATGTTTTCCTTTTAATATTATTTTGAAGAGAAAAATAACGGGATGAAATGCATGGGGGGGGGGGGAGAGTGAGAGAGTGATCTGTGTAACGGTTGCAGGGACATCGCCGCCGACCGTCGCGAGTTATCCAGGCTGGGCATCACGCACATCCTCAACTCTGCCCACAGCAAGTGGCGGGGCGGGGCGGAGTACTACGAGGGCATGAGCATCACCTACCAGGGCATCGAAGCTCATGACTCTCCTACGTTTGACATGAGTGTTAACTTTTACCCTGCAGCTGAGTTCATACACAAAGCCCTCTGCAGTGGAGGTATGTGTGCTCTGGGTAATTAAAACAAAATTCTTAATGGATTCTTGGTTTGTGTTGTCTGATTGGGGCTGCATAGTGGTTAGCCCTGTTGCCTCACACCTCTGGTTCACACAAGGTTCAAGTCTCTGCCCTGGCTCCGTGAGTGAAGTTTGCATGTTCTCCCTGTGTCCTCATGGGGTTTCCTCCAGGTGCTCTGGTTTCAGTCCAAAAACATGAATTGGAGTTGCCAAATCTTCCATAGGTGTGAATGGTGTGTGTGTGTGCTGTGATGGGTTTGCGCCCCATCCTGGGTTATTCCCTGCCTTGCATCTGTGGCTTCCAGGATGTACTACAGACCCCTGCCACCTTGCATAGGACAATCAGGTATAAAAGGTGGATTGGGGTGTGTAATTATAACTGAACCTTAAAATATATGAATTTCTACTAGTTTCTTGTTCTGAATAAGTACATATAGATGTGGTGGAGAAAATAATGGAAACCACATGTGGAAAAGGGCTTCAATTAGTGTCTGAATTACAAACCCAGTATACTAAAGGTGTGTTATTTAAGTTGAATATAGGCCCAGAGTGAGATTTTCTTTTGCAAGAGGGGATGGGAAATATTTTATGCTCCGAGGCAATAAAACTCAATTTTAATATAGCTGTTTCCAAATAAACAGAGTTGATAAATTAACTGGGAAAAACTATAGTAGTTTCTAAAACATATTATATAAAAATAACACCAAACTTGAATCACTATTGGTCCCTCACTGTGTGTAATCCCAAATAAGTCTGACAGACTGTTTGACCTTGAAGGCTAATTCATTAAGTTGGTTTGACTGGAACGAAAATGGCCAAACACCGTATGCTGCCAGGACTAGAATAAATGTAACCCTTCTTTATGGGGCTAATACTTTTGTCAGAATTGTTTAAAATTTCATGTACATAAGCACAATTGCTTCAGACTGTTAGACTCAAGCTCAGTTAGGGTAGCGAGGTAGATAAGTAGTTTGTTTATATAGCAGATTTCTAGAACGAACATCACAAAGTGCTTCAAAAAAATAAAATGGGTATTGAAACATCAACATAAGGCCTGTATGTACATAACTGTTTCGACACCGTTTAAAAGAGCCCACACTGCTGACTGCTTTAATGTCCATGGGCAGACTGTTCCTCAGCATTGGGGCAGCAACTGAAAAAGCTTTGTCAGCCCTAGTCTTTAAGCTGGACCCAGGCATAACAAAAAGACCCTGATCGGAAGACCTGACTGTCCTGTTTGCAGAGTGTGGTGTTAAAAGGTCACTGATATAAGTGGGTGCCTAATTGTTAAGAGCCATATAAGTAAAGAAAAGAATCTTATAAGCTGCGATTGAAAGGCTCCCACACAGACTTATGGGAAATAATGCTGTAGGTTTCTCATCAGTATAACTTGTGTACCTGAGGTCAACTTGGTATGTAATCCTATCTTCCAGTGTGAAGAACTCATTGACTGAATTGGACTGAGCAGGTCAGCAACCTGTTTGAGATTATTCTGTGACTTTGGGTTCTACAGGGAAGATCCTGGTTCACTGTGCTGTGGGCGTAAGTCGCTCCGCTACCCTGGTGCTGGCATACCTGATGATCCGGCAGAACTTGACCCTGGTGGAGGCTATCAAGACGGTGAAAGGTCATCGCGGAGTGGTGCCGAACCGTGGCTTCCTGCGGCAGCTCAGTGGACTGGACAGCATCCTGAGAGCCAGTCGCAAGGTCTAGGATGGCCGGGTGGGGTACATGCTGTGGGGGTTGGGGGGGGGAGGCATAGGCCCGAACATGGCAGAAAAGCACCAGCCTTTTAACACCCTTGGCCATCTCAAAGACACATTGTTCCAAACCTGCAGAGGTGCTGTCTGATCAGCCCTTACAAACATGTCTGTAGAACTTCTTACAGTCCAAAGAGCCTTTTACTGAATCCGTCATCCTGTTAGACACCAATGAGAGGAAGCTTGGGGTTTTTTGACACTGGTTATGGAGCACTTCCCAGCAGGCACACAAATGTTTCATTTATGTCCTTTCTACCTGTGATTTATGTTTTTATGTGTCATACTCCACAATCTATTGGTTCTTCAGAACTATACTGTAAAGGCCTTGTTATGCACTGAAACTCAAAACAATTCAGCAGACTAGAAAGATGGCATTTTATCAAAAAAATACAAAATGTAGTATCTATATGATTAATAGGTTTTCTACTTCTTAAATCAGTAGAATATTAAAAGAATAATACAAGTCATGTTTCAACTAAATCAAAGTTTTTATCTCCCCAACTAGTTGCTTAGTTTAATTATAAGGGGAGTCATTTTAACCATTATGCATTTTGGGAGCTCTACTAAGGATAATCAGGTTAAGTAGTAATGAGTATATTTGTGTTTGTGAACTGAACTTTTGGTCTTTCATTTCTGTAGGGAGTGTCTTCTGCAGGCACACAGATTAATAACTTAATTTGGTCATATTTAGTTTGTTGTGATGTCACATATCCAATGCCTTAATCCAAAGAAACATACAATTTTACTCATTTGTACAGCTGGGCATTAATACTTCAGTGTAGGTCAAAAACTTTTCTCATGGGTATATTAGAAGGCACCATAAACACCGTATCAAGGCACAACTTTACACACCAAGCAGGTACATTGTCAATTTGCTCTTCTGCACACACTGTCAGCAAAGTCTCCATGTATATGTAGCATTGTGTGCCTGCTGGTCAGTTGTTAGTTATGGTTAATGGATCCAGTGTCATTTTTGAATGAGTGGTCTCTCCTGTGGAGAACTGGATTCAGCTGAAAATCGAGTGGAGGCTGAAAAACCAGTAGATGAACAAAAGTAATAGATGTAGTAATAGATTTGTTGAAGTTGACTTTTTTTAAGCTCATGACTGCCAGGGAAACTGAAGACTGTGGTTGACAGAAACAGGATCTCGTAGATTCTGGAGCCTCTTCTTAGAGAACAAGGCATCTTATTCTTAGTTCTCAGAGTGTTTGCCCAAGAGTCCACTGTAATGGACCATGTAGATGCGCCTTGGAATGATTCTGTGACTCCAACAATGAAAGAGTAGAATTGACTGCAACTCCTTTGAAGAGGAAGTTACACCATGTGATCAGAGCGCATGAATTACCTCAAGTACCTTCAGCTAGGTTTCTCAGTGTTTCTCATGTGATTTTGTGTGATTTGTCCTTCGGTACCTGATAGGTCTCTCATAGATATCAAGGTAATGTTTTGTAGCATTGAGTGGTTAACTATCGTGTAGCTGACCAACTCCAGTGAGATGTAGCAAATTGTAAATAGATGTGCTGTTGGTGTTGGATAGGTTACTAGCCTGTGATTGTGTTCTTAGTTTTGTGGAATGTTGATGTGTTAATCTTAGTAATGTTTCAAAGAACCTCTACTGGTCCGCTGATGGGATCTCACTAAGGAGATGTATCCAGGGATAAAAAAAAAAAAACATTGAAGGAAGACGGTGTATTTTATAATACTTTGAGGTTCTGTGTCCTATAATGGGAAGAAGGGTTTGTTTGCTGAACATAAAGAGAAAGGAAATATGTACAACAGATAATGTACGATAAATATATGAAGACATTCTTACAGTATAATAACTATCATCCCCACTACCCAATCAAATGTAAACTCAAGCTAAGTGCTGTCTGCTGCAGACAACAACAACAAATCCTTAACTGTCTTTGCCAAGAGACATTTCAGCTTGATAGCATGAGCAATGAAAAGGAACCAGTCTCTGCGGCTCTGATCCTTGACAGGAAGTCATCACCAAAATGTCACATTGCGTCTCCTCACATCGACTGGGCTTCTGTGGCATTGCCAGACTGCTCCCGCACGAAACTCACACCTGTCGCCCACATGCTGTGTTTTTCCTGCCAGCTATATGTTTGGAGGCTGACATGCATCCTTGTTTATGTTCTTAAGTACCCAACAGTGCACATATCTACAACAGGTCAGTTCACAAGTAAGGCCCTTTCTCATGAGTGTCTTCCATCACTGACTCAGTCTCTCTTTAAGCCTAAGTATTACTGTAAACCAATTTTGAAATGTATGCAACTTGGCCAGGAGTACAAGTTTCAAACCATCATAGGAGACAAGGCCTATGAGCATAAAAAGGACTTGGTTTGCTTATCCTAGCCTAGAAAGAAATTGATTTGCCTCTTTCATTGTCTGTTGAAGATCCCTTGAGCATTAGTAGAATGTGGTCGCTGCTAATGTGTGGCTGTTGTTGCACATGTTGGTCTCGAACAATGGTGTCAGTGTCAACGGGGTGACACTCTTCGAGTCAGATCCTACTAGGAAGTATAGGGATAGACTCATATGGTCCACATAGCAGTGCCCTGTTTAAAGGTAGGGATCAGATTTTACATATCTAAGCAATTCATTTAATATTAACAGCAACAAAAAAGGCTTATCCTTCTGCAACAACTGAGTTGTTCTATTACCATAATGTCTACTATTTATATAATTTGAAAACAAATATGTTACGTCATTTTACATTGGTGTAGAAGAATGATGTTACCTGATGTTAAGGATTTCTCAGGTCAGTTTTCACAGTGCACTTCCTGTGAGTTTATCAGTGTGTCCCCTTAGTGTCACTCAAATCATTGAGTGACTACATTTTCAGGTCAGTCATTTTTAGTTTGTCACTCTTGAGTGAGAACTTATGTTTGGGTTCCTCTGTAATGTCACTGCAAGGTTAAATTGAAGCACTGAGTTGCTCATCAAGTATTTGTTATAGTTTATTTTTTATATATTCCAAGTTTGCTGACCAAAAATTAAATTTTAATTTTAGATTTTGTTTTTTCTGGCATGACGGAATCATGGTTTGTAAGTCGTTCTCACCACAATCAACAAAAGCAGCTCTTTGATTATCTAGAATAATTGCTAGTTCAATACAAATACGACTTGATTCTTTAAAACCTTTAATATGAAATATAAAAATGTGTCTTTAAAAAAAATTACCAGAAGGTAATGCATGTCAGTTTTATAGTCATTCCATATAGGACGTGACCAGATAGAGATCTGTGTTTCTATTGCCTGTCTGTTAATGTGATTTGTGCTTTATTATTTATTCAGTTGTGTATCAAATAAGTGTCTACAGCATCTTTTCTAGTAATTGGCTATCGTATTGTATGTTCACTAGTACTTTTACATACATATATACATATATACAGCTTAGGTGCTATAAGCTGTCCAATGCCAAGGACCCTGCTGAACAATCATAAAATTGAATTTCAGCCTTGAACACTCGGTAAGACAAAATCGATGTACCCTAACACTGGATTCAAATGGGATTTACCTGTATGTAAGATCAGAGGCTCTTTTTCAGGACCCTCAAGTTTGATATTCCTATTATTAATAATTTTTATTGCTTATTCAATGGCCTTATGGGTAACACATTTCTATTATAGTTGCCTTGATGTTACCTTTTTAAGCGATGATTTGAAGTTGCTTAGAACTAAACGCGAAGGGTATGTAATTTCAAGGCAGGAATAGGCCAAAAACATCCCTTTATGGTTTTTCGTCAAAAGCAGCTTGTAGTAAAGCTGCTTGAGTCATGCCATGTCATTATGGACAAGGCATGAAATCAGCAGATTTGAACCAGCAGGGGGCTCTGTGTGCACAACTGTGTGTGGAATCTACAGATGGAAAATTAGGCAAAACTGAAGAGAAAACAGAAGAGTAAACCATGGGATGTTTCAAACTCCTGCCAGAGGCACTAGGAACTGTGGTTCTCACTCTACCAACGTGCCATAAATGTAGATCCTCAAGGCAGCTTTCTAAGTCAGGATTACAATATATCGATGTGATTTCAAGCACATTGATTGTAATTCACACCTGTTTCACCAGACTTCAGATGTCAATTAAAAAAGAGGCTTTAATTAAAAAAAAAAACAAAAAAAAACAGAAGAATAAAGTATTTTTGTGGAGTGTTTTTAATTTTACAGACATGCAGGTTGTATTTCAGCCTCTAGTTGGCGCTGTTGGTTTCAGGAAATCTACTAATTGGTAAAATACAGATGGTGCCATATAACTACACAAAAAAAGAGTAAACAGGATTTCAAGTTGGCTCAACAAAGTGGGATGTGGAGCATTATGAGGGACTCACATGTGATTCACATGACTGGTGACTGGTGTTCTTTGGTATTAGTGTGTAGATGTCTTAGTACACAATTGGTATTTCTTGCACCTTGTTGGCATAGTATCTTGAGCAATCTGTTTCTACATTAGTACCAACTCGTTTTAAACAAAACCTTCAGCAGGAATACTTGAATTATTTGTACTGATTGTTATTTTTGTATCACCAGAACATGTGAAAGTATTTGAAGAAAAAAAATAGGTGATCATGATGCCTTAAATATATTTAGGACTCTGCCTATTTCTCCACTGAATTCCTACTACTCACAGTGTTGTTGCATTTTAAAATGCTTTCTTTTAAATAAATGTACTGTTCAAAGCTGTGTATTCCAATAAAGCTGTTCTAGGTAGCACCAGCTCTCTGTCACTTTGCCTTGTCATTATTTGTTTTGTTTTTTTTTGCAGAGGTCATTATGAAATGGACTGTATCAATTAGCTTCAAGCCTTCAAGTGAGTTTGTTCCTGCAATGCTCATGGTGACCACTGATGGCAAACTTTTGCTTGTGCTCACTCAATGGACCATGTGCATTAAACTGTTCCTTCGAGTACTAAATGTATTTATGTGAAGTTTGTATCACAAAACATGGTCTCCAGTTATTGTTTTGTCTCTAGTTCATCTCTGTGTTTACAGATTTTACAATTAAAGACCAGTCACAAACAGACCTTTATGTTTCAACTGAAGTGTGGCATCCTTAAAACATTAATACATTGACTGCAGATAAGGCAATACTGTACTTATCATGCACAGTATACACAGAAGGCTGTGAAGTGTGTGAAGATACAGTAGATAGCAGTGATGAGCCCATCTGCAGCTGTCTTTCTAGTCGGATGAGCTCTCCCATGTCCTGGACATATTGTTTTAGGCTAGAGTGAACATCCCAGATGGTACATCTCAATTTAGGTAGAACATTTGTGCTGGTGACAAGATTGCAGTTTCTCCACCAATTTTAAATTGACTAATAGGTTGTTCTTAAACAATGGACTGGCTGTGATTGACCTGGCACAGATGTACAATTGCTGTGCAACTTGTGCTCTGCTGACTGGAAGATATACATTGACTATATTCTACTTTGTGTTCCTCAAATGATAGTCTGTAACCCATTGTCTCAGGCGCAGAGTTGAGTGTCATATTCAATAATGCTTTCACACAGCCAGATAAAACAGCCCCTGATAGTACTGGGGGTTTCATTGTTGTCTCACGCCTCCTGGGCTGGGTGTTTTATTCATTTAAGAACTCAGGTTTCCTCCCACAGTCCAAAGACATGTGATTAGGCTAATTGGCATCTCTAATTTGCCTATTGAGTGTGAAAGTGTCTGGGTGTCCTGCCATGGCCGGGCAGCCCATTAAGGGTGTACCTCTGTCTTCTGCCCTGTCCTGCCTGAGAAAAACTCCGACTCCCCCCACCCAACCTTGACCAGGATAAACAGGGCACTGCTGCAGGAAATGTAACTACAGCAAACAGTTTTATGTCTCTCCACAATGTCAACTTCCTCCTGCTGCCAGACTGGTCAGTGACATCAGCTCTGACCGTGGATGCAGGGAATGGTTACCAGTTGAAGCATGTTGTCTTTGTTGTGACATCATTCAAGCTTGAGTGTTTCGTTTGTCAGAAATGAGTGAGCTTTGTAAGTAGCCAAATCAAGCTTAGCTAATGAATGAAGCCTGTCCCACAAGAGAACCGTCTGGCTGAGAGGAGAAAAGGCAAAGCTGAGATTGGCTCTAGTAAATGTCTCTCACTTATTGAGTAGGCGGGTTAAAGGCGCAAAGGGCAAGATTGGTTTTTCTGTTTTATTCACAGATGTAAAACCTACAGGGAAAGAGGCGTTGTTGTATTGACTTTTTCCACCGATGTCTGGAAAGAGGCTTAGAAAGAGCCGACAAGGTTTTGTTATAGTGGAGAAGCAAAAATGGATGTAAGCGGCGTGTTCAGACGCGCGAAGCAATTGGCGTTTTTATTAAGAGATACCTTATCGCTGCAGCGCTAACTTTTTATTTCCTTTTGGATCACACATAACGAAAGAACATCATATTAAAAAGGTACGGCATGAAACCGATTTGACATTGTGTTGTTTTGGGGGTCTCGAAAGCCCCGTGAAGAAGACGCCGTCACACGCAAATTCTTAACCAGGAACGAACTAACAGCGGAACTTGATGTATGATTTGCATGGCACAATACGTGTATGTACATATCTGAGTTGTATAACGATGAAAAAAATCTTTTTATTAGCTTTGATTTTTTAAGTCATGTCAACGATTGTATTAAGTCCCTATTTAACCATCATGACGTTTTAGTCGCATTGTATGTTTAATGAGTTGAGCTTTTCAATGACTATTCTCTGTTCTTATTCAGCTTATTTACAAATTGCTTGACCTTCTTATTTTGCTTTTTATTATATTGGTACGTGTTTGGCAGCATAGCATAAACTGCGCGTATGAAATCTAACTACGTTTATCAAATCTTTCCTTACTTTGCATTTAGTTTTATGGTTTTCCGTAACATCACGTTGTAAGTTTTTGTGAAGACGATTTTTGCGCTGTGACACAATTACACCTCATTAACAGTGGTTCATATTTACCTATAAAGATCTGTGTTTAGCTTTATAATTATTATTTCAGAAACAGTGGGCCTCCAAAGTCTGAGAGCTAAGGTGCTGTGTAACCATCATTCGCAACCTGGTTGCCAGATTAACGGGTCAGAAACTTTGAAGCGGCTGTCTCTCGTCTCTTTTGTAGCCGTGAAAGCTGTTTGAAGGGCAGACTTAAAGGAAATCACCGATCCGGTGCTGTATGTAGCATTTGCTTGTAGTACAACTCCTATTTATCACCGCTTATTTACTCAATGCTCGTCTTCCTTGATGACTCATTGGTAGGTGGATGAAGATAAAAAGGAAACGACTTAAAATAATACCAACGGCACGAAATCGACGGGGTGTCTGTGTTTGCAAAACAAATTCGTGCTTCAAAATGTGGGCACCGTTATTTTTATGATACTCTTAAACTGGAGTAATACTCAGTGGCGGTCAAAACAAACCGAATGTCCACCGGTTCACCTAATCATAACAAGGCATAAATATTTCCATTTAAGCGATGACTTTTGCTGGGAACACGTTTACATAAGTTTTAGACCATTGCAAAAATAAATGTGAAAATTGAAATTTTAGAACTGAAACTTTTATATTGCTCGTTGTTTCCGTACCTGCGGTCAAATACATTACTGCAATATATTCCCAAATTGAATATAATATCGATACAAATCTAATGTGTCAGGCTCGATATGGAAGTAATCAATCTTAATTTCAGTTTTGCGAGTAAATAGCCTCCCACGGCAGGCTGATGTCAGAATGTATATGGTTAGTGCACATGATATGTCGAGACTGTATTTCCTGTAGCGCACAGTGCGGGCATGCCTATTCCTGTTTATGCTCACCTCGTCGCGAATATAACTGATGTTAAATCTCTTACAGAAAAAGACATAAAAGTGGGTTGATGCTTTATGAATCGAAAGCAGCAAAAGTGGGTTACTGCAAACATCCCTAATTGACGTCCTGGCCTATATCTCTTTACAAAATAACTCCTAATTAGAGTTGCAAACCGTAGCGTGTGGCTCGGTGGGC
>JAAGVU020000113.1:29814199-29825028 GCA_011763525.2 Mormyrus iriodes
GCCTGTGATCAGAAGGTCACCGGTTTGAGGCCGGCCACGGCACATCTGCGGGTGCTTGAACAAGGTCCTAATGCTATGGGTGGCTGGCCTTCACAGCCAGCTTGCTCTCTTTTACAGACAGCAAGTTGGGGGAGGCGTAAAAGAATTTCCCCACAGGTATCAATAGAATATCAGTTATTATTATATTGCCAGCTGCATAGGTTTTAAGATTTATAATCTGATGACGTTAAGGTTACTTGATCAAAGGAGATGAGAACCACTTATAAGTACATTTGAATAAAGGTAATGATTAATGAGACTCTGCTTTGCTTCAACTTACAGGAGTCATTCAAGGTTTAGTAGGCCTATGGTCTCCACAGTCATTCCAAACCAGACCTTTAAGTTTATCTCTAATATCCTGACAAAAAAGCTGTTTTTGGTTTGTCTTTCACAAACACATGTACACAAATACACAAATGGCTACCTGAAATGGAGGTGCAGACTTTTGGCCCCTGCCCAAACTGTGGCTTGATCTTCCAACATTTATCCACATTTCCCACAGTTATGCAAATTGGCATTGTGTACATTTGGAGACCATTTTTAGGTTTTCACTGATATTAATTACCCCTGAGGACTGGCCAGACACCTGATCCTGAAACTTCATTAAATGTTTCGGTACAGAATTAACTACTACAATAACTCTTAATAATAATATTGCTAGATTACTAACTCCTTAATACTATACCACTCACATCTTCAGGCCGGATTAATAGATTGTCTGATTAGCAAGATTCCAACAGGATTTTGAGGATCTTATATGGATGGAACACGGAGAGGAACATCTGGTCATTTCAGTTATACAGTTCTGCTTTACACTCGGGCATCTCATGTAACACAAAGGCCAACCTTGTTTCACAGAAATCCCAGGCGATTTTAGTGGAAGTTCAGTGATCCATCTACAAAGGACTCACCGGGTGATGTCCTGATTCATGAACTGGACCTGTGCTTCTCCCAGTTTACACCTCGGGAGGCTGTAGTAACAGATTTTAATCTCTTAAGTGAATATCCATTTGCATAACTGTGGGGAATGTAGGAAATGTGGGAAGATTAAGACATTTAGGGCAGGGGTCAAAAGTCTGCTCCTCCGTTTCAGGTAGCCAGCAGCACAGAATCATGAAGATGGCCATGTGAGAGCTGGATGGTCGCTGCCGTGTTACCGTTGACCACAGTACTTAATCTGAGCTGTTCATGGACACAAATAAGTGCAGATAGAACCAGCGTTCCCCATACTTTGGTAAGGCTGGTTCCTGCTAGTGAGAGAGCTTAGTAACCACCCCCCCCCGCACCTCTGGAACATGGCCACAGACGGGACGGGAGGTGATACACCATTGAAATAAAGCTTCACATTTTTACATCATGCCGTACTGTCTACAATCACCTGGTGATCTAGTTGTGGTTAAGCCTGTGGACTTATAACCATAGGGTTGCAGTGGCAGCCTTAGATTACACTGTAAACCTGAAATGATTTGGAAAATACACAGTTAGATGAATAAACATAGAGTTGTAAATTGTATCGTCTCCTGTGGGGAGAAAAATCATAGTCCGTTGTATCTGTCCTTGGGGAATATTTCAAAATTTGCAAGTAGGTTAGGTCTACTATTGGTATATTTATAAATAACACCACCACCACCACCACTAACAACAACAATAATATCGCAATGTTTTGACTGATGTGTGGGAGGCCAGATATGCTTTGGTGAGTGTAGTTTTCTATTTTAAAAGTTTTATTTTATTTATTTAGCTGTGCACATCCAATCTGACTCTCCAGAGAGTTC
The DNA here is from genome assembly GCA_011763525.2 of Mormyrus iriodes. Taxonomy (NCBI): domain Eukaryota; kingdom Metazoa; phylum Chordata; class Actinopteri; order Osteoglossiformes; family Mormyridae; genus Mormyrus; species Mormyrus iriodes. The sequence continues at coordinate 29,816,014 of JAAGVU020000113.1, forward strand.
ACACTATAGTGTGTTTATTTGGGCATTTGCAGAATTGCAAAGGAAATGACAGTCAGATAATTAAAATCTGCTTCTCTGTATTCTGCTAGCTTGTTTCAGTGCTGGATGCTTTTCACCTAAGCTAAAGTTCTGTTCAAAACCACATAAGTATCACTAAAAGCCACAATAATACTGTGCTCGCCAGTAACAAACGTCTTCTGTAAATGCTTAGTCTTCTGTGTATCCATTGTATTTTTGTACTCTCTCAGATTTTTTTTACTCTGTTTTCTTGTCCAACGGGATTATTAATTGAAGCTAACAGGAACATGTTTCCCTGCAGGATCTTATCAGAGACTGTTGTTTCTGTTTTATGTCGGGCACCTTTGGCAACCATGATTAATACTGCAGGTCTCTGTGGTTAGCCTTGGTGGCATTAAGATGCATGTCACCAAGTGTATTGTGCAGGGTGACATGGTGATTGAGTGCCGGCTCTCTCTTTCATTTCTCCAATACTATGATAATTTCCTTCCATTTAAAAAGATATAAACATCTTATTATATCAGAATGGAATCTAAATAGCATACAGAATTTGTTATATATGCTTTTGGGGGTGGATCTTGTGAAAAAGAATAGGGTCACCGTGACTTTGAAGAAATTCCTTTGCAGTCATTCCTCCAGCAGTGCAAATGTGTAAAAAATAAGCTAGATTTAGTTGAACATTTTTGTAATTAAATCAATAATCATACGAGCCCAGGAAGGAGAAGTACTCCAGACAATCTGTAAATGCTTCTTATCTTTGGCGGGAGAAAGAGACTTGTTGCAGTGAGGTCTCCCCAGAAGCAGCTCCAGCACCCCACAAATTGTGACTACATGCAGCAGTCTCTGATTTGCAGCTTCATAATTTTAGCAGAAGCACATAGCACAGTAAGGGTTAATGTTAGGGACAGAGTTACACTTCAGGAATTATGGTGGCTTGGCTTCCATCGATGGAATTGTTGGGTTTGGGCTGATCTTTTCTGTTATCCATATTAATTGCAATTTTTCACTAGTAATGAAAGCATTTGACCAACTCATAGACAGCATCTTTTTCCACAATGCATAGCAGTGAGGGAATAATGCTTGAGACAATGCCTAACGCAACCTGAAACACATCTCACTGAATCACAGGTATTCTTGTGTCTTTTTATTGATTTTTTTTTCTGTCATACTTGGATATCTGAACTTTATTGAGTGCTTTCTTGAATGCACTCGGATCATGGTGAACTATTTTTTCAGCAAACACAAACTTGGTTCAAGTATGTTGTTCTCACTTAAACCTAAGTGAGGGCAATTTGCCATGGCAATGCTTGTAGGATTATTAAAACCTTTTAGTTTTATTCATTATGACATAATTAAACACTATTACAAATCTTTGGATAATGGCATTAATCACCTTTGCTAATGTCAGGTGTTTACTGTATTAGTGTAATAACCATTGTGACCATTGTGTGAGTGGTATAGTAATAACCAACATGTCTGCAAACAACCATAACAGACGAAATGAATACGACCTTGATCTCTATGAAGCTGCCCCATATTTGGGTATATATTGCAGGTAAAGGGGGAAGGGATCCGAATGGCCCTAAATTTGAATGTGTTTCTAGGTCTGTACTTTCCAAAACCAAGTTGAATGTTCTTGCAACAGAACAAGTCAGTTCGATAGCATGACACATTTTCGCCCCAGGACACAATAACGTTTCCATTTGTTCTCTTAAAAATTCAATGCACACAAACTGAGGGGTGCAGTCATACAAAGTGTAATGAGTGGGGTGTTTATGGTATACATGCATTTTGTCTTGTGAATCATAATTCTTTTAATTAATACTACAAATATGCATTCATTAGTGTAGGCAGAGGATGTTTAAAACCTTTGCCAAAATGGGTAGTAATTGTTGATTTTAGGAACATTTGCCTGGTTACTGTTCTCTAGCCATTCTGACCCTGTTCTTGGGGCAAGGCTAAGCAAATATCCAATAAAACATATAATGCAACATCTACAGAATTCATGTTTCACCTTATCAAATGGGCATATCCAAAAGCATCACAAACAATAATACTGTTACCAGTGTTGGGCAGTTCAGGTCCAGAAGCTACAAATACAGATCAAGATTTTGTTTCTACCAACCAGGTGAGTACTCTGTGACTGTGACAGTTTATGCTCAACTGGTTGGTAGAAACAAAATCTTGGTCTGGATTTGTACCTGAACTGCCCAGCACTGACTGCTATATATATATATAATATGAGACACATGGAGGGCATTGTCCTTCAGTCCGGTCTTAAGGTGAAGTCTTCCTCTTTTATTGGTTTCCTATCACTTGTTGGACTCCTTGTGGAGCAGACTGTATTTTATGTGATGGAAATATATCTTGAGGGGAGAGGGCCAGGTGGGGGGGGGGGAGTTGCACAAACAGAGGAGAGCTTGCAGAAGAAGAGAGAATGTAGGCTGAGTTAGAGGCCAGCCTTTTCTGTATTGGTGTTTATGTGTGTATGTCTGTCTGTGTGCGTGACTTCCAGCTATGAACTCAGAAGGAGCAGCCTGGCCCGTCTACAGCTGCTTGTTCATGTTTTTAGTCATCCAGCCTGAACAGCTAAAGCCATATGCCTGACGTATCCTTATTGACAAGGGAATTTACTTGTCTGCCTGGTCCATCAGAAGGACAACACATCAGCCTGGATTTTCTCGAGGCACCAGAACTAACAAAACAGACCATTTCCAAAGAAACAAATTTCACAATACGGTGCTAATATGGTGTATATATATGTATGATTCCTGTGATACTGAGTTTGTATGTCTGTTACTATAATTGAAAGTTTTATCCATTCTGCAAGTGGTTAAGCCTTTTGGCTAAAATAAGGATGCTTAAGTACTTTAAAAATATATGTATGACAGTGGTTGTCATGGTAACCTTTATGAAAGAAATAGATATACAAGTTTGCAGATGAACAGATGCTGTTTTCAGGAAACAAGATGGTACCTTTTCGATATGGGGATAGTAAATATCCACCCTTCTGTCCCGCTGATCACAAAGTCTGGCCACCAACCAGGGGCTGATTATCAACTTCCTGTCAGATTGATTTTGTGAGGGGAGTGTCATCATGCTTTGCTAAATTTGACCTTAAAGGGCAGGGTGACCAACAGTCTTCATAAACCATGACATGCCTTGTGTACAAAAACAACCTGGACTTTCTCTAAATCTCTGCATCTAGTTGGTCTTTGAATCTATAGAACCCTAATTGGTACCAGTCAAAGCCCATGCGGCACCTTGGAGAGCTTCATCACCGGCGCTTACCGTCAAAGACAAAGTGAAATTGGCTCGCTAAGTCAGTGACCCCTCAGAAGATGATGTCCCAGGCAGCCGCCTATGTCACCTAATGGGCTGACTGACATATTCCCCTTTGTTTTGGGGGTACGTGTTATCTGCCAAGTGCTCCATTTACACTTTCAAGTCAGGGCCGCTGTTCCTGGCTATGAGCGACGTTAGGCTAGCCTACCAGGCATTTGTTTAGGAAGCACTAAAATCATCTATGAACGATCCATCAGGGAGCTCAAATATGGCCAATGTTTGTCTTCCTCATGCAGGGAGTTCAGGGCCACGGAGTATCTGCACCATGCAGCCGATCAACTTCCCAGATATCCCTCTGGACATCTACATGGTCATCTTTGGGACAGGCATCTTCGTCTTCATCCTGAGCCTCATCTTCTGCTGCTACTTCATAGGGTAATGGCTGACCAGGGGTGGAGTGACAACAGGCCTGTCTGAATACACCAGTTAGCAAATGCATATATATTTCTAATTTAAAGACCACTGGTTAAAAGGCAAACTCATCAGAAAGTTAATTCTACCACAGGACACCTACATATATATCATTTAACAAAATTTATTTTTTGCATCCAATGCAGGAAAAATGTATTTTCAGGGAAAAAAAATCATCTTCTGACATCACAGAGTGGTGATGTAATTTGTGTATGAAGAGAAACCCCAACATTTACCATATATATTGCTGTCTAATGGTCTGTATTTAAAAAAAAAAAGATGGACCCACTCACCTCCTTTGGTTCCTAAACCGCGCTGGAAAAAAGGTAACCCTAAATGTTACAGTAAATTTGTATTACAAAGAAATTTACTGACTGGCTATAACCTAGACGCTGGTCATAAACATGTGAAAGGAATGCCTAAATTATTACATTTCTCATAAATGCCACTTTATGGGAGTACTTTACTAAAGGGGTAAATCCAGGGTCGTGTGGGGACTTAAATATTACTCTACAATATTAATTTACTCATACCAAATCTATACGGGGAAATAATAAGATCAGTCTCTCTTCCACAATGAAGTCCTGTAATGTGACCATACATAAGTAAATGCAAAGCTTCCTTCAGACTGAAAGAAGCAGTATTAACTTGTTATTGTTAAAGGGGAGGTTCTGGATTGCTAGCTCGGTTGGAGTCAGTTTTAATGTCTTTAAGAGCTTAATGGAAATTTTATATCTCTGCTTTTTCTTGTTCTGCTGTGCTAGTTTTGCTCCCATGAGGGTGTATTGCACTTTTCCCAGCCTAGGAATCCTTAACTTTGTTTCAGTTTTCCCACCCATCACCCTAAAAGCATACACACACAAATGTACACACAGCTTTCAGCCCTGTACCACAGTTAACACTGGCAAGTCCTGAATCAACAATTAAGCTTCTATATGGATGTCTAGCATTTAGCCAAACCTGAAACTTCCCTCCCCTATTACCCACCAGCAACCCCAGCCTGAAAGGTCAGTAATCACACAGCAAATAGTGTGCCAGTGTGTGGATGCCACATTTCCAGGGAGACTGACAGAATGTTCCTGTCTGTGCATGTGGGAGGAGAGTAATGTAAGGCAGCTGTTAAGTGATTCCAAAGATCTACAGGCTGAGGTCCATGTGCCTAAACAGATTGTTAACCAACAGGGTCACGGCATCAGTTACATGAATTTCCACATATTGGCTGTGGCGGCACACTCCGCCCTCTCGTTCAGGCTGAATCTCTTTCTGAATACATTTGGATCACATGCATCTTCATACGCCTGAACATCTGGTAAAGGTGAACGAGGTGCATGTGTGGCGGGGGCGGGGGGGGGGGCTCTGCCTGATGGTCAGCTCTTCCCAACAATGAACTCCCTGATGAGCCCTGGATACCATTGTGTGAGGACAGGAATCGCAGCTGAAACAGGAAATTTGACAGCAGGAAACCCCCCTCCTGAAATCATAGCGACAGACGTCACTGGAAAGGTTGGGGGGGATCAGTGTCCTGTGACTGCCCCAGTGTCATAGGACCACATTTCATCCATCTGGCAAAAGAAATAGTCTGCAGTTGGCCAAGGAAAAGCCATTCATGTGAACAAAAGGCGGTTACACGGCTTTCATTGCTAGAACGAAGTTCAGTGCTCGCTTGCTGAGCAGGGACCAGAATTTGTGATCAGCCAAATAGCTGCCCATAGGGAGCCTGTTTAAATATTGTATATAGGTGTATGAACAGCAGATGACTAAGAGATCTTGTTTGGGCTTTAACAAAAATCAGTGCTTGCAGTCAGTTTCGCTGACCTACTATCTGTAATCTCTCCCACATAGTTTTTAAAAAAGAAAACAGCTTGTTTACATTTACGGGAACCCTTGGAGGCTCTCTCACTTACAAGAGATAGACTTTTTTTCTTGCCTGGTCATATCACTAGTCTGTTATGCAATAATGAAAAACAGGACGACTTTTCTTGAGATTCATGGAAAGTGATTCCTTTTTAGAGGACTTTAAAACCATTTATTTGCGTCATCCTGTGACTTGTATTAAAATCTGTAAAAATATATCAACTGAATTCCTTATCTGGTTTCTCATTAACAGGTCAGCGGAAAATCTACAATTATTTCTGTGTCAGGGGTTTTAATGCCGTGTTAACGTCGGTGATCTTAGGCTACTTTTTTGCGGAAATAGGCCCATATCTTAAATCATCCACCAGTACTGGTGCTTTCCATGTAATCGCAATGTCATAATGCGCAAGGTTTTTTAGATCGTCCTCCGTAAATGCCATATTGACCGTCACTAAATCTGAACAAGCGTCGACGTTGTTCGTCAACATTCTTATTCATTTTTTTGCCACGTCGATCTCATCCACAATTTATTATTAATAATACTATTATTAATATAATCAAAAGTTCATTTACCCACGTAATCACATGTAAATTTTAGCTGAGAAAATAACAGGTGTCACAGAAGTATGCATTGAAATGCATACACTCTGAGGTCTTTGTGCTTGAACTACAGAATATGGATTATAGATGTATATTGGAACGGTATTATAGTATTAACTGGCGAAATGCACTGGGTCTTAGAACCGCATGACAGCCTTTGGTTGCGGATTGTACCTTAACGTAAGCGGCTGCCCTTTAAGTACTTCCTAATTCTAACAATCAGGGTCCGATCTTTATCGCTCGCCTTTGTCCGCCAGGATATTTATGGTCCTGCTCTTTTTAAAATATATTTATTGTCAAGCACACAAAGTGATTTCTTTTTTTGGCAAAGGTCATTTTTAGAAGTCCTATGATGCCAGTACCGTATCCCTCTTATCTGATCCCTCGCCTTATGGTGGCGTAGGCTATGTTACCACATCCAGGTGCAAATTTACCAGGGGATAATTGCGCTGCAGAGCTGCAACTAATACAAAGGAATCGTATTGCGCACCCAAATTACGGGGTAAATGAAGCCTGTCTGAGAAATAGTTGTTCTCTGGGCTCCTTTTACAGAATGTCGTTAACAAAACAAAATAAAAAAAACGGGAAAACTTAGAACCGATGATGATCGCTTACGGTGGGGACCGATTCCCGGGAATGTGGACAACGCCCCCTCCCACCCTTCTAGGATAACTGGTATTCCTGGATCCTCTGCGCTGCGCCCGCTCCGAGTTGGCTGCCGCGGGGCGGGTGTCATTTGGCCTGACGCGGCGGGTGTGTGAAACACCATTGTGCGGAACTCTGCTTTGCCCATTTGCTTCCACATATTTTACACTTAAAAAAACATATATATATCGATTTCCAAAACTTCAGCTTCGGCTGTTCAAATACCTAAATGCAAACTCATGCGCAAAATAAAAAAAGTAAAATGTGAAAATCCGTTTTATAAAGCCTGTTTTTGTTTTGATACGACGCGTCATCAGATTGGTTTGGCAAACTGTGAAAGAGGGGTGGATCCGACCTTACGCATTACAGAGACAATCTGGATACTAGCAGCGTCTGCAATATTTACCGGGACAGAAGATGGTTAAGATGACGCACGAGTTATTGTTATTGTTTGTGAGATTGGTAATGGAAATTTTTATGCTGAAAATAAGCATTCTCTGGCAGTAATTACCTGGAGTTTATTTGAACTGTCCCATTGAACTGTTAGTTTACGGAGTGTACTCCGAGTGTACTCGGAGTGTACTACATTTTACTAGTAGACTACACTGTAAAAAGGTTGTTGTAAATTTTACAGTAACTTACTGGCAGCTAGATTGTTCTAATTATTGATATTTTATTGATCCCCGTAGGGAAATTCCTCTTTACGCCTCCCCCAACTTGCTCTGTATAGGTCAGAAATATAGGAAAGGAAAGGTGCATGTAACCTTTTTCCCCATCTGTTATATGCAGTGTTGGGAAGATCACTTTGGAAATGTAATTCTTTACAATTACAAGTTACTCTATTTAAAATGTAATAGTAGTGTAACTATTTCAATTACTATATGAAAGTAATGTAACTAATTACATTTGATTACTTTTTGATTACTTTTCTAAATTGTGAATGAATATTCTGAACCGTTAACCATTTTGAAATTTTGTAACCGGGCACTGTTTACCTTACAGCAGTACTAAACACTGACTACTGTCAAACGCCTTTCAATACATGAATTAACATGATTATAACTGATCAATTTAATAAAGATAATAACAGCCAGCACAAGGTCAGATTTCAGGCCTCGTTTTACTGTAAGATCATACAGTTATAAAGTCATTACTTTTTTATAAAATGAACAACACTGCTAAATGAAATATTAAACATTCAACAGCATTGAATAAGTGGCTGTCTATTCTTGTGAGATTGTCTGTGTGTTATCTCTTTCTGTCAATAATTGAAACAGTACTGTGGACACTGTAGCTTAGCGTCAAGACAAAGAAATTTAATGAAAGATTTGCATCTACAACAGTCAATGCAATTTGAGCATAGAACTGTGGACACTGTGCTCCAACTGAAAAGTTTTGTACAAAGACAAAGAAAAACCTTAAAACATTTGTATCTAAAATTTCACAACCAACTATGATACATTTTATATACTTGCAAAAATAAATGGTCCCATTTTACTTCTGATCTTAACAGTCTTGCATCAGACAGGGTATGAAAATTCAGCTGATTGTGTAATCACTCACTCTGTTTTAAGTCAATTTTTCAATCACAAATCACGGAGTAGCCTAAAACAGTGTCTTCGCAGTACTGTAAAATAAAATTAGTTAGCAGAGTGTTAAGACTGCATCGCCCAGGGGTTAGCTGGTTAGTGAATTTTCAAAACTCAATACGACATAGCATGTCAGGAGTGCTAATATCAGACCTAACATAAATTACCAATAACCTTAGCATATTGAAGGAGGACGGCACATTTTCTGTCAACGGGATCAGAAGTGCCAGTGTGGCTTTAAAGCGCGATACACACTTCACGATTCATTGTGGTGTTTACGCATGCTGTCAGTGTTTACATTTTGTTTTGCTGCACTTACCTCTAGACGTTTCCTCAGGTTGGACATGGACTGTTTAGATGTCGACATCTTTACAGCCAGTAAACACGCACTGCATTGCACAGTTAAATTTGTGCCTTTTTCCGTAATGTATCGGAAATGTTTTTTATATTTCCAGCAATGGAATGCATTCCTTTCATTGACTGCCATTGCCTGCAACAGAAACTCAGACCGCTCAGGCAAGTTAATTAGCAGAATTGGCGCTGCAAATGTAGA
>JAAGVU020000113.1:29833761-29855488 GCA_011763525.2 Mormyrus iriodes
ATATATGCCAAAAAACATTTTATATACATTTGCGCACCTTCAAAACTATCTTGGCCAAAGACTGGCATTGAAAACGGCGTCAGTGTTAATTGCATGATCTTATGTGGAATGATCGTGAAAAACTTACAAAAGAAATTTGTAAGTTGCGCAACAAGAGCAAAGGCAGTTTCATGTTACTGGTAGAACCTGTAGTACTGACAGCCATCCATTCCATTCACTGGCGCAAAAGTGCACTATTGGTATTTAACGGACTCCACCGGTAGCTGAAACCCAAACACGAAATATGCAAAGCAACCCATTCAGCCTGCCAAAAACAGGAATTTGAAATCAATTTAATTTTTCAAGCGGTTATATAGGCATCGTGGTGGCGCAGTAGTTCGCGTCGTTTCCTCACACATCTGGGAGCAGGTTCGACTCTCCGCCATGGCATAATGTGTGTAGAGTTCACATGTTTTCCCCCTCCACCCCCAGTCCAAAATTATGCTGAAGATATTGGTGTTACCATATTTCCTGTAGGTGTGCGCTTGTGAGTAAATGGTGAGTGCGCCCTGCGATGGGTTGCCGCCCCATCCTGGGCTGTTCCCTGCCTTGTGCCCATAGTGTCTGATTACAGAAAATGAATGTAGATACAGGAATCGGATTCTGACAGTTACAGGAAATATAACTAGCAGTGTCGCGACAATATATGCGAGGAGTAACTCAACACATTTATTTATCAAACATCAATTACTGTACATGTTAACTGGAAAACTATTTCAGGCTTAACAGGTAATGCAAGTCTTCAAAGTAGTAAAGTAACTAACTGCATTAGTTTCTTACCAGCATGACAATCCTGCCGAGAGATTTGTCGTCCGCAGTGATGTCAAAAAAGACTTTTGGGTTAGTCATGTTGATATGTATTGGTATACCTCTCGGGCGCTTACTTTACGCACTAACCTAAATAGTACAAAGAGTATTTCAGATGCAACACAATGGGCAACACGTGCCGCGATTACGGGAATTTATAAGGCGCAAGAAAAAGCCCAAGATTGACGATAACCAATGAAAAGGCTTAATTCTCTGAGCTAAATGGAATGAACCAATTAGAGACCGCAGATCCGCCAATATATATATTTTACTCCTTATCGAAAATACCGGATGTCTACAAATTTCTGATGTTATTTCTGCGATTGGCTCTACGATGGGGTTGTAAATGTCACTACGGCGGCGCGTTTAAACAAATGTAAATTTCTAAAACACTTCAGCCGGACCCTGCGAATGTCATCATCTTTACCTTTGGTCGACGCTAAAGTGGGTATCATCGCGGTTCAGGTTAAAGCGCCATATTGTTAATAAATCATTATAATAAATAATCTGTAATGGCGATAGATTCACAAGAAAGCATAGATATAGGGATGAATAATAAGCGCGTATTGAATTCAAAATAGCAAATAACACAGTGTATGTTTTCTTGGATGCCCGAGAAACACGTGAAATTGAGGTGATATAAAACATTGAGCAACAAATGATAGATTACTCTATTTTGCCGGGCGCTGCGCAAAACCACGCCTTTGGCGCCATGTAGCGAGGTATACTACGGTCACTTCTAAACTTATTGTCTTGATTTGGGGAAATGCCACACTCGTATTTGTCATTCTATACACTATGGGCGCGATCGTGTATAATCTTTTTTCCAACTGAGTTAGAGATTATCTGTTCAGAGTCTTAGTCTTCCATTTTGTTTTTAATACGTGAAAGTGCTTGGATTACGCAGTTTATGCAGCACTCTCCCTTATTTCACGGCATTTTATACAGTATGTGACGCTCCTTTCCTCACGTTTTTGGTCACATTCATGCTAACAATTTCAGTCCATTACGCAGGGTGCTGTTTTTGGGCATTCCATACGCTCACATACACGTGGTCCATAACCACGCAAAATTATCTTTAAATACCACAATAATTGCAAATTGTCGTGAAGTGAATAGCTTTGCTACTTACGGACTGATGGGGATTAAACGGTCTACGACCTGACTGTAAATGATTTCCGGATTTCAATACAGCCAACGAGCCCGTATTGGATAAGCGATTAAAAGATCGATAGGTGGGGCATTAATCAGCTAAAAACAAGTACACATAAACGAAAGGGGCATCAGGGTACACCAATTATCTTTAATAATTATTATAATATTAATTAAAAAAATGAATGATACACAAATAACCTGAAACAAAAACAGTTGCACATCCAATAACTGTTGACGGTCTGGGTCATCGTCTTACAAACTGCAGACGGCCGACAACGACCAAGAAACGGTCATAAATAAGATCCGACGAGACAAAGAACTGAACATGTACTCCTTTCAAATTTAATTCTCTCTGAGACAGAGCTCATCGGAAAGGAGCTGGCAGGCAGCACGTCTGCCAATATGCACGTTTCATAGTGTTTTACATGGATATATACAGCGGGAGGAAAAATATTGTGCTTAAACAAAAAAAAGTCATCTTGTAAGCATCCACTTCCATTGTGAAACGGCTCTTCTCCCACGATCCAACAGAGGTTCACTGAGCACCTTAAAATCCATTTGTCTAGTTACAAAAATGAAAGCAAGTATAAACATTTAAAATCGGAAGTTTCTTTTCTTTAAATAAGGGCCAACAGGGGAAAAAAAAAACATTGCTCTAACATGGAATTCAGAGAATTATGTCTGGTGGAGGATTAACGATTTCCAGGGGTCTGAATGAATGACGAACATGTCTCTGTGTGGGGATGGGTGTTTTAAACGACAACAGTACATTTGGGGCAGGTTATTCTCTGGTGAGTTTGCCTCCACTGGCAGGACTCAGGAAAGTCCGAGTTGTTTTCCCCCCTGCAAATAAAAGGGAAACCCAGACTGCACTACCTAGATGAGCCAGATTAGGGGCTGCAGGAGTGTGTATGTTGTGATTTGCTATATTTGAAAAGTACGGTCATGTATTACTGGCCAGTACAGCAATTCTTTCCACACTGATGAACAGTCTCTTTCTCTGCACCTGGACTGATACCAGGGTGACAAGACCCCCCTCCCTTTAATAAAATAACAAGTAAACAAACAGATCTCGCCTTTCAGACTGGGAGAGGAGGTGGTCTGTGCCAGGAATATCTGGGTGTGGCCAAGAGATGTGTGCTGCTCCCACAGCAAGCAGCTCCGACTGTGCCACCCTTCTGCTCCACAGGCTTATATCACCCCACAATGATGAACGGAAAACTACCAGCTGCTAAATGCTTCCCAGCAGGGGGGCGGGGCCTTGGTTTGCTTTTCTCCAGCAGTGAACATTCAGGTCTGGCAGGTCTGACTTCACAGCAGCCTGGGAGTGACTACCTGTAAATTCTCACCATTGTTTGTTAAAAGTGGGTCCAGTTTCTGCCCCGCCCCTCCTACCCCCCCAACACAAAGTATATGTTTAGGGGGCAGACACAGCGAACACAGTGAAATTCGGATGAAATGGTCACCAACCAGCTGCCCATTACAAACCTCTTCTGGTTTAAAAGACTCAGCAGAACTAGCGCAAAACAAAAATATTCAGAAATGGCCATATTGGTCTGTCAGGGACTGGGAACCATTTCAAATGTATTTCCAGGAGACTAATCTCATTATACAAGATGCCTTGGTCAGATAGATGCCCTTGAGTAAAATTTTTGATCATTGTATGTGCTGGGCTGTACCAGCTGGCAGCTGAATGCCGCGCACAGTGTGGAAGCCAGGTACCAGATGTGCCGAAGGCGGTACAACAGAGACGTCTGACAAACTCCGGGATGTGAGGGTGACTGTACAGCTGTCAGAGGACAGGGGGAGCTGCCTGCCACGGCTCTACGGCAGGAAGTCTGACAAAGGCAGACCCTATCTGCTTCAGGAGCTCCTTAATAAAGGTTTGTAGTCCACCATACTAGGAACCTCCCGTTTATGCTAAATGCCCATTTCCTCATGTATTTCTCACTTGGTTTAAAAGAACGGTTTTAAAAAAAGAACTGTCAACCCTTTTCAACCCATCTTGTTTGATATCTAATTGCGTGGAGGTTTTGATGTAACATATGGCTTCCCCAGTGCTTACTACTCCATCCGTAAGCTGTATTTCAGCTGGGCTGCCTTTTTGCTACTGGATTCCTCCGAATCAATGAACAAAGCAGGGGTTTATATCTTAAAAATAGAACAGTAAAATCTGTTACCATAGTTCATAGGCAGTTAAAAGTCACATCATTTTTCTAAAAACATCTTTCAGTGTCCCCACCAGATTTCCAGATTCATGATAGGAGGGGCTGGAGTTGGACCAATGGTACAGCCTCCTCCCCAAACCCAACCCAACCCCAATATTATCCAGAGATACTGGGCATTTTGACCCCCCACCCCCTTCTTTTTTGGAGTGTTGCAGAGGCTCAAGGGAGATAGAGTTGCTAGGACTCAGTTGTTCTCAAAGAGGGACAGCAGATCATCATTGCTGTTGTTGGGGAGGTCAGGTGGCCCAAGGTATGACAGCAGCTCATCTGGATTCGTCAGTTCTGGGAGTAGCTAGAGGGAGATGAACACAGAGGTCACATGTTGTGCCGGGCTCTCAAACCTGTGTTTACAAACAGAGGAGTGCGAAAGCTATGATGTGTGGGGGCCAGAAGGGTATAATCTACTTCATAAAGACACTCCATTAAAGAGAAACAGGTCACATATGAGTCGTGACTTCTGTATGCTGCTCTGGATTCAAATGAGAATCGCAGTAAAGTGAGACAATGTGTCCCATCACAAAAAGGGAACAACTGGGGACATGGCCGTAACTACAGTGTCAGCCATCACTTAATGACTCACATCAAGGGAAGGTTCTGGAACCTCTCCGGGGGCTCCTGGGGTACCGAGCCCGAAGGAGCTGTCCGAGTGGATGCGGGGGTTCTGCGAGGGGTTGCGGGAATGCATGGGCCCCCCTGGTCCCCCCAGGTGCGGTGCGCCATGCAGGCCCTGCTGCGGCTGCTGTGGCGGTGGCTGCTGCTGCTGCTGTTGAAGAGGATTATGGGAAGGGTCCATGCGGCCAGGGTGGGCCATCTGGGTTGAGAGAGAGAGCAAAATAGAGGTGGTAAGGAAAACGGGGAGAATCAGGACGGGTGACATGGGCAACACTGGGGATTGCCCGCCATCGATACACACAGGATTAATGCCGCCAGCTAATGAGCAACACTGCCCCCCTCAGGTAGGCCTGAAAACATAGTTAAGACCCCAAGCAGCTGAGAGTGACGGGAAGATGTTGTCGTCTCCAGAAACAGTTGAGAAGCTCTCCAGAAATAGTGCGGCAGAAGGAAATGACAGGCCAACGGACGGGTGCTAATCCAAAACAAAACCCTAAAAAGAAATATTTATTTTTACAGTTCAGTGCCACAAGGTGGACAAAAAAAAAACAACAGCAATGAGAATGAGAGGCTTCATCCATTACGCATCCAGGGGCCCTTTTTCAGACAGGACTCTGCTCTCACCATAATGCAGGTACAATTACTTTCAATTAAAAATTCAGACATAACTAAAGCTAAAAGAAAGCTTGGGAAACAAGGGGATCGCATGGGAAACCAGTCCTTCGTGAGCCAGTCGGCCAGCTGGGGCGGGGCTCCATGGAAGTATTCAAAATTCTGAACCGACTATCCGGTGGCCAGCTTATGGGATACACTCTGCTTGGTTACAAGGACGAGCCCAACACAGGAAATGGGCCCTGTTGTTTTCATTATTGGCAGAAGCCCTGGTGCCATCAAACACTGGTGTGGGGGAGGAGGGGTGTATGGATGCTGAAACGCCAAGGGGGTCTGCAAATCTCCACATAGGCCGTTTCATAATAGACACCAGCTGTATTTATGAAGTGTGTGTTTATGGCAGGTGGGGGTGTGAACTGGGGGGGGGGGGCAGTCTCTTACTTTCTTGACACCCCAGAACAAATGTCTGTGGTAAAAGTAGTACCACTAGAACCTAAAAAGGAGAAGGAGGGAGAGGAAGGCATGCTCACCTGTGCAGGCATGGGGTGTCCTGCTGGCTTCTCGGGGGTGAGGAGACCACTGGGCAAGTCCGACTGGTAGGACAGTGGAGGTGGCCCTGTGGAGAACTCCCCGAGGGTTGGGGTTCCGGGTGCATTAGGGAAGTCAGAGAACCCCTGCTGGCTGGGGTACGCCGATCCAGCTAGACAAAGGAAACAGCGAGATCCAGATTGAGGCAGGGAGCACATAGTCTGGCACTCTCTGTGGTAGGGAGTGGAAGTGTCTGAGGAATAAATATTCACTGTTTCCGTTTTTACAGCTACATGGGGTATTCAGAACAGTCTACCAACAATGACGTTATGGCTATGTTAACCTGTGATGTAACGCTCATCCTAGGCTATGGCAATGATGTTTATCCTGCAAAAGTAATTTGCTCCATTGTCCAAAGATCCCAGTGAAAATAATCAGCTGCCTATAGTTCAAGCGGGAATGAAAACATAAATATATAACTAGATTAACAGATGATAAATGTGATTCTTAAAAAGGTTCTTACTCTGGGTCGGGTAGTCTGGTGTGTTACTGCTGCCACCTTGTGGTAAAGAGGGGTAAGGTGAGGAAGCTGGACCTAACGCAGCAATCATCTCCATGACGCTGGGCAAGATCATGTGACTCGGGCTCAAGGTTCGACAGCGCTTCAGAGCAGGCCCATCCGGGTCCTCCTTGATGTGTAGATCTGGTTTCACTGGAACAGGTTTCCAGCTGCACACTGGATCAATCGTAATCTCCTCATAATCCGAGCTGCGGGGGAAAAGGAAAAAAAAAAAAAAGGTATAAAGGATAAAGGAAACTAGGAGGGGATAAATAGACCAATCGCAACACGGAAACGGGAAGGAGGAGGAAATTTTTTGGAATATCTTATTGTGTCTTATCGGAAGTTTCCTCAGAACATTCCAGAAACTCAAACAGGAAATCCCGTTTTCTTTATTTCCTGCCGGACATATTATCAAACCTGGTAGACGACATTCAGCACACTTCGGCGCCATTCAATCTTGGCAAACACGATGAGCAGTGAAATAGCTGCGTCACCCGGATGCAGCGGCTTTAGTGGATGAGGGGATGGTTTACAGACTCACTTTTGGATATAGATGAGAATCCCTAGCATGTACTGGTCCACTTCCAGGCCCTCTAGAAGAGCAGTCTTACTGCAACAAACAAAAACCGACAGAGTCAGGCATCAACTCCCAGCATGGCCCCCTCCTGCAGAGCGCCAGTTCTCACACAAAGAGCAGTACAGCATGCGTGACCTAAGCGGGCAGCTGAAGGGACAGGCGTGTCTTACTTGCACACAGGGCAGCGCCAGGTTCCTCTCTCGCAGTTCAGCTGCAGGTAAGACTCCAGGTCAAAGCACTGAAAGGACAACGGCAGGTTAATCATCTACAGAATGGCTCCATCTAATTCTGCAGTTCGGTATTAAAAGCTGACCTTCGGCCAGTGAGAGGACATGCAGAACAGCTAAAGGCATGCCACAGACAGCTCACTGCTAACCAAAATTTTGTGGAAGCTTCTGACTCCGTTCACACATTCTGGAGGCACCCCTTGGGAGAATTAGCACAGTTCAGCCAAGAGACACAGAACTTCAATTGATCAACCCAAAATGCAGTGGCGATCCTAATACAGGTTACAGCAGTGCTGGAATAAAGAACGAGATTTCTTGCTACATCATTAGGTCTTCGTCAGATACATTTCAGGAAATAACAGACTTTCCATATATTAACTGTAATGATAAAACAATTCTGTGTAACAGTACAAAGAAAGATTATACATAAGGATACATGTAGAGTACTGTGCGAAATCTTAGGCAGCTATCCGTGATGATGTCACCCCAGTGTTTACAGTAAGCATCCAATCCACCCATGTATTTGTTGGCATGTTTGGCTAATCAGCACCTCATCAAGTTAGCTAATTAAGTTAATTAAGTGAGCTGGTGTTGAAATACACATAAAACAAGCTAGGATCCCTGAGGAGAGGTTTGGGAACCAAAGCTATGTTCTTTCAGCCATCCAACAAGACATCAATAATATTTTGGAGAACACAAATTCTTGTTCTATGTTAGTGTATTACTGTATATTAGTATATATTCTGATATTAAATAATGCCTTTTCTGAGCAAGTATACACTTACTCTCCAAAAAAAAAAAAAAAAAACAGCTTTAATTATAAATTTCTTTGGTGGTCTAAGGCTTTTGTACAGTGCTAGATGGACATGTGCGTGTGTGTTTGTGAAAGGATGCCCGTGTGTGTGTGTGTGTGCGTATGTATGTGTGTGCCTGTGGTCTCGCCGCTGCCCACCTGTATGTGCCTGCAGTCATGGCCGCGAGCCGGCAGTTGGATGCGGCGGAAGGTGATGGGACACTTGAGCGACACCTTGATGGCCGTCTGCTCCACACCATCCTCCCCGTTGAGGCCCGGGGTGCCAGGGATGGTGCCGCTGCTGAAGTTCCTCTTTACTGGGGAGGGACAGCGAGGGCATGCATGTCAGTGCAGCACAGATGCCGCCGCCTGGGGATGGGGGCCAGAACTGAGCCGAGGGTGGCACTCACTTTTGGTGACGCAGTGCTCGGCCGGCAGCAGCCGTTTCTTCATGAGGCCCTGAAGGACGGAGCGGACGGACGGCCTGTGCACCAGCTGCAGCACGAACAGATGCGACTGCAAAGGAGGGGCACATCAACATCCGCATCAGCTGAGAGCACTACCCTGCTGGGAAGGGCCATGGGGACAGAAGCCAAGCCCATACTGTATCTGACACCACCAGATCCTGAGTCCAGCTAAAGAAACGGGTTCATTTGGCCGATTCTCAGCATGGAGTCGGATTTTCTAAACAATTAGGGTTAGGGTTGATCAGGTTGTGTCAATATTTTACAGAAGTCACTCCGTGACTGAACACTGAAGGGAAACAACCTGAGTCTCAGGCCAGGGAGAGTGGGTACAGACAGAAATGAAAAATAATCATACTGTATTAATGCTATAATTTCACTCTTTTTTTTAGAATAGAATTTGTTTTGAACAAAATGATGAAATGCTCAGTCACTCTCAAACTTTGCTTCCAAATCTGCATTGCAGTGGAGGTTCAAGGGGTGGCTGTAGGACATTCAGAAGCAGGTGGGGCATAGCTGGGGAGCAGCAACTTCAGGGAATAGCTAATTTAGTGCCAGTGCCATGACCTTTTGGTGAAGGGGGTGGGAAAAAACGGGAGAAACAGCCAAGACTGTCAGCAGTAGTTAAGGACCCCTGTCAGTGGGGCGGCTGGTAACACTTACACAGCAGCAGGCGGTGACGGTGATCTGGATGGTGTTGCGGCCCGGCTGGCACACGTGCTTCAGGTACAAGGGCTTGTGGGACGTCTTGTTGTCGCCACGCTCGATGGTGAGGGGCGTGGCGTTGACGCTGACCTGCACCGAGGCCGGCCAGTTGGTGTTCATCTGCCGGTCCTCGTGATGATAGCACTTGAATTGCAGTTCCAGGTCTGGCCTGTGGGTGAATGTGCAGGGTAGATAATAATAATAATAATAATAATAATAATAATTTCCAGTTTGTACCCAAAGGGCCATGTGACCCACATAGATTCAAGTTTTGTACTTTGGCTCGCTGTACACAAGTTAACATTTTACTTCCTGGAAATTCTAGTCCCACGGGCATACAGGAACCAACACGTACCCTAGCTGTACCACAAAGAGACACGAGTTACAGTACGGTTAGAGAGATTTACTTTGTGCTAACTTTCACTAGCATGTCTGTGAGAATCGCCATCTTATGTTAGCATCAAACTGTAGTGGAATTAGCATTCACTTGTGTAAATTTGCATAAGGAATCCATCCTGTTCAGCTATATTCTAGTACTTTTTAATGTAGGACGTAGGAAATTTTCAAGTTCCAGGTTATCGGGAATGCATCAATACATCACAATGTGTGATACTACTAATAATGAGTAATATATAGAATATGCCCTTTTTCCTTCAGATAATCCAAGCATATCAATGCAGATCACTGGTATCTCCGTGTATTTCCACCAATCAGATGGTGGTGACGTAACCAGCTTGGTTTGGTCACGCTCTCAGCCCCGCTAGTAAGCAGGGCCATGTCAGCATGGGTACAGGTTCAGTAAGGCTCGCATAATTTGCAATAGAAAACTGTCTCTTTGTGGTACGGCTCAGTTCTTGGTGGCAGTTGAAAAGTTCCGTACAATATATTCCGAACAACCTACAGTTTAACAACACATGAAATACCCTTCCTAAAATAAGACATTTCTGTCTCAGCTCCATGGACAATAACATATGTGTGCTCTTTACTTCAAGATCAGCCACTAATAACCCGACTGTTTTTCCCCCCATATAAGCCAAGGTCTCTCTCAAGAAATCAGAAGTTGACTGTGAAATGAACAGTGGAAACAGCCAGAATCCACATTCAATGACGGAAAACCCCAAAACATTCATTTCTTGTACACATAACACAAACAGCAATCCTCGTGCACACGAAGGGCCACTGCAGCACAGGAGAAGCCCTTTCCACTGTCAGTAACTCGAGCGAACGCCAGTGACGGCGACTGCCTTAACCTCATCATGAGCGTCTTGTAGACGGAGTCGCGCAGTTGGAAGACATGGTTGCTGACGGCCAGGTTGTGCTCCAGGCGGAACGGCTCCAGCACCACACCATCCCGCACAGGAAAGGTCAGACGCAGGTCGTCACTGGGGTTCCCTGTGTTGGGGAAGATGTGGAACACAGTGGATCAACACCAAACCCAACAAAAGTGCTGACTTTGAAATTAAACCAAACGGCACAAAAATGCTGATTAATACCCCTTTAAAGTTGTAAAAGCCCATATATACCTTGTATATCAAATTGACCCACGCGCCTGTAAACACGAGGTGTACCTGTAGGGGGCGGCAGAGTGTTCATGTTGGGCTTAACATCAGGGAGAAATGGGGACTTGACGTCTTGGCCGGGAGACATGTAGGGGGGCATGGAGCTGCCTGGCGTCATGGGTGGGGTGGGATTTCCGGGGAGCGGCGAGCTGGGGTAGCCTGGCATCCCTCGGCCCGGCTGCAAACGAGAGGTGGAAGGTGAGATTTGGACCAGGCAAACCTGGGAAATCCTTGGTAAATATGCATGCAGTGACATGGAGACTTACTCCATTAACTGCAGGCTGATTGAAGGTGCTGTAGCCCCCACCCCCAGCACCACCTGCTGTCAGGGCTGACAGGGAGTTTCCCTGCCCGTTGAACTCCGTCTGGGAAAAAAACATAAATCACAATCAAGTCCAACAATTCTGTTTAGCTAATTCTCCCTGTGGGTCATCTAAGGCTGGTGAGACTCCTCTACCTTGTAGTACTGCCCTGGGTTTCCTGGTCCCGGGGGGTACTGGCCCATATTCCCTTGCTGCATGGGCATCCTGTGGCCAGCATAGGAGGGAGAAGCAGCAGAGCGCTGTGGCCCGGGGCCATGGTACTGCATGGCCTGGTTGGGGTAGGGACCCCCAGCACCCACACCAGGGCCATACTGCTGCCCGGGGAAGCCCTGTGGCTGGAGGAGAGGCGGGAGTAAGAAGGCGACACAGCTCACAGGGTCCTGAATCACGACCTCTGCAGCAATACAAACATCAACTATAATGGAGCTGCAGAACTGTACACTGCGCTTTATTATTAACAAGTAAGAACAGCCAGTGCCATCACCAATAATGTACTGCAGCCATTCTGAGCCAGAGCACTGACGACTGATCATAGCGTTGAGGCATAAGGCCCGGTTCATACTTCCTGCGGACCATCCGCGATCCTGAATATCTGTGCTTCTTTTGTCAACGCACCAGGCAACCATGTACTACACCTCCAGGCCTGGGGGAGTGCTGTAGAGCAAAGCTGCTCTTAAGTCATGCTTATTAAGTGTGGTCTGGAGGTTATATTAAAAATGAAAAATTTTAGTAAAACTAATCATGCATTATGTACTTACAGTATGCAAGGCAGAGTTATCTTTAACAGCAACTACAATGAGAAAGTAATACTACAAATAATTTCCGTCACCATTTTTAAATACTATTTAGTTAAAGTAAAGAAATGTTCATCTTTGGGCCGTTTTCGTGCAATGCTCTTGCTGTTTTTCAGAAATGGCCAACAACACTATATTGTGACATTTTGTAGTAGCTAGCAGAGTCCTGAAACTTTCCGTCAGTCCCAAAAAAGAAAATTACTAAACTTTAAAATAAAAAAAAATATAAAAACTAATAGAAACCACACCAAAACAAACTAAAACTAAGCTAGATTTCAAATGAAAATTAAAAAAATAAAATAAAATCTAAATTGAAATAAAACTATACTTATGCAAGAATATAGACAAGTGTATATGCCGCTGCAGTACAAACGTATTTTATTTTAGCTTATAGCAATCTGGGAGTCTTTATCATCCTGTAACGAGAATTTCTGGACTCTCTCAGTAAAACATTCTTCATATCTGCTACCTACATTTGTTATTCTGATCATAGAGCGTAAAGAAGGTGTTTATATACAATCCTTGGTCTGATCTCCTTTGTAGCTTTCTGAAACTTTTCCCTTGGCCAATGAATGATCAAGGCACACTTGCATCACTGAATGGACCGCCCATGTTGTTTTAATTTTTGTGTGGTATGCACCCTTGTGCCAGGTCAGCCCACCTGGATGACGAAAATTACGCCACTGCAGCCACACACCCCACATCCCTATCCACAACCACAGGAAGTATGAATCAGTCTTAAGAAATATTATATATGTATGTCTATGTATGAAGGGGGAGGTCTCTGCAAATTACGATCTCTTTTTAGCATTTTACCCTAAGGACGTAAAGCATGTGAGAAACGTTGCATTACAAAGCAGTGTTCTAAACTGGCTCAAACTGGATCTATAAAGCACAAATGCTGACTGCTGCCAGGGCAGTCGATAGCTCACCTCCGAGCTATAGGGTCGCTTCATGCCATGCTGTGGCCGGGGAGGCCCCGGCTGGCCCCCGGGGTAGCCCGGGTGCTGCTGCATCCTCTGGCCCTGCCCGCTGTACATGGGCCCCATGGATGGCGCTCGGGAGGGAACCATGCCGCCGGGGGCCATAGCAGGTGGGCCCCGGGGCCCTGCATGAGGCAGAAACTGGCTATTGTAGGAGGCACCTCCACCCATCTGGAAGAGCGAGATAAAGCGATTGAGACGGAGAAGCCTGTGAGGGAGAGGGACGTACCCCCACCTGCCAGTAAACAGCAGCCTGACCTCGCCACCCACAACCTTCTGGTTACAAGCCTATGCCCTTTTGTTAACTGGCACGTACAACCTGTGTACAAATGCAGTGCACTCCCTGGCTCACAATTGGGATATTATTCTTTAAAACAGGGATTCTCAACCTATCCAACCATAAGGCCCAGTGTTGACAGCCACCGGGGGGGGGACCAAACCCCATTTACCTAATATTTCTGTAACTAATACTGTAACTGAAACTATTTCTTTGACAGTGACAGGCTGAGATCTTGTTGGGTCGTTCCCAATGCAGCCAACAGGGGGCGCAGCACTCACTGAGCTCAAGAGCGCTTCGTATCCTGTGTGTCAGTCTCCACCTCGTCTGTCAGTGTGCCACCTCGACTATCAGCATGCCCATGATGCCACGGCCGCTGTGGCCCCCAGCAGCCCAGACCGTGGTTAACTCTCACGGGCTAATAATTAGGGAGCGTGCGACGCAGTGTCTTACCGGCCCATAATTCAGCTCATGGTTCTGCTTTTCCTGTATGGCTGCTACTGTGGCCGTCGCTGTGGCTGTTGCCGTGGCAGCAGCGGCGGCCACAGCGGCGGCGGCGGCGGCCTGTGTGAAGTCAGTAGGCGGGCGCACACCGTGGGGGGGCATTCCCATGGAGCCTCCACCGCTGTTAGGGTAGCTGACAGAAACAGAGGCACTGGTTAGCAAACCCCCAGTTATAATGATTCATAGATATGGGACAGCCCATAGGCGGGGTTATCATGTGCTGTCAATTAATAAAGCGACCAATGGGAAGTTGGGTCAGCAATCAGGTGTTGAATGACAGCCCACAGTAATCCCACCCACAGTGCGATTAAAGCCTTCACCCCAGTATCACAACCACAGCTTCAAAAGAGCTGAAGAAATTCTGCCATAATGACATAACAAGGATAGCAGAGCATCAGCAAGTGTTACGACTGGCTTGGCCTCTGTGTTCAAACTGCATTATGGGCTATAACAGCGCCGTGGCTGCACGCTCCGATCCGGTTCGCTAGCAGCAGCCCAGCCCAGCATCAAGCAGACCTGCAAAACGGCAAGCAGGGCCATTCTGAGGATTTGTTAGTATGCAAACAAATCCAGCTGGTGCCCAGCGAAGAGCGTGACTGCAGAGCTGCCAGGGGCTGGAGGGGGGAGCAGGAGGTGACTCAGACGAGTGGGAGACGCAAAAGTCCAGTAGTGACGCCCGTCTGTGGGCATGACGCCAGGCAGCAGGGACACGAGTGAGGTGGGTGTGGGTTTACATTTACACACACAACCAGCTACAACACCCAGGAATACGCAGAACTTGAGAAGCATGCGTTTGGGGGAGGGGCTAGCTAGTGTACCCCTGCCTTGTGCCTTAAATTGCTGGGAAAGGTAAACGGTTACATGGAGGATGGATGGTGCTTTGAGGAGCCACCCTGTCCCTCGCATAAAAGCTGCCCATGGCGGTGCTGTGGTGTAGCGCCGTGGTGATGGGGCGGGGCGGCTCGGCCTCACCTGCCCCCGTAGCCAGGCCCAGGCCCCGCTGGGTAGCCCCCTCCAGAGCGCCCATACAGCGCCTGTTGCATGTAGCCCTTGCTGGCCTCGGGGTAGCCCTGCTGACCCATGAACTGCGGCGAGCTCATGCCAGCCCCGCCTCCAGACATCATGTGGCCGCCTGCCGAGTTTCCGCCAGGGCCCATGGGAGCGCCCAAGACCTGTGGGAAGAAGGGCATAATGGGAATGCACCAGCATGGGCGGACACCGATCCCGCTCCCAACAAATTTGCACAGAGAGGGTAGCAGAGGCCGCACCTGCCCAGCAAGCCACCTGAAACCAGGAGAGTGAGGATTCACCTTTAACAGCACAGAGGCGCCGGCTAATGGCCTTAATTCTGTTTGACAAGTAACAACAGAAGCAGCATTATGGCCGAGAGCAGGACATGCAGCCCACTCGTTTGGATAGCTAACGAGGCCAAACCCATCTGGTACACAAAGAGCCTTCGTGTTTACCATTGTTTATCCGAGTTTATCGTAGGGTTGGACACAAGTGGAAAAGGTTACTTAAACGGCGCCCCAGAAACCATCTCTGTCAAAAAAACAAACGGCCGCATAAGCAGTGATTAAACACAGGTGCTCACGCTGTCCAGCGTCTCCTTCCTAATGATTAAAGAGTCACAACTGAGCGTTTGTTTTTATACAACAGCTCATTTGCGCAGTCGTCCCTTTCAGACGACTATCATGACAATCGCTGCTTTGAGATGATTGAATGCTAATTATAACAAAGGGGTTTCTGTTCATTTGCTGCGGGCTGCTGGTTTCTAATTTGACTGACCTATCAAAGAGCATTTCAGCGGGAAATGAGGAGAAAAGGCTCCTGTCGCGTGTAATATGTCGACATCACCAGCATGTGAGAATGCCGTCTAAATACAAACCCTAATCATGGAAACCGTTCATGCGATCATGCTAATAAGATTGTTCCTTTCAGACTGGTCCCCGTGATTGGTACATAGGTGGCCCAATGGGAAACCAGGTTGATTTATGTACTCTCGGGAGAACGGTCCAACCGGCCTTACCTGGCTGGGCGAAGGATTGGTCACCCCCCACACAGTCGTTACCACAGAGAGGGAACCTGCCGGTTGATTGGTGCCTTGCTGCCAGGAGACAGGGTCATACGGGAAGGAGCCGTCGCTGTGGATGGGCACACATACGCATGATCCGATGCCACCTTTTTGTGAATGGGATCCACATTTATCAGTACTGGCTCTAATCTCTTCCCTCCCACAGAGTGCTCTGTTTCAGTCTGTCCCAAAAGGCAGATATTTATGACCTTTTAAACCGTAGGGACCGGCTGGGGAGGGGGGGCTACGCATCTTCCTTTGTGCTCTACCTGTGCACAAGGGTCCGCCCGGAGGACAGTCAGTGCGACTACAAGTGTCAGCATCAGGCAAATACCAAACCGCGGCTCTCTGCTGTTTCCATGGAGACACCACTGTCACTTAGAGACAGGCGAGAGGGGCTGGGCCAACCTCCGTCAGAGTGTGTGAGTGTGTGTGTGTGTGTGTGTGTGTGTGTGTGTGTGTGTGTGTGTGTGTGTGTGTGTGGGCACTCCAACATTTTTTTGTGCGACTAACTGCATGAAGCAAGTCTGTACTAGTTTTTCTCCATAATTAGCTCAGCCACCACACACACAGGCCCCTACAATCCCAAGAGGACAGTGCTGGACTAAGGATACCTGGGGGCATGGGGGGGCGGGGCTATAACACCAGAGGCTGAGGCGGCTCCATGGAGTCTGAGGCAGTGGCTACTCTAATGAGCAGCATCGCCAATGATGACATAAACCCCCCAATCCTGGTGTGAAACCACCTTCCCCTGAATGAGCCCACCCCAGGGGGGCTGGAGCTGGTGCCCCTAGGGCAGGGGCAGGCTACCGAGGGCACCACCCACAGGAAACGGCACACCAAAATGGGAGCGCTGGAAACTAAGCCCATGTGCAGACGAGGCAGCTTCGCCTCAAAAAGGGAGAAGGCCTAAATTCAGACATGAGGGTCTTCCTGTGCAGTGACCCCGTCACCCCTGCGGAGGTTAGGCCGGCAGCAGGCACGATACGTCCAGAGCCCCCCCCACCCACCCAGCCGGCCGGCAGACTGCAGGGAGGCTCTCGAGTCAGTGTGGCTGGTTCAGTAGGTCAGCCAGACGCAGGAGGAGAGGTGGGGGGTAGGGGCACGGTTCATACAGGGTCAGGGTGAAAGCGACCTCCAAGTGTGTCAGAGTGTGAAGCTGTGTCGCCCCACTGAGACGCCTTTTCACTTCCTGTTCCGCTGCCGTCAGTCACGTCATTTATATGAAGCTGCATATATACAGCTTGTCTGACAGCAGTGACTCAAGGCAGAAGACACCCCTGTATAACTGGAGATCCTGATCACCCAGTCGCTGTTCATTCTGCCCCCCCCCACACCCCAACCCCATTTCTTCCAGCAAATTCTTTCCAAACACAGCTATAAATATCCTGCTATCTTAATCGGTTCAGAGGTGGAAATTATGCGGGCCATGTGGGTGGAGTGGTTAACTAAAAGAAGACAATGTAATCTAATAATTTGAAAAAACCTTTGTTTGTGTGTGTGAGCCTGTGCGGTTGGGGGGTGAGGGGGCGCTCACCTGTGTGGCGTCGGAGGCAGGGCGGGTTTCATGGAGTTGATGGGGTTCATCGGAGGGGTGTGGGCGTCAGCAGAGAGCCCCAAAACTCCTCAACCCAGCAGGCAGCCTGGGGGGGGGGGACAGACTGAAATTACCCACTAGCAGACTGGTGCAGGAGTAAAAACGGCTACCAGTGAATCAGCTCCTACCCACAAATGAACAACCAATGAACTTGTGGCCACATATTTCATGCAGCCAATCAGTGATTTCCAGAGGTGGGGTTTGGAATAAAAGGACACCACACGGCAGGTCCAGTTATAAAGCCACCACCTGCCCCTTGCATCACACGAAGGACAGCACATTGTCAGGGTCAGGTAGCTTAAAGTTGCAGCCCAGCTTTCCAGAAAAGAGCGCCGAGGACAGGGATGGAGAGGGCAGGTATGGAGCGGGCAAGGAGCAGATACATGCGGAAAGAGGTCAGGCAGAGATACCAGAGGAGGGAAGGTCATTAAAGAGCCCAGCGTAAGAGG
This sequence comes from Mormyrus iriodes, assembly GCA_011763525.2. NCBI lineage: Eukaryota > Metazoa > Chordata > Actinopteri > Osteoglossiformes > Mormyridae > Mormyrus > Mormyrus iriodes. The sequence continues at coordinate 29,851,631 of JAAGVU020000113.1, forward strand.
GGCACAGGAAGACTGCAGCACAAATGGGCACACCAACGGCCCCTCAGGAACCGGGCCAGCGGAACGCACCGGAGGATTCAGCAAGGGGGAGGGCTCTTGCTCAGAGCAGGGAGAGACAGAGGAAAAATCAACACAAATAAACTGTAGACTAGGAAATAAGGGGCATTATTAAAAGACGTTTTCAGCCCTAGTGTCTGGAGAGGAACGGTGAGCAAATAGTGAATCGTCAGCCATGACGGAGTGAAAAACGAACAGACAGGAAGAGGTGGAATCGAGTTGATGCATTGTTCAGGGAAGGACCCAAGCCACGCGGGGTGACCGCATGGATGCCCGTGCAAAATCAGGCAACTCCGCAAACGCAAGACTCCTCTTCTATGGCATAATCATGGTGAGATTTACAGTAAAACAAGCCCCTTCTGAGGAGAGGCACATGAGGGATTATAGATGTAGCTGCGTGAATAGCCATCAGAAGCCGTGTCACTTAAACGTTTCTGTGATCTACAGGCAGAACCCCCCTCCCCCCGAACTAAGCAGACCACACACACCAGGGTCAGAGGGTAGCAAAGACAACCCCGCCCTCCAAAAAAGAAAAAAAATGGCTGTGTGCTTAGGGGGGAGGGGCTGCAGGAAGGGCCCTGAGGAGAAGCAGCGGCCTTCAGCAAATGCAACAGGAGCGCCTAGCAGTCGGTGCCATAAGGAAACGCTCAGGTGTGCCCAGCCCAGGAGGGGCACCCACAGCTGACGGCCAGCCACTCCCTCTGTGGTTCCGGCATTTTCTTGGTAGCTTCCCGTCCGAGTTACACTCATTATACTCTTCCCAGCCACTGTTAGCAACTCTCTCACACACAGACACTGACACTCACATACACAATCTTTGGGATGAATCCCATTAAATGACATGCTAATTTGTCACCAACATGGCCGCCTTTCATCCCTCCCCCCCGCCCCTGCTCTTCCTCTCCCTGTGCAGATTTGGGTCAGGCAGCCTGCAGCTTAAAAGGAGGAGTAAATCGGGGGAGGGGCGGTGGCAAAGGGAGGCAGAGAAAGGAGCTGGAAGAGAAGGACACCTACAAGGATAATAGGGGGGAGGAAGAAGACTGGGGGGGTGCAATTACAAGCTGAGAGTGAGATGATAAAGACGGGGGGAGCACTTAACGGCCACAGATGAGCCTGCACGGACACCATGACGACAGCATCAGCGCCCCCACTTGGCAGTGCAATGGAACTGTTTGTGAGATGCAGGCATACCTCTGAGCTCATTACATGACATTTGGAGGACGTGACAGACGCAGAGGTGATGCCCCCTGTTCTGCTTCACGCTGTCTTTCTTAGAGGTTTCCTTAAACACACACATGGATACGTGTGCGCACACACACACAAACACATCACTTTTAGCATTTTTAGTTATTTTGACTGTAGCCCCACATTTTTTATAAAATTGAGTTTCCCCTTGGGACTGAAAAAAATGGTCCCCACAATGTCAAAATGACAGGTAGTCATTTGAACACCACAATGTAATATATACATGACCCCACCCTCTCACAGAGACGCGCACACACACACAGACACACACCCTGCTTGAGAGGATAAACTTGTTTCCGTAACAGAGTAGCACAGTACTATTTCCATCCGGGATAAGGAAGGGCTGCGCTGAAGGTTGTGGGTTTAAATCCTACAAATATGACGCTGCGGGTGCACCATCAGCCCCCACGAAGAGCTTCAAGGACAGACTGAAAACAGGGTGATGTGGGGGGTCGTCTCTGTGAAACAAGCAGCATTTACAGAAGCCATCAAAGAAAAATCAAGGGTTCTTGTCACTGTACAGAGACCCCAAAAACATCTACAACTGAAATGTGCATCTAGTCGCACCTCAATGTGGAGAAAAAACATAAGCTCACACACCTACAGTGACATTACCCAGAATGCCACAGCGGCTCCACCCTCTCCATTCATGAGGAACTGCCAACTAGCTAATTAGGCATCCAGCTTTCAGAGGAGCTTCCCCTCTCCCACCCCCCACGCACACACACCCAGTCCACGTATTCATATCTTGATGGGGAGTCTCCATTCATTTGTATGGGCATAATCCTAATTCCAACTATGGCAACCTTAACCCCTACCCAGCCCTAACAGTTCCCACAATGTGGTAAATACAAACACACACAAAGACAGACAGACAGATACACACACACACAGCACAGACACTCACATACACACCTGGCCCCTTATAGGATGCTGTGTGTCTGTGTGTGTGCGTGGGATGTGGGAGAGGTGGTTAACACAAACAACAAATTACTAAAATAAACAAGGCGGGCAGCAGGTGGCATGGTTGTTAAGGGCACCAGCAAGTGACAGAGGGCCCAGTCCCAGGTGAGGATTTCCTGTAGGGCCCATAAGTGAAGCACTTACGTGGAATTAGCGCAGGAGAATATCCTGCGGCAGGCATCGAGAGAGTCACACTGCAGCAGCTAGATCAACAGCTTCAGACATAGTATTATTATTACTATCGTAATTACTATTAATAATAACAACAACAACAACAATAATAGTAGTAATAGTAACAGTAAGCACACATAAAGACGCTGCAGAAATGGGCCTGGCAGTAGCAGCCTCAGGGAGCCTTCTTTGTCAATGCTGCCTCAGCACGCCTTCCCCTGCCGCCTAACTGTGATTTATAAACAGCACGATTGTCCATAAATACAGCCTGAGCAGGCCCCTTTCCCTCTCTTCCGCCTTCTCTTTCTTCTCTCCACTCCTTCTCTCCTCCTCCCCATCTCCCTCTCTCTGGCCCTCCCCGTCTCCCCCTCTGCACCCCGTCTCCTGGTCTCCCCCTCTCTGCCCCTCCCCGTCTCCCACTCACTTCCCCTTCCCATCTCCCTCTCTCTGGCCCTCCCCGTTTCCCCCTCTGCACCTCGTCTCCCCGTCTCCCACTCTCTGCCCCTCCAGGTCTTCCCCCTCTCCTCCTCTGGCCCTCCTCATCTCCCTCTCCCCCTCCCTCCTTCTCTTTCCTCCTCTGGCCCTCCCCGTCTCCCTCTTTCCTCCTCTGGCCCTCCCCGTCTCCCTCTCCCTGGCCCTCGTCGTCTCCCTCCCTGTCCTCCTCTCTCTCCTTTACCTCCCTCTCTCCTTCTCTTCCCGTCTCTTTCCTCTCCCCTTCTCCGTCCCTCTCCCTGTCTCCCTCTCTATGACGGCTCTAGGCACAGACTGTTCTCAGTCGGGAATGAACAGAACACGCTGTTCCCTCCCTGCGCTTCTCTCCGCAGCTTTGGCTTGCCCCCCCCCCCCCACAGTGTGCTGGGTCCACATGCTGTGTCGCCTCTTGCCGCCCCGGTTGCTCCACTGATCCCCCACCCACTCCCACCTCCCTGCATAGGACAGAAAGGAGCTTTGGACTGGGGGGGGGACAAAGTGCCCGAGGATTTCAGAAGCCTGAGCACAACCCCCCCCCAGCATACACACAGAGGCTGCTCTGAGAGGAAAAAAAGTTCAAAATGCCAGTAAAATGGCTGCCATTGAGGACCGGCTGTGAGAAACATGGCTGGTACAGAACATTCTGCAGAGGCTGGAGAAACAACCCCCACACCACGACCAACCTGCCGAGACCAGAACCTACAACCCATGTGTTAATCCCAATGTCCCCCCTCCCCACCCTAGTCCAAGACACAAAATGCCCCCTGTCCCCCACCACCCCTCCTCCCCCATTTTAAAGGTGGGCCACCCAAAATGAGGCCCCAAGTGCCTGGCTCGCAGGTGAGTGCCCCCCCCACCCACACACACGCACACACACACACACGCCCACACACACAATCCCCCCGGTGGCAAGGCACCCCCCCCACCCCGTGGCCCCCCCCCCGCCCCGCG
>JAAGVU020000113.1:29858733-29883757 GCA_011763525.2 Mormyrus iriodes
ACGTGAGCATGAGCCAACACCGCTACCTCATAATTACTCATAATTACTCAAATCAATTGCTCACAAACACAATTGCTTGCAGATAATTAATTGATATGCAAAAGATGAGTGCTATATTTTGTTCTGGGAAGCTGAAACAGGCTGTTCGTTCATCATTACCCCCCCCCCACCCCATTCCATTACAACTGAGCGCTAACAGAAATGCCACCACGAGCCATGGATCCCTGTCCCGCCTGTCCCCCACCCTGGATACTCCCAAGTGAGGCTGGCTGGCAGGAAAGGCTCCTAATTACTGGATACCGTATTACTGCACCCTGTTGTTAATAGTGCCCCCCCTTAACACATGCAGTCCCTATATATACCCTAATCACTAGGAGGATATGCCTAATACCGTCTACTGGCACTACCTTGCTTAACAGCGGCGGCGATTATGTTTCCTTTATTCATTCATGATTAACTTACCTACTTGACTAGCGCACAACTGATGGTCTCAGCCCTTCACACAAGCAGAGTTTAAGCGAGGGGATCCAGATGTTTCCTCACAGACAGCACCAGGTGTCCTCCATCCACAGTAGTAGCTAATGTAGGTCCTTAACTACTCGGCTACCCACTGAAGTGTCAAAGCCGGTGCGGTGTGACGGGCCGCCACGACAGCCGGACAGTCTAGAGCCAAAGTGGCGGCAGGCTGCCTGACAGACTGAGTGGGTTTGCGGGAGCAGCCGGGGGAAGTCGGACAGCCCCGTCACGTCACGCATGCGGTGGCTGGCAAGGCCTGCGAGGGTGACGTAGCGAGCCACAAATGGCCCTGGTGGCGCGAAAGAGCAGGAGCAGCCGGATGAAAATTCACACGCAGACGGCGGAAGCTGCATGCTCACTGTGACTCTGGAGTTCTCGCTTCCAGAAGATCCACCTCCTGACCCCCGTACCGTGCTGAGGAGAGGGAGAGGGGTGCATATGGTCTTAAATGGAAAGTCAAAGAAAGGGTTACATTGGAACTTAAACAAGTGGGACCCAGGGGAGTGGGCACAGGGCGTGCTGGGGGACAGGGCAGCGTCCCTGTCAGGAGGAAGCAGGCAGCGCTGGGAGCAGCAGCTGGACTCTCTCCACTCCCACACACTCCGAAATTCCTTGGCTTTTTTTTTTGTTAAATCGCCAGTTGTTATATTAACATGGTTAAGCCACATCAAATCAGGCCACTTGCAGATGCAGATCCGAGTTTCTTCAGAGTACTTCAAAATGAATGTCATGTTTGATGCATTGTTAAATTTCACTGGAGGTATTTAACACACTTACACATTCCTACCTTAGAATAAAGTAGAGCAGGGCCACGCATTCATACTCAAGAACACTTCTTCCTCATGAGTACTTAAGGTAACCCAGACAGATCACTGTATTATTCCCCAATTACCCTTTCCCAGCAGTCCCCCTTAAAAAAAAACTGTCTACACTCCTGACCTAGCAGTAGATCTTTCTGTAGAGGCACAATGAGCCACAGCTCATTGTCACAGAAATGTGCTTGAGCCTTGAGCAGGAGATACTTTCAGCAGGTGAGCCGGCCTGACCCTCGAGAGCACAGTGGCGTTTATCTGGCTAATCTAATCGCAGGATAAGATGGCCACCAGAGGTCATGCTGGGCCAAACACAGCTGCCCCTGGCAGGAAATGGAGGAGAAACAACCCCCTCCCCCGATCTCAGCAGGCCACCGGAAAATCCTTCGATCAGGTCACACGGAGTCATTTGCAGAGTCATGCGGCCGAGCAGGGGCAAGTCTGAGGAGAGCAACCAGCAGGCCACAGACAGTGATAGAAAGCCGTATGATATGAGGGCAGCCATGAATGAGGTCTTTGAGGCCAGATGGCCACTTGCTTGTAAAGGTGTGCAGATAGAAAAATGCCTGCTAAAATTGGTGCCGGGAGACGGGAAGCCTGTTCTCCCGATCAGTTCACCGTTGTGACTATTTGAGCAGAGCATGCAGGGAGTGAGTGAGCATGTGCACACAGAGCAACCTGATGACCTCCGGGAAGGTGCGCGTTTACAAACGAAAGCCCACTCTGTGCATGCATGCGTATGTCCGTCATCGGACGTCAGGTCCACCAACATGCGTCACAGTCGCCTTCGGGGGGGCTCTGAGTCGCGTGGGAGTCCCGCCTCCCCCCTACTCTGAGTCACCGCCGGCCTCCCGACACAGCGGCCAGCGTACAGCAGACAGACGGATTTGCATACCATTTATATCCTCACGTGCGCCGCCCAGACGGCTCTCCACAGCAACCGCACGCCGTCACAGCTGCTCAGTCAGATCGCAGTGCCATAATAACATATCAGGACCGTGTGTGAAACAGGCCATGGATGTACTAACCTGGCAGTGTTGCAGGACCCCCATAACAGTCCCCAGAAGTCAAGGCTTGAAATGGAAACTTAGAAACACATGCCAAAAACTGCCACACTTAACGCACGTGGTACATCGCGCAGACAAGTTTGGAGCACCGCAGAAACCGAATAGTCAAATAATTCCTAATAGCCATTGACAATAGAGTTCATTCATCCACTTATCATCAGGAACTTAGACACCGTGTTTACATAAAGGAGAACCTTGCAAAGAAGCACAAAGCCACGAGGACAAACTATGGTTAAAAAGGCAGTTTTAGAAAGACCCAACAGTGACAAAAGACACCAGTGATTACTGAGAGCTGAAAGTAAGAGATGAAAGGTTTTGTGTTTAAAGGTGTTCCAGTGACCAGGTAATGAGCACGACCGCAAAAGACATTTGACCTGAAGATGTGTGTGTGTGGACCTGGTCAGCAGTAATGGAGAAGCAGAATCCGGAGGGATGAGGTAGTGATACCAATGCTAATACCATCTCTCGCTGTCCCACACTCACATGCAAAAAATCAGGAGCATCACTAGAGGCGATCCCCAAGTTCTCAAGCATGTAGGTACAGGTATCATCATGATGATATGGGGTAAAAGCTACAGGGGACCAAGGACAAAGGAGATCTGGATGACGTGTAGTTAGAACCTAACACAGACAATTTCAGCCACAGTATTGGTACCACGAGGCACTATGGGAATCAAACCAGTATCTAATCTTTACTGCCAGCACCTATGATGGCTAAAAATAAAAGATGTTGACACCTTTACCCCATCTCTCTCATGAGTAAATTTTTAACCTGTTCATGATCAATTTGATCTGTTTGGTTCTGGTCTGTTTCTCTGGAACAGAGTAAGAAGAAATGCTTTTAAACAACCAGAAAATGGAAGCCATTTATGTCTACTGGAACAAAGGAAATGGGTTTACTCATCACTGTTTCTGAAGAGGAGCTGGCACAATCAGCTGGATTCCAGCCACATCATGTTGTCCGTAGCCTCAGTTCAGGCAGCATAAACCTACTGAGATTGGATAATTATGGGCGAGTTTGCATTCATTCCTTCTCAGCCAATCAGCTCTCAGCACACAATCACGTGCTGGACCCCCCAGCTGCCAGTGAAACTTCACTGAGGGGAAGCTCTTCTCCACCCGCTGTGGAGATATCAGAGCCAAACCTCATCCGGTGCCCAGGCTAGACACACACTTCACAGACAACCTGGAGGCGCATTTACACCCAGGAACAATTAGTGTGCGTGGCCTGGCACCACCTGTGCAGCCCAGCGCAGATAAAAGCTGCGACGGACCTCATCAATCCGCAGCCGCTGTGCTTTGAACCCAAGAGAGCAGCTAATTGGGCCTCGCTCTAGTCTGGCGCCGACCCCTCTTCTCCTGACCTGCCAGCCACAGGATCTCCTCCTTCGCTGTACCTCCCAAGGGGCCAGCTGGTGAGGCAGCCTTTTGATCCGGGCCCCCATTACCCAACAATGACATTTCATCCCATTTCCAATGCCTCTTCATTCCTGAATCACTACTTCATGACCGTATGGGCACAATAATGCCCCATATGACAATGACCTAAAAAGATCTGGGACCTTATGCAACAGCAATGAGTGTCTAAAGTGAGATAACAATACAAAATTATATATTAACCAAAGCTCTCTTTTTGCAGGCAGCATAAACAGTAATTCCCCTCATTCATTTATACAGGTCGGTATTTCCTGAAGCATGTTGGGCTAGGTGTCATCCAAGCACACCACAGGAATCCTGGGAATTGTAGTCTATAATCTCAGTTGCTGTTTACACTGCTACCATCATAGCCTACTGTGGGATTAAGACAGCCAATAGACTCCCAGTCTCATCCTGTTGGTTCATGACTGGACTGGAGTTCTACACATTTCCCAGTATAAACCCAAGAAAGGTGCTCACCCTGATGAGCATATGTCCTGAATGTAACTGGCAATCAAGACAGACATTGCACGCATTTGTTAGCCTTTTGAAAGGCTACATCACACAGTGCTTATGAATGGAGATGGAGGTTTCAGCTCCACAGCCAACACACAGCCTCTCCTCACCCTCATCATGCCAGCTGCCCCAGTTACGCTTCACTAGATGACGGAGTACCTTTAAATGGGGGGAGGACACAGTACAGAATGCCTAAGGCCGCCACCCATCGCATGCAAGCGCCAACTGCGCAGACCGTGGATCTCTTGGTGATGCCACGCTGGTAAGCTACAAAAGTCCAGGGAGAAAGGGGCAGACAAAGAGACAGCACTGTCCTGAGCCTGCACTTTGACACAACGCCCCCCCCCCCACAAAGTCCAATAATGGCCATAGACTTGCCAATAAGACAGCCATCTACACCTCCATCTGTTCTGTGCGACGCAGCTTGGCGGGAGAGGTGGTGTGGGGGGGGTGGCTCAGCTGTAGCCCTGGTGGATTATGAAAACACCATCTGATGATCTTCCTCCACACTACAGCTTCATAAAGCCAAATTAGACAACCTCAGCCCGTTCGCCACATGCCACCCCCATATCAAAACGAAAATCACGAAGGATGACCTAAACACTGTGGCATTTACACGGCCTGACTTACTCCATGTGAGGCACCAAGTACCGTCTCATGAAACCCTCTCATTGGGTCTTTGCTGCGCCACGCATAGCAGGGGCCAGCGAAACACAAACCCAAGACCTGCTGCCCGGCAAAGACCCCTAAGCAGCAGACATCAAGTTACCAGATTCTTTAGTGATTGTATAATTTCAGAATGTGCCAGTCTGACTTGCAGCAAGCCATCAGGGATCCTACAAAACCCCTGAGAAATACTACTCTTGATTCCTCAGTACCCACACAGGTATCATTTTAGGGGGAATTCTCAGAAGATACAAGTGACTTAGGGAATATCTCTGCATGGCAACCCAAGCTGAACATCGTTGGCATGGACCAGCTGTGGTGATTGCTTGGGGGTAGGCAGTCATACATCTCTATCGACAGAATCATGATGCTTCTCCCTGGTATTTTATAACAGGCAGATCAAGCCAGATATTTTCCAGAAGTCTAAATAAAGGTGATGCAATGACAAATCGTCAGCACTCCACAGAGCAGCGAACATGACGGCGATAAACCGTCACTGAAACCATTTATGGAAACTACAACTCATAAACTGATGAGTCAGCCCAGTCATCGCGACCCACCAACGTCACTCTCCTCCAGCCCACGGCCCGATGCGCCAGACTGCACGATGCTCTGTGGGTGCCGCTGCCATCCGGGGTTTCAAACATCCCTAAGGACAATAAATTTCAACAGCAAAATCCTGTTCAGAGGTCACCGGAAAAAAGTCCTCGCCCAACCGAGGTCAAAAAACAACAGAAAAGGCAATGGATATGAAAATAATCTATTTTTAAATGTGGAATCTGTCAAAATAAAAAAAAAAAAATGGCAGAAAAATAATTTCTCTGGCCTAATTACATTAGGTGAGCATGCCCAGATCTGAGGTATAAGACTTCTCACACTGAGATGGGCATGCAGTTTATTCGGCAATCCATTAATTTCGGACGATTTTTGATTCTTAGTATCACTCACTCCCCGCCAGCTGTAACCTGGCTTAAATGATAGGTGTGTACTGCTCACACTTAAGTTATTCAGCACTCCCACGTATCATTGGGACAAGGAAGCAGGGGAAATTCCATTTCCTCTTTGAGCATACTGTTACAAAAAAAAAACCCCAAAAAAACGATGTCTAGCACCGATCTGATATAGCCCACCATGGATGTTATTCATGTCGAGGTGTGAATGGGGGCTTGAAAATTCCGCGTGGTATCCTTGCTGCCTCCATGAGGTCACATCGTTGAAAGAGCAACAGTAGAAGAAAGGAAAATTTTCCAATAAACAGGGTGATGATACTGTTTGCGATTAACAGCCAGTATGGCCCATTTCTGTATTTTCTGAATGAATGTAAGAACCTGACTGGGGAGAACAGGCCTTGAAATAACTCGTCTAGTTATTTAAAACATAATATATCTGCTTTGGAGAGACTGCATTTCATAATTCAACTTAAAAACTGATGTGTAAATTACAGCCAGGGACACACAAACCTTTTCATTTACTCATTCAATTATTAAGGGGGCGGGGGGGGAGATCATAAACCAAATGAGACAACTACAGCCCTTCTGCCACTAGCAGAGGTTCCTGATGACGACACAAGCTTCCCTGAAACTTGCTCACCACCAGCAGGGAGGACTCACAGCTTGCGCGTTTGCTTGGTGGGGGCCAGTCCCCCAGTAGGTCAAACTCCAGACACTGATAAGTCTGAGAACCGTTCCCATTCTGGGGATCTTCAGCAAAGCTCCCAAGCGACCCTTTAATACACCGTTAGCCAGACTATCTGGCAAGGCTGACGTCCAAAGTAAGAACAGTCAGTTGAAATTGTTCTGCCCCAGGGTACATCCACAATCCTGATGCTACCCTTCCTCTTGTAGTTTGCTTCCACAATGTGTGTGTTATTCATAAAAGGTATCATTTCAGCATTCCAACACCCAGGTTAACAATAATTATGACTATTAAAATTTCAGTCAGCTTCCACCACCCTCAAACAAACGTCAAGTACCTTTACTAACAAGGAAAGAATTTGAATACTCTAAAATCTTAACTATAAGGACCTTTCACACAAAATCTGCATCCAAAGGAGCCATTCAACGCAGCAGACGACAATGAAATGTATGGTACACTTTGAAAATGCTGTGATACCCCACGTACATCGTCAGTAAATTGTAATACACACAACAATTCGACATGACAGACGTCCATTAACATGTAAATGATATTTCCATATACAAACGCGAATGCAGCTGCACGACAAAAAAATCGTGTCATACTGGCCAAGTGTGGAAGACACTTTCTGTGCGGCTTTATCCACCCGGTAGGTCTGCAATGTTATGCCAAGCTGGTTAAAACACAGTATTTCAAAAAACTTGGGACAGGGTGCGTAATTCAAACAATACACTGCAGTGCTGTAGGGGTTACCAGAGGTAGACGGGCTTTTAACTACGGCGAATAAGGTGCCACAGTAACATACCAATATGGTGTTTAAACGCAGATTAACCATCGCCGGCAGAAAGCCGAGAAACACTCCGACAACATTTTCACTATTTTAAGAAAAAAAAAAAAAAAACATTAAAATTTGCCCCAGTCGGCTAAGTCTTAACACTTCGGTTCAAACGTCGCTAGTTATGCAGTAGCAAAGCAAGCGCGTGACTGGCAACGACTGTAGAAAAAGAAAAGAAATATCAAAATCTATTTCTGTATTTGTAAAGGATTAAAAGACACCATGACATGAGGCAAAGAAGCAGGACATGTGCGATTGATTATAATAGTGCATTAGCAGCTACATGCCAGGTACAATGTATCCAACACGGTGGCACCAAACGCGTGTCCGCAACCAAATAACAATGGGAGACATTTTGTACATCATTTGCAATATCTAAGTCTAAAGTACCGGGCGAATTGACCTTTTTTTGCCTCGATTAAATTGACGGATTATGCGTGCCGTGGTCCGTTCGTTAGTCACATTTCCTTGACGCTGTAGAGAGTGCACATCGGCCATTATTAAATCGCCGAGCTAACTGGGCTAGGGGAGGTTAATTAGCATCCGATTTCGTTCAATCACACGTGTTAAGGACCGAGCACCACCACACTCTTCGTACACGCCGAGAAATGCAGCAAAACACAAACCATGTACAGGCTGAGCTCACCATGTCAGATGAATAGGTAAAGTATAGAGGATCTCTTAGCCATCGAGCTTACCTTCGACTCAAAACTGCCCGAGGTTGGTGTGTTTTAATCTCAGGTCCTACAGCAGAAATCCACCAAGATCCTTCTCAAATAGCTGATGCACAACCCCCCTGCTTTACAAAACCACCACCACGGGGGCAGATCGTCTCTAACTTTACAGGCTGCTCTTAGTCCCTTTCTTTTTTGATCGCTTTCCTTCAGGTGTAGCGAACTAGCCGGCGAGCTAGCTTAGCTTGTCCGTGCTGTCTGCTCAACTACCGAGTTAATCCAATAGTTTTTGTTTTGCTGTTTCGATTTGCTAAGTTGTATTCTCCATACTCCGTTGTGCACAGCGTGCCTGTGCGGAAAACGTGGTGAAACACAGTAAGGATGTGTCTGCGATGTCTAGGTGGACCCGGCTCGGGGGTAGTTCCTTCTCTGAAGGTGCATGAGTACAATACGGAAAGTGAGGACAGCCCCCCCCCCCGATCACACTGCTGCTGTAGATGCTATACTCCGTGCAACTCAGCCGTGTTTGTTCGGCCTTCGCTGCATACCTCCCTCTATTGCACAATGGCCTGCTATAATTTATTCATGAGATCATGAGGATGGAGCTTCTCTGTCGGGGAAAAAAAAGCAGTTTTTTTTCATGTCTCTCTCCCCCTCATTGCCTTCCTGACTGACTTCTCCCTGCCCTCAGACCAGAATAGCAGATCAACTATTGTAGGAGATACAAACAAGAAATATGTTGTGCCATCCGTAGTGTTTGCTTGCGAGTAGTACTGATGAGATCACTAAAAACTTACGCCATTTTGGCTTTTTGCATTGTGACAGAGGCGTTGCTGAGACGATCTATCATCGCATGAGTCTCGGATAAGACGATTTGTAGACTAAAATCCAGTCTTTTGAGCATTGCCGTGAAACTTTTATGATGCTTGTAATCTAATATTTAATTACAGTTGTCACCAATGATTAATATAAGGTACACTAGTCCGTAGTCACATTGTATTGGTGGTGCTTATTTATATATTATTTTGATAATTAAAAAAAATTAGTTTATAGTAGTGGCAGTGAGATGCAGGCTCATATACAGAGGGCGCTATTTGTATTAAGCAAACTAAATAAAAATGTCCTAAAAATCGCGTATACATTGCAAAATATATGTATCATAACGTGATTTTTAAGAATTTTTCATTTTTATATGATGCCCCAAAACTTTTTCTTAATCCATAATTACACATTAATAAATTGTTGGCTCTGTACTTATTGTTAGTCACAATAGTAATAACAATAGGTGATGTAATTGATCAAAATTGCAATTTTGACTAGCAGTTACAAATCATAAGTTCATCGCAAGGTTTAGTCTTAGGAATGCCCATAAAGTTTATTTTAATCAACGCTGAAAACCAGAAGTAAACAATTCAGATTTGTTTTCTTTTTTTACTAAAGGAACTTAAGAACATAGTTTGGACATTCTGTCCAAGAGGTGGTCTTAGCCAGTTATATGAATCTCGGCCAGAACTGAGAAATGTGCCTGGACGGCGCGTCCTGTTCTGGGCGTCTGCCCAGTGATGTGGGGGGGGGGGAGCATGTAAAATTAAGAGCAGACTGGTGCACAGAATAGCTGGAAAGCAAGGTCACAGAAGGTCAGTCCCAACCACACCCTGTTTACTCCCGGAGAAACAGAAGATTCCATTTGAAAAAACATTAAAAACGAAATGCTGTATGAATGGCAAAGATTGACAGAATAGAACATACACAAGAGAAATCTATAGCTGTAACTTTATTCATTGGTGTTTGTCACTGATAATTACACTTATGTCACACACACGGTGTTAAACAGGTACCTATGAACTAAATATGAAGTGAAAGTTAATATAAGCTTTTAAAGCATTTACCATTGATGAGCACAAATCATTATGATATATACCCACCTTTCTGATGAATATGTACAACCAAGTCACAGTGGGGTTACATTCAAACAACAACAAAGAACTTTTCATTGTGTATAGGCACCAAAATTAAACACCCTGGCCAATGTGCGTTCTGATATGTACTTCCATTTTATTACCATGTCTGTATGTATCCATGTTTGCCTATTACCATCAGCTAGTTACCATACTGACAACGCACTTCTCTTCAGTGATGAAAGACTTTCATAATTTGTCATTATACACATCGTGACACTAAGGGAGTGGGGGTTTGGTTCAAAGGACATCCCCAACTTTTTTTAAAGATCATATCACAAACACACACACACATATAAAATGCCTGAGGTTTCCAAAGATTCATGTACCATCCATCAATCCTCGTCACAGTTGCAAGGGGTTAATATACTATTACCATAAAAATTATTTGTGATGCTATGCAGACAGGATAAAATATATGGAAATATATGGAAATGGTTCAAAGCACACAACAATATTTCCAGTGCAACCTATTGTGTTGCATAATAGATGGGAGTGGACGTGTCCTGGTAGCTGAATAATACATTTCCGGTTCAGTATCAGAAGTTCCATACTTGGAGAATTTCATCATTCTGGCCAGTCCTAAGTACATAATATACACATTTCTAGCCAAATGTACATTGGTGCACCTTGTCAAATGTCAAAGTAAAAAGAAACATTAGGATCAGACAGAATTCACTACAAGTGAGACCCAAGAGGTCCAATGACAAGACAGAAAGCACCCAAAAAGTCTCTGTAAGGGTGGCTGGATATTGAAGGTTTATATTAAAAGATTAAGAGGTAAAATTAAATAAAAAAATAAAATGTATTTCCATCACCTTCAGTGAAAGAATAATGTCCAACTTTCCTGGTAGCAGCCAAATTCCTATGACTCATCAACCACAATCAGTTAGTTAAAGTCATATCACACATCTGTTTCTGAATAAGTATCCATCTGCTAAGTCCAGTACAAGCACATATTTACAACAACTCTCAAACAACCTAATGCCGAATAAAAGTTAGTTTTGTAACCTCCTTAAATCATAATGGCAGCGCCACCTTAACCAACACAGAAAAAGAACAGTCTCTTTGAGTCAATAAGACACTTCACAAAACGAGAACGAGATGGACTGTACCACTTGGAGTGGTTGGAGAAAATATAAGTAATTAAAACACCGGGGAAGGACAATGTTTCCTGTTATGACGCTATCGTGCGTTATAACAGAGTAATCCTATGCTGCATCCAGTTTTAGTAGTCATTACGGTAAGAAAGGAGGGGAAAATGCCGAAAATAGTACTCTTCCTAAACCTCCCCGCTTACGCAAATGGGCTGGTGGTCTGTTCCGCCCGAGATGGCCGGCTGTCGCACATCATGGGAATTAGCCAGCAGAGAGACGGCGAGCGGCAGCTAGACAGAAGCTGCAGAGAGGGGAACAATGGATCTAGAGTTTCAATGTGCACCACTGAATGGCACCCCCAGCCCTTGAGCTCTGTGGCCAGATTTACCATTCTTTACCTCAGAGACATCTGTTTACCACGCTGTCTTTGCAGGAACACTGTACTAAAAAGAATCGACTGATGAGGTAACGAAAGTATGCGAACGAGAACCCGCACAAACCCAGTAAGGCACCGCAGTGTCATTCTTAGGAAACGCACTCAAATATTTTAAAATGTACAAGACTTCGGAATACCATTCAGAAGGAAGCCGACTGTTAATGCTAGAACAGTTGCAGATAGCATGGAAAGTTGACTTCAGTCACGACTGCAGTAGATTCATGTTTTTTTTTTGTTTGTTTCAGGTTTATTCTATGGCAAATCACAAAATATTGCATGACAGGAACAGCAGGGTGTATTTCCCAGTGTGATATTTCATAAGGGAAACATGTGATTAACTCCTGACTGAGCAGTCATGTCTTTGAGCTGCAAGTAACATAAGAATTAATGATTTAGCAACCAGGCAGGTTAGTATTGTGACACAGCTGACCTCTCCAGCCCCCGTTCGGGACATGGGTGGATAAATGCAGCAGTGCAATAAGCTGGAGAAGCCAGCAGGATGTGGTTTGTTGAAAAGTATCCTCCTTATTTGTGCCACACCACACTGGCACAGTTTATGCAATTCTCTGTCTGTGTGCTGTGAGGGAGTAGGGGGACAAAGTCAGCCCCTCTGCAGCTCAGGGTTGCCCTGGAAACAGGTGCTGATATTCTTTGCATTTTCTTCACCCCCCTCCTTTCATCGACATAGGAGTAACAAAGCCCCCTCCCCCGGTCCAACCTGCCGCAAACCCTCCACCCAAGCCTACTGCAGTCATTTGACACTGTCATACGACCGGAGAACTAGCCACCTTTTCCCATTGAAGGACGCGTCGTGTCTGGGGCCACCGATCCCAGTCAGAGCTACGTGGCCTGGCCAGGGTGGCTCACGGCAGGTCACCCACCGGCTGACCTCCAACCAATCTGCAACCTGAAATCTGGGATCGCCAACTACTGCAGCTTTCTCTGTCCATCCAATAGACTCTGGAAGAGACCATCAGCAAACATTATGGTCATTTCTTGTGCTTGGCTGTCATACAAATTGCAAAACAAAGAAACGTTATGCTTATGCTCCCATCGCACTGATTCTTTGTAGAGAATCAATACTCACTGTACTCACTGTGATATCTGCAGCTGCATTGTTTGGCTTTAACATCTGTATTTATGTATTCACCGGCATAGAAAGTGGTTTCGTTTTCTGGCCTTTTTAAGTCATTCTTTTGTTGCTTAGCGACCTCTGCATTCCATTGCAGTTACTCTGCTGTTTTGGCCAGTGGAGGAGCATTCCAGGGAAGTCGCTGACCGGCAATAACAGTTCATCACTGAGCTGTGGGGGCAGGTCCCATGGGATGGGTGCGTCTCTTCTTCGGAACACCAGTGCTGGGCGTGGCGGGTGGCCCGCCGAACCCCCCCAACCCCTCGGCGTGCCCGCCACTCCCAGTTCCATCAGTGACACAACAGTGCTGGGTGGATCCACACATCCCCCGCATGTAAACATGCATGCACGCCGACAATGTCTAGACTAAGAAAGTACAGGTTGAGGTTTTTTGTTAAATGGGACTTATGTTCAACAACAGAGCAAGATCTTCAGTGAAAAAAAGTACAGAATGGCATAAAAAAACTACAAAAAAAGTAACATGATTACAAATGATGGGTGAAACTTAAAGTGGCAATGACCAGATACGAAAGGCTAAATCCCTCCATTGGACTGCAACATAGAGGTGAATCACCCAAGATCCAAGAAGCTGAGTAAGGTAAATAAATCTTAATTTTTCTGAGTGTTTATGTGGAAAATAAGATGGAGGTCAGGACCGATGAGTTGCAATAAAATGAGCAGTCGGTGGAGATGTGTGACAGTTGCTCCCTGCTGACACCGAGATCTTGAGCTTCAGCCTGAAAGGAACAATGTGGCTCTATGAGACATTAATGGTCCCCTTTTTAGTTACAGATGCAATTACTGTTACCGTGGTCTACACAATGACGGACCCAATCCAGCAAAAGAGAACAGGCTGCAGATAAAATCACATGACCTGTACATGTACAGGTGTTGCTGTTGGGTTTTAGCAGCTCCTGGCCACCCTGTCCTTGAGAGCCTTAGGGATGCTTTCTTTGATTTCTACCGATCATGCAGGGAATCAGTCCGGACTGAAAGAATGAGCACATTGTAATATTCAAATCATATTAAGCCTCTTAAGTTTGAGTCATGCCAGGCTTTCCCAGAGCTGCCCTATCACTGCATCATCTGCAGATAATAGGGTGCAGAGCAGTTAAAGATGGTGCAACAACTAGGTGATGCATGACCAGTCCTGACCACTTTTACCCTCCCTGGGTGAAGTTGAAAGGGTTGGGGGGGAGGTCACGTCTGGCTGGGCAACCTGCTGAGAGATACTGCTGCAGCTTTTAGTGTGGCTGGGAAGGGAGGGGGGGGGGTTTGCCGGGCTGGATCATGTGACATGTCACTGAGTGGAGGGGACACTGATGGGAAAAAAGCCCCCAGGAAGCGCCATCTGACACACACAGGGAGTCTTTCTCATTTAAAACAAGCTGTTGTTCTGTGCACCAGAGGTGATCGCCATGCATGGGGGGGAGGGTGAGCTCTGAGGGTCATTGGCTGTCATAAAGAGCACACACACAACCTGATTGGTCGGCTAGCTAATTAACATGATTTGTCCTTTTAAAAATCCTACCCATCACACCCTTGAGCATTCCCCATTTTATCTTTAAAAGGCTGGAACACAAACTAATGTTCCGCTTGCTTGACCCTGTGACCCTAACACCTGTACCTGTCCTCCCTACTCCCGCTTTACTGCCTGTTACTATGAATACGAAGGATAAGTATTACTCACACAGAAAAAGTAGAATGTAGAATTCTTCTGTTCTATTTAAGGTATTAAAAGATAGCAGAATAAACAGAGGGCATCTCAAATTAGTATTTTTGTGCAATACTATTTAAAAATCATTAAAAACATTTCCTATTTAGGCATTCCCATATTAATGTCATTGGACTACGATTCTGGCCTTAAATATTGTAGATAGCTTTAAATACATAAAATTCAAACGCAAAATATTTTGTTTTATTAAAACTCATTTTAGTTTTATTATATCTTCAAAATGAATTTTGTTGTCTCTCCTTTCTCCTCCTGTTCTGCCCATCCCCCCTTCCAGTCAACTAACTAACCAGGTCATTTGGAATTTACCCACAATGCTTCATGGGCGCTACCACAATGCAACATACGGATAGCATTAGTGGCCAGCCTGACCTGACCTGCTCTTTAACCTGACCCTTAAAAAAAACAGCACTACTCTATTCTACTTACGTGGAACAGGAATCAGATCAATTATTCAAATGGGAAAATTCTGCCAAACATAATACCATATAAAATTTGGTAGATTTATCGAAAAACATTTCAAATTTTGACTATGTAGCTCTATAAGTGGTACTGGGATTTGTATTTACAATGATTAATAGGCCTCCAGATATACAGCTTAGGTCTTTATTTACAGTAAACTGTTGTCAATTGCCTATGAAATAATTACTTAATTGGTTGTAAGTTGCATAATTATTGCTCTATTAATATATTCGATTATCAAAGAGTACCCTTCCCTATTCTGGTGCAGATATTTGAATGGAAAGATACGACGCAGGTTTTGTTACTAAAAAGATTGTTTTACATTTACGTGAAACAGAAGGTAGTTTCGCTCTGAATAAATTTAAAGTTTTGCATATAATTCATATCCAAATAAATAAGGCACGTGTTTTGCCCCTTCGTCTGGTATTGCGAGTATTCGCAACGTCGGAAATTAATCAGTCTGTATTTCAAAAAGTAAAGCAGTGTAAAACAATCCTGACATTTATGTGTCAGTACATACATTTTGATTAGCTTCCAGAACTGTGATCTCCAAGCGAATATCTTCATGCATGAGTGGTAAAGAAATGCAACATAAATCTATTTTTCAGACGATTTAGGGACCATGTTGGTTGTATGTCATATTTAGAAAAAAGGTGGCGGTGATAGTGGGGGTGGGGGGTTGAGTGGAGGGGGGGCGTTGGTGGCAAACCTTTCCAATGACGCCATTGCAGCAGATTGTAGCGAGGACAAAGATCGCCATGACAACGCGGGGAAATGCAGGAGAAGGCTGAGTTACGTCCTAGCTCGTGTTACACCCAGCCAACACACTGGAACCAACCTTTCGCCTGCAAGACCAAAGTCCCGGCTGTTTTTTCCAGAAAATGGTTGGATTTGCAGTTACGGATGATAACTCAGACACAAATCTGTGGTTCTAGCGTATATTGAAAAAATAAATAGTTAATGGAATTTAACATGTATGATTTAATCCCTAAATAAATTATCTTTGATTCCCTGGCGGCGTGCGATTTTCACACCAAGTTTTTAAACAAATATAAGAATAATGCGATTTTCATTTACATGTTATGCATTACTGCCATCTAGTGCTCAAAGTGAGAATAGAGTTCGTTCATTCTCTATTTATCTGCTTTATTTGCTGAATAAGCAGCTGCAGCCATGAAAAGATCTACCCAATACAACCTAAATGACGTGATAAAAAGTTAAATGCTTCTAGTGTCTCACCCCATATTTTATAAAATGGGTTTTAACAATGTGGGCTTAGATATCTCTATGTAATGAAACAAAGATTATCTTTCCCATTTACATATGAAATGAGTTATTTGAAACACATCTTTATTACTCACCACCAAGACTATGTTGATGGTATCAGTGTGTACCGGTTAAACAGACATTTTGTTCCCAACTTCCATCCTCCATCAACTAATCATCAGCAAATTATGATAGGACAATTTAAATATTGTTCGTTTTAGGTGTGGGTCATTTTTCTATTTTAAGTAGGTAAATATAATGGCATGCTGGTAATTAATATACATCCTGCTTGTATTCCAAGAAGCTGCTATGAAAACGGAAGTAACCGCACCTTTCCAGTGAGTATCACTGTAAAAATTCCAGAGGTGGATAGTTCAGGTACAGAAAGTAAAAATCCAGACCAAGAGTTTGAATCAACCAACCAGGTGAGTGCTCAACCGGTTAGGTGAAACAAAGTCTTGGCTTTAATCTTTACTTTCTGTATCTGAACTATCCACCTCCGAATAATTCTCCCTAAACCTAAATCACCTAAATGTTTCTAAACTGATGCAATCACGCAGACATCCTGTCTTCTTCCATCTGTTCTGGAATGAACTCCAGGTTTACGGTGGCCCTGAATTGCATAAGTGAAAGTGGGTGGTTGGATGATGCATGCAATAGAACTTTCAAATATAATTTTAATTTAATTTAATGTATTATGTTCTAACAACACAGAGTACAGCATTGCACTGAAGCTATAACATTTTCTGGGTTTCTGCAAATATCCCTGTAATGTACCTCGGCCATTACGTGCGTACTTTCGCTTTCAGTTTTGAACGTCGCGCGCCGCCTAGTATACCATGGGATTCGCCGAAACTCTTCAGGAAAGCTCTCACGTCCGCGTGACGAACAACGGCTTGTCATATACCTGTGAGTAGGATCTTTGCACATTTCCAGTCGTCTAACTTAAGCCAATTTAGCTGTATTGCTGCATAGTAAAACATTATAGCGCAATTCGGTATAAATTACGATGGCATTGATCACTGCCATCACGATACTTACTAAGAGTATTTTTTTTTTTTTCGTACATTACTTAAATATATGAAAAGTAACCTGAATAAAATATATTTTAATCTGTTATATTTTCCCCCAGCAGCTGTATGATATGCATTTGTTTGTATGGAATTGCAATCAGCATATCTTTCATCTGAAGTGAAACTAAAATATATTTAATACACGTCGTTTCCTTAGCAGGGAAGCTAATTGGCTAAATATGGCTACTTGTAGTTAAATGGCTATATGCTGCACCTGGTGGGTTACTGCTACTCGATCTTTTTGCGTTTCTCACCTGTTCTTTCTATTTCTTTCCTAACGATGCATGTTATTACACCAGACGGGATGATTTACTAAGATGTTGTATTTGGGTACTGGTGCATTTACACTTGCGTGGCAGTGATGCTCTGCAACGTAGTTCGACGTTTTGACAAGTTAACATTGAATGTTAGCAAGTTAGCTTTCTGTCGGACGGCAAAACGTGCTTTGATTACGTATGTCTTGCTCCGCAGAAAAATGTATCTGTTGTATTCGTAAATTAAACTTTCAGGTCTGTGAAATCACCATAAAGCATGTCGGACCGCCCTGGAAGGAAGGATTACAAAAAAGACTGCCAGCTGGAGGACAAATGTAGCATTTCTTCCAGTGGTGGATCATCAGGCACTGGGGATCCGGTGCGATGTTCCGGAAGAAGTGACCATTATGCAGAAATGGAAGCCTCAGGTAAATAAGCTGGTATCGTTTGGTGTTAAGTTATATTAACCGAGAAATTTACGGTCCTAAGAAATTTTTATTTATTATTTTATGCAATTTTAGTATATTTTTTGTTTCCTTTTCTACTAAAACGTAAAAACCATAATGGGCTCTTACCATCTAAAAACATACATTTAATGTCTGTCAGTCAAAGCCAGAGCTGAGCTTCTAAGAGACAGGAATTTGCTTCATCAGGTTAGACCAGTGGTTCTCAGTCCTGTTCCTAGTCCCTTCCCACCCAGAATGCTTTCATTCCATCCCTATCTTAATCATGCTTTTATGGTTGTTAATAGGCTAATAATGAATGTGGCAGGTTGAAAGCAGTGTGGGTTGGAATGAAAGCATTCTGGCCGGGGGCATGCCAGGAACAGGATTGAGAGCTACTGGGTTAGACCATCGAAATAAGTATGTTGAAATAGGTGTTAGGGTTTTGCTGTTGTGTCTGGTAAGCTCATCGCATGAATTTCATTAGAAATGTATGGGTGGCAGTCTCTCATTCCTCAGGGGTGTCCAAACAGAATGACAGCTCTCAAATGAAAGATCTGCTCCGCCATGGTGACAAGACACATAAGGTGGAGAGTCACAGCACGTCGGCCAGCTATGATGGGAGCAGGTCCCACTCGGGACAGTCAACGGAAGGTGAAGTCGAGAGCCAGATCTACACCAGCATACCCTTAACTGAGCTGAAGAAGCTCCCTTCTTGCCATGTGGAACTGGAAAGGTTGTCCTGCAGCAAGAACCACACTGTTCTGGTCAATGTAAGGATTAATATTGCTTTCGCTGGACACTTAGTATGGGGTCGTATAGAGAGTTCATAAACATTGCTCCTCTTCCCTCCCACGTTAGTAAGAGCAAATGCACAAGTCGGCTGTGAAGACCTTGTAGAGCTTCTCTGTGTCTATGGGTTAGTTGTCGTATATTGTTACACATTTATTTCTTGTTTCCCTTCCCTGTCTAGGTAGATGAATTCCACCGTGCGCAGTTGGTAGCACAAAATGGCCAGCCCAAATGGAATAGTTATTTTGTGAAAATGCCTTACTCTGGTGAAAATGTCATCCAGTCAGGAATTTTACAGGTAGGGAATCGGAACATTGAGTTTAGACAAGGCTTGCATAAGGGGTGGGAGTACGCTCTCATTTTGCATGTTTTTCTGCAAAAAAGAAATTCTCATTGTTCCTCATTTGTTTACAGACCGGAAATGCACGGTGGGAAGGAATTTTAAAATATTTGTCCCATCTCCCAAAGAATCCAACGTCACTTGATGTTGAGGTATGGTATCTAGTAGCAATGGCCATTTCAAGCAGAATTATTAGTCAAATTTTGCCAGTCGTTATTCAAATAATATTCATTTAACCCCGCCCCCAACCCACGCCCACCTCATGGAACAATGGACATGGAAAAATGTGCATGGAGTATGAATCAAAATAGTTACTTATTTCAATACAAAATTAGACATTATTTGTTGCTGTTAAAAGATGACGTAAAACACTAAAAAGTATCTTGAATAACTTGGAATGAAACTGACAAGATTGCTCAAATGCAGTAGCATATAATGACATTTAATAGCCTCTGCCTTGTGCATCGAAGGAAAATACTTCTCTGGCTTATAGGTTATTCTGTTAATTTTATTTCCATGCAAAATGAAGCATTGCTCATTGGTACAAAATAATATAAAACATTAAAAGTAGCCTTGAAACTAGGGCTGAATGATATTGGAAGAACTCTGGGGATCATTTCTTGTTCACTTGTTTACCTCACTCATTTTTGTTAAATTTCTGACAAACGCGCCACATTATGAATGAGTGAGTCTAATAGTGAGGACAAGAATGATTATGGCTGGTTTAGAGAGCACATATAGGGCTCATGCAAAAACGGGAGGTAGAACTAACAAACGGCAAACTTAACGGAGAACAAATAAATCACGACTAATTGTATGGCTTCTAAATAATATGTAAAATAGCTCCTTTGTTATTTTTAGTCTATTTTTATATACATTCTTGAATATTCAGCATATTTATTCATTCCTAGTATCTGGCTACATTTTGGAGGAAAAATTAGTCAGACTTAATCCAAAACCAAAATAACTTCAATTTACAAGTTTGATTTCTCTCTTCTCCCCTCTTTAGTATGCAATAAAGAGATACAACCCAAAGTACAAACGCCAGTGGTCCTTTGATGCGCTACATTCTTTCTATAAGGTCAGTGGTTCAAGTTGATGAGCATGTGCCTGTGAAACACTGAGCAGGTTCTGTTCATTTATTAATAAATGACTGACTTTGAGAATTAATTATATAAGATTATTAAATAAGTCATGGTCCAGGAATGCCAGCTATCATCACTACAGCAGTTCAGGAATATACTTCAGAATCAGATTCTTTATTGCCACAGGACCAAGGTTAGCAACTGTTAGAGACAAGACATGACAATTGGTAATTGGGCATAATGTGGACCGAGAATAAATACAAGATACACAACAGAGAGAGTAAGTGATAAGTACAGAGGTTAGTGCTAGTTTAAATAGCCCAATATTGAAAGTAGACACAGGTACAATACAGACAATGTACATATAGTGCACGCAGTGTGCAATTCCAGTGTGCAAGCAAATCATTAGGGGTTTGTGCTGATAAGAGAGTAAATATTTGAAATGCTGCGAATATTGCATTGTTGTTGATTGACAGCAGGGGGAATTGTTGAGGAGTCTGATGGCTCTGTGGGAAGCAGCAGAAATGGATCATGCGCAGGATGTAAGGAGTCCTCCATAATCCTTTTGACACATTCAGTGGCGTGTTGAGCATATAGTTGTTCGGTTGATGGCAAGACCGACCCACGGATCTTTGAGGCCTTGGTGACAGTTGGCTGGAGTCTTTTCTTAGTAAAGAAATCTATTCCACGGTACCGGACCGTGATCTAGCAAGTCAGGATGCGCTCTATGATGGAGGTGTCGAACTGTACAGGGAGGAGCCATAAATTAACATTCTTAGCATGCGATGTATGTTTAAAGTAAACGGAGCAGCCCTGACACCAATTTGTTTAATAATAAAAATAAAGCAATTCAGTAATAAAGTGCTACTCTGTGCATTTCAGTCACTAGCTGCTGAGGAGCAGGTGATCGTGTCTTCCACTCTGTACAAAATATCTGAACTGGCCCTGAAGTTGCCGGTCATTTGCAACAAGGTAAGATGTACTGACCCTACATCACCACCTCTTCTTGAGGGGCTAATGGCACTTCAACATACCTTTATACCTCGTCGTTCTTTGGCAGGCAATTCCCTTGCTGCGACAGGGCCAGAGTCAAGCCATCACGTTGTCTCAGATTCAGATCGCCTGCCTCCTGGCCAACGCCTTTTACTGCACTTTCCCCCACCGCAATACCTTCCATCACAATGCCGAGTACTCCAACTTCCCCACCATAAACTTCTCCAGGTTTGCCCCTCCTCATGGTGTTTTTGTACCTGGTCATGTCTACGTTCTATTAGTTTTACTGGTGAGACTTGCACTTTTTAGCTCATGTCGCCATCTCACAGCCATGAGATGTAAATCTCAGGTTGTGATGAGTCCAAGCCAGACAACGAAGTTTACTTAAGTGACAAAATGACAACATGTTGCAGAGTCGACAAGATAGGAGAATTAATGCCAGCAGCAGGCTTCACCACTGGCACGATTTAGCCAGTTTCTGTTGACAGTTATTGGTATAGGCAGTATTAGACAGAAATACATAGGTTATTGGTATCTCACATTGGTGTATCACTATTTATAAGGAGACCTCACTTTTTTGATATCTCACTGTTGTCACCAAATTGTACTGGTTTTTAAACCCCCCATCTCACTTCGCTGTGGCTATTTTGACACACATGGTAGCCTCTTTCTTTACAAAACTGTCAATCATGGGTTCAGGTATTTTCCTGCCTTGTCTATCTTTTAGTAGTACAAAATGGAGGAAATGTAACTTATAGTCCTTGTTTAAATGTACGAAATGTTCACACCCAGCCCTCTCAGGATTGCCGATGTAGTGCAAAAACCTCATGAACTAATCACCGTATCTTCATCTGTTGAAGTTAGCGTTGACTTGCCCACGTCACCCATTTTGGTGGGACATCAGTCTTCTCTTCTTTATTGGATGATGCCTCACTGCTGCTATGAAAAGTAGCTTTTTGGCGACAATAGGAGAGAACAGAGAGAGAGGATTTGCGGAATGCAAAGTGAACATTTCCCGCTGTCACACTTGCCATGGCGGGTGTTTTTCTTCTCGCCCTCTCTGCAGCTTGTTTGGGGACTGGTCACCAAGGAAACGGGAGAAACTCAAAGCCATCTTCAACTACTTCAGGATAGTTACAGACCACGGTAATTGCTGTCTGAAGTGTTCCCTGATGGGTCATTATCCCTTTCCTGTTCTCTCTAGCTTGGAGGTGTGTAGGAGAGAGAAGGCGGAGTCAACCTTGGATTCAGACAAAATGGCTGGTTGATGCACTTATTGGATCCTTTGCAGGGAACCACAGGACGTCAACATGATTTTTGAATCAAAAACCCACTGTGTGTTTGCTCCTTCTCTGCCTACAGAAAGAAAGCCTCACGGACTGGTAACCTTTGAGAGGTGCAGTCTTCATGAGCCTCCACAATGGTCAAGGTGGCTATGGTTCTTTTTCATGTTTGCTCATTTTGTGTGAGTTGCAAAAGATGGAATGTGTCACTGACATGCAGCCAATTGCTCCCCTCTTTACGGCTGGCCCTCTGGCACTGTACAGGGCATCTGCACTGCTGACTAAGCTTTACATCTCCTCAGAAGGCACTATTGAGGAGGAGGGCCAGGGCATGCTGCAGGTATGTACCCCAACCAGACCTGAGGGTCATTCTGTAGCTGCTATTTTCTTCTACTTCCTGAATGAGCTCTAGCTCTGGTATGTTGAACTGGAATATTTACATTTAACTTGCATATCACACCACTCTGTTTTTATGTGAAATACACTTGATAAGTCAGATTACCTCTGTGTTGTTTACATCATTCTGTATCATCTTGTCATACTGCAGTATCACCCATGCAAGCTGCTGTGAAGTCTTTTGTGCTGAGTTGAAGGTCTTGGGTTTGTGGCAGGTGGACTTTGCCTGCAGCTTGGTAGGAGGGGGTGTGCTTGGGAACGGGCTTGTCCAGGAGGAGATCCTGTTCCTTTGCCATCCAGAGCTCATCGTGTCCAGGCTTTTCACCGAGAGGCTGGACAACCACGAGTGCCTCCGGATCACTGGTAAGAGCATGTGTGAGGTACCTGGTGCTTATGTGACCTCACAGTCTAATGGGAAACCCCCATACTAATCTGGTAGCTCTGCTGCTACTTTAAATGTCTTGTAAACTTTGGAACAAAATGATTTTAAAATATATGTATTAATCACTGATCAGTATCTGATTGGTATTTTTTCAGTTCTAGGGGATAGCACAATTTTGTACAAGCCAAGAGGCTACTGATTCAAATAAACGATAGATGGATTCTGCTTCAGTTGGTGTATTAGTGCTGGGCTTAGGCAAAAACACCCAGTGCCTCTGGGCCACTGATTCAATGGGCACTCATATTTGTCATGCCCTTTGCCATGACAATATTTGGGCTCCCCCTACAGGTCTCCAGCGGTACAACACATACACTGGCTTCAGTGACACCTTTGTGTGTGTGGGATTCTATATGGACCATTGCCCAAGGTAATCCATAAACACATCAGTGCCACCTCTGGCTGATTTTATGCCACCCAAATTTTGCTGCAGATGCAGCTTTCCCCACTTGCTGAAACATACTATGGTCTTCTGGTACATCTGCAGCGTTACTTAAAAGGTAAAATACATGTGTGCTAAGTGAAAGGATTCTTCAGACTAAGTGGAAAAACTAAGAAATGTTCCACTCTATCCAAAGGGATGAATGGTTAAGACACCACAGAAAAATAGTAGCCATTGACGCGCTGAACTTCAAAAGCCAGAGGGAGCAGTACAACATGAGAAGTATAGTCCGTGAGCTGAACAAGGTTGGTTGGCCTGCACGGTCTCTCCCTGTTACTGTGACTAATTGTAGTAAGGAAACCACCGTGGGTGTGACTGCTGTGCCGTCAGTCAGCTACTGGTGTAATCCAGTATGAACTGACGCATGACCAATGTCAATGGGGTTCTTGTAAACAACTCAGATTTGATCTCCACTACAAAGTAGAAAAGTGCAGTACATTAGGATGCCAAGAGGAATCTGTGAGGCCAAGAAAGTTTTTCAGCATTTGGATTTGTTGGCCATTATCAGAATCTAATCTCATTTGGTAACCAGCTGATTTGATGTTGCCGAGGATCTTTTGGCTCTCAAGCCGTTCTTGTGTTTTCAGGCTTGACCAGGTTACCAGGTTAAACAAAAGAGCTTTTCTTAAAGTGCATATTTGCTTATTTTTGAAGGCCTACTGTGGCTTCCAGAGGGAGGAGGACATTCCTCCAGATTACCTCCCAGCTGTAGCTACCGGGAACTGGGGCTGTGGTGCCTTTAAGGGTGACCTCAAACTCAAAGGTAAGGCAAGTCACCTCCTGGCAGGATAGGAAAATGCAGCTGGGGTATCACCCTTTCGGGCACAATTTGTGGAAGAATGTAGATGTACTGAGATCCTCTTGTTAAACGATGTAGCATAGCTGATGTCCCTTTCCACCTTCTAAAACTAATGTTTTTGAATTAGTTGTTGTGGTTTCTCTTTAGCTCAGTGCTTTCATCCATCCATCTTCCAACCACTGATCCTGGTTAGCCTGGAGCCTATCCCATGCTGCACATGGCTGGGGTCCAACCCACATGGGATTCCTATCCATCACATATTGTGCATTTAACTCCGACACTATGGGCAATTTAAACATGCTAATTAGAACTCTGAGTCGTGCCATATACAGAAGTTCTCTGATGACACTGCAATTGTAGGCTGTATCAAGGATGGGCAGGAGGCTGCGTATAGGAGCCTTGTGGAGGACTTTGTGGGATGGTGTAGAACCAACCAGCTGCAGCTGAACATCACCAAAACGAAGG
>JAAGVU020000113.1:29905047-29922410 GCA_011763525.2 Mormyrus iriodes
CTCCAGGTCTCACTGTCATTGCCCACGTGAGCATTGAAGTCCCCCAGCAGAACAAGAGAGTCCCCAGGAGGAGTGCTGCCAACATAAACCAAATAATGAAAATCATTGTGCCTGCTACTTCTTAGTCATTGTAATACAGATGCAAATAGTATGAATAATAATAATAACAACTCACTGAACGCTGACAGTCTACAGTGTGACCTTTCTGGATTAGCTAGTGCCAAACAGTAGTGTAGCCATGCAGGTTAGCCTAGTTTATCAGATCACATGTCCAAGATAAGATAAGATTTAGATTAAGTGTATTACCAGTGTATATTTAATAAGGGGTGTAACGATAAACAAAATTCATGGCTTGGTACTAACCTCTGTTTTGGGTTCACGATGTGGTAGAATTTTGGTATAGCAGAGAAAACTAATTTGTTTTGAAATTATTTATTATAAAAACAGCAAACACAAACAGAATTAGGAACAGCTGCAATCCAAAGGCAAAATGTCTCTTTTCCCTGTCTGAATAACGAAACCTACGAGCATATTGTACATACTGTTATGTAAAACAAACGAGTTCGGTATAACAGGCAGTCTTGGTCTTATCAGCTACTCTCTTTCCGGTGTTCATGCAGTGTTTTGGGAAGCCAAAATGTTCCCAAACCGCCCACTATGACTGACTGCAACCAGCATTGTCTGTAGCCATTATAAACAGCAATAATGTTTCCATGTTCAACATCTATTTCTGAATTTAGGTTCTGCCCATATCAGTAAATTTAGCCTATTGATTGATTTCATTGTGCATACTGAATGTGTACAAAATGATGCACCTAATGGTACAAGGTGAATATGTGCACTGTCACAGACCTAATATTTTGCCAGTATGATGTATTAAGATTAAATGTGGCTGCATACAATTAATAAAAATATTTAATAACTATCATTATTAATTATTTATCCCATCATTATCTTGGCAAGTTTCCCTTTTGAGTAGGGTGCCCTAGAGGGTGGGTTGCACCGGTTCCACTGCCCTATTGACAGCTTTGGTCTCAGGAGACACCTTAAAATAGGGAACCGTAAGCCCCTTCCAAGCTGTGTGTGACCATTTTTCAATCAGAGCCACAGGGGCCTAAACCACACAACCATCCCCCGTATTAAATTAAGACATGCAAGTAAGAGAGAAATGAATGAACACAAAATAACAACAGTTGTATATTTATATATTTTGTCTTTGAGTATATGGACTGTTTTCAAGTAAAACGAAAGTTCTGCAGCCAAACTGGATTTCTTGGAAGCTCTGCTGAAAAACCCTAAGGCCTGGAAACCAAGAAGGATTTGTTTGATCGGGACCAGTGTTTGATCCTACTGAATAAGGTCCCCCTCTCCAAAACGGAGGGAGAAGTCCATAACATATTTGGGGACACTGTACTGGAAACATGGCAGTAACTCACCTAACAGGACACAAGCGCTAAACAAGAGGACACCTTGAACAGGGATTATTACACCACACATCCGAATATAGATGAATGTCAACATGTCAGTAAACTATCATTGTTTATTCATTTTATGATAATTTAAGCTGTACTCTTATGGGAAAACAATTTGCTGACTTAGTGTCACATTGGATGACCAGAACCAAACACGGCGTCTAAAGAGAAAGATTCCTTTCAATTACATTTTACAGAATTTAATAATTCAAGTCTTTAGATCTCATCATAGTTAATGAGGTCGAAAGCTTTGCTGAGACTGCACAATGTTTACTATAAAAGAAAGTTCCTAATTAATCAAATTATACATAAAGGTGGAAAGGGTGATTGAGGAATAACATGAAACAAGAAAAAAAAATAGAGTACAAACTGTCACAAGGCCTCGTAACGTGGATCTTGATTTGGAAGGAGAATAAATATACCCTGACCTACAACATGACCTGCATCCAAACTTTTACCTAATCCTACAATCCATGCTGATCCTGAAAGAGCAGCTCAGAGCCAGACATCACAGTGACCGACAGCACAGGAGCAGGGTGGTCAGGGCACATTTCAGATGACATTCCCAGCGTTGCTCTGACATCAAAGTGAACCGAAAGGAATTAGGAACCACGTAAGTTATGCATCAGAACCCAGGGTACCCAAGGCACATCACAATGAGCTGCGCATAACATAACAGTGAAGCAAGCATGACGGACAGGTCGCACTAACGCTCAATGCGAGATGCAGCTCACCTTTACGTGTGGTAAGTCTGCAGCCAGACCGTAGCCTCTTTTAAAAAGACTTGCACTATTATGGAACAATACGTTAAGCTGTACTGTAGACCTCATATCCAGCTAAAGCAAATACTGTAACAAGCAAGACATTGTACACAAGTGTTAAAGTCTGCTACAGCTTCCACTCAAATGTGTTTATCTGCTTAGGGGTCAAGGGTCATAGATTGCGAGCTGCCTAAAATCCTGAGAGTATAAGAACACCAAATATCATTCAATCATATTTCTTTATGAGTATGACTGTTATTTTTGACGTGACCTTGTTGATTCTATGTTAAGTAATCTTCCCTTAATCCCCTCCCCCCAGAGCCGCCACCCCCTTCTCTTTCATCTCCTTACCTGGTGCACACCATGGGGTTCTCCAGCCAGGTGCAGTACATCTCCTTACCTGGTACATACCTTGGGGTTCTCCAGCCAGGTGTATCATATCTCCTTACCTTGTGCACACTCTTGGGGTTCTCCAACCAGGCGTAGTACATCTCCTCCACATAGTTGGAGCTGCTTCCGTTGAGGAAGGGCTCAGCAGCTACAGGTGCTGTATATTGCCGCTCCCCCCGCGTCGCCCTCAGGTCTGCCGCCAGGCCCCAACGTGATGAGCAGCGGGCAGCCTGGGGAGCCACCAGGGGCCGCAGGCGCATGGCACAAGTCCTTATTTTGTGCATCACAGTCTGTCAGAAAGTCAGTCCCACGCCTTTTGCCAAACTTGCCGCTTTTAAAGAGGACCCTTCAAGAAATTTCAGACTCAGTCTCTCTCTAATGTTCCTCTATCGATTCTTCCCACTTCTGCCTCTTCTTTTTTCTTTGATGTCCACCAGCTTGTCACAGAGAAGACAACAGTTACCCACAGTAACAATGAGGAAAAAGTGGTACAGGAAGCACAGGAAGGTAATGACAGGGTCTTCCATTCCCAATCGATATTACAGAGGTCCCCATATTGAGCATGTGTTCCACAACTCAACTCAACTCAGCACCACAGTCTGCTTACTATAACTCTTCACTTTGTACTAAAAGCTGTAGTAAAAAGTAAATGACACATCGTGTCTTTAACATGGGATAAACATGTGAATGTCCGCAAATAATAGACTAAAGACTTTCTACTAAGGTACCCTTCTCCCTAAAGCAATGGATTTCAAACTCATCTCTGGGGGACAAATTAACATCAAGAAGACACTGCTGGCTTATTATACATGTGACTGCTCTGCCCAAAAAGAGTTGCACTTTTTTTTTTAAACATCATATCGTAATTAATTAAGACGCTCTTGTAACTGAATTGAGAACAATGTGTCTTAGGTGGAAGAATGTATTATACACACCACCGTTGCAATAAATCAATCAATAAACAAACAAACAAATTGATATTTAAAGTGTATTACATATTTGTTTGGTTTGTTTCATTTCTGATTCCCGTAGAGTGGACTTCCTGTAACAGGAACAGGAACAGAAATATATAGGGGTAAATACTGCTCAGTTTCTTACATTTCAACTTAATCCATCAAACCGATTGCATTTGTCAGTATTAAGTAAAAGATGCCAACAGGGCGAAGACTGAAGAAATGGCCATTGAAAACAGCCTTTAACCTAAAAAAAACACGTGTCCGGTTTTAATTTCTGCATGTCATTCCGATCATTCATTTATAATAGCACCAAGTTTGCTGTCGCGTGCGCATACCGACTTCAGCTGCCACCGAAGCAGGAAACAAGCGAGCAGCCTCATCTTCTTAATTATTTTCACTATAAAACGCCAAAGTGTGAACGCTCAATATAAAGTAAACATTGTACTGAATGCCAGGGCTCCGAAGTTTCCATTTCTACACAAGCTAGTTTCCCCATCGACTGGCATGAATTTTCGCATTGGGTGACAGTCTGAACAGAAAACTATGAAACATGTTGGCTGACTAATAAGTAGAAAACAATATTATGTTAATTCATTATATAAATAGATACATAAAGAGCAGCGGGAATTTTCAAAATTCACTGGTTTAATCACCTTCACCGGCACTGTCCTGTCACCATTGAAACTAAACACCGCTGCCCTTCAGCTGTCTGCAAAGTGCCATTAGGAATACCCCAATATGTGTATAAACGTATCGCATACGAGGCAAAGGACCGAAGCTTTGGAGAAGTGCACCGTGTTTTCTTTCACCGGGAAACACACAAAGAAATCGCGGTCTCAAAATATTTCGGTCAGGCTTATAAAAAAAAATGATAGGAAATGGGACAGTCATAAATAAACAAGCAAAAGTAGAGACCGTCATTGGGAAACCCGGGTCCGTTCAACACCTAGGACAGCGTCCCCCATGTTATCCCAGCTGTACAAAATATAGATCCATGCTTAAGGTTACCAGGACAGCCGCTAACCACCCGAAAGCATAAGCCGGTTACCACTTCGTTAAAAAGATGAACTCACCACGCCGGCTCTACAATGCATAATTCCCGGGTAATCATTTACACGTCAAATGACAGCAAAGAACAGCAATGCTTACCTTTTCGCTCATAAAGTGATGAACAATGTAAACCAATTGAATTTTTAATATTTTCTCTCTGTTTATTAAAATACAGATGTACAGCAGCCTCCCGGCAGTAACCGCGTTGTCCTCGGCAACTGGACTAGTTACAGCCCGTGTGGAGCTGCGTCATCGCCCTTCGACGTCACAAGGCAGGAGTGCCGCTTCTCTGTACAGGGAGATTTAACGGGTTAACGCGTAACTGAGCTGTGGGAAAAATCTTAAACAGTAATAATATATATTTCAGTATGATTACTATGGGGTTAGAACTGTCCTTGTAATTGCCCTACTGCTCGTCCTATCCGCCATGCACCTGGCCCTACCTCTGAAATCGTGGCATAAGAATTTCATTGTCCTTATGTGACAATAAAACTTGAAACGTGAATTGCAATGTTTTCTTACGTTATGAGTTTGTCACCTCAAAGTGAACCTTATTTATTAGAATGTTTAAAATTCAATTGTTCTTTCTAACATTTCTAACAAAAGATGTTAGAAGTGTAAAACCGCGGCAAAACTGGTTTCAGAAAGACGGCACCATGCAAAAGAGCCTCTTTGTCAACATAGAGGAACTAAATAAATATACTGTAAACCTTTACGGGCAATTGTGGTGTTGAGCAAAATAAGATTACAATTTATAGTATATACATAGGTCTACAAAGTGCATGTATGCACTGACAAGAAAAGTATGACATCAAATTGTGTCTCTTATCTGAATGCTTATTTCGTGCAGCCGTAGTTCAGTAAGCTTATCTCCACAGTTTCATATCCCCCAGTTTGAAAAGCCTATCTGTATCCACATTTCCTGTAGACTCTCGTGTCTTCCTGCTACTTTGTCAAGATACACAAGTCTGGACCAGTGAGCTCGGCTCCTGCAGCTGGGACAGAGGGTGAAGCAGACGGGAACCCGAACTCACCCCCAGCCCGATCTCTTTCACTTGACCTCGCAGTATTACTCAAATCACACTACAGCCGTCGCGTGTCTACTAATGTATGACGCAACTCTGCCGATTTAGTATTGGTAAACAGGGGCTTTTGCGAAATAAAATGCAACCTTCATCTTCTGTACTTGTCACTGGTTTTATTGAAAGGAACTGGGAAGACAGCCACACGTGAGGTAGACGAAAGATATATGCACACCACAGGCTGCCATTGCCGGGGTGAACAGGAGAACTTGAGTTATTTCCTACTTTATTTCAAATATTATCACTTCTGTCGTGTTTCAGCGACGGACAATTTAACTGTGTTCCGTGAAGTGTTTTTATAGGAGCTATTCTCTAAGAAATGTCACGGTTCATATCCTGCAAATATTAACAATGTATTTACCGCGAGACAAATAGAAGCTCACTATGTTAAAAATAACAAACAAACAAATAAAATACAACGTTTTTATCTTCCGTTCTTATTAACCAGTAATAACAAAAAAATCGTTTATCATTCCAAAAAAAGAGAAAACTAATTCCTGATGTTAATTGAACATGTAGGGAATAGGCCTATGGGGATAAATTAATACAATCTGACACCATTGACAGCTTTTTGATGACCCATCAGGACACGTCACTATTTGAAATACTGAAGCAGCCGTTTAGTACACAACATTTAAAAATAAATTGTATCGAAACTATTCGCCACTGCCAAGTCACATGAAGCAAACCAGAGCTTTTGTGCAAGTATAAAGAACATCTGATGAAACCCAGTGAAAGATGATTAATTACGGTAGCCAACTCTAAGAATTCCGCGTAACATTCCGTAAATTTCAAGTAGGTACTTCCCTATCAGCGGTTAATTAAAATTTTCTAGGGCGTACATATTGTGACAGCGTTTTCGATGGTGGTTTTAGTTCACTGTTCTGCTCAAGTAGTTAGTGACAGGAACAGTGACGAAGGACAGTAAAGAAACTTAGCAGGCCTGTTGAGTTTTTATCCTGTTGAGAAACCTTGTTTGCAGTCTGCAGCCGTACGTCTGCATGTTTCGTCTGCCCAGCTCAGAGCTCAAAAAATGTACACGTCCTTACTATAACATTTATAATCACAAAGCTACATTACCGGGTGTAAGTGTCTTAGGGAACCAAAGAGAATGGTGTTTAAAGCTCTTTATCTGGGCAGTAAGTGTAAAAATGACAATAGAATAAACAAAAAAGAAGCAAGGATGTAGTGTTCTTTAAACAGTTCAATATTTTGTTTAAATTGTCTTGTGGTACATTCCTTCAAACTTTTTGTACAACTTGCTGTAACTCTTCTCTGGGCTTTGGCTCTGACTGTTCTTCTCTCCCACACTGCTTCAGTAACGTGGAGCTCAGGGCTCTGAGCTGGTCATTCTAAATACTTTGGTGGCCTAAGGCTTTTGCACTGAACTGTATAGTGGAACTTTATTCATTTCTGATATAGAATGCAATTAAAAGCTTGTGTTAGTTTCATGTGCCTAAGCTGGATTTGCATTCGTGAGGAACCACCAATCGCAGGTGCCTCCAGGGTATAGGTTCCACCCATGCTGTGTCACATCCTGTGTTTAGGAGGTTCTGTGAGTGTCCTTTTTGTTGGCTTCTCCTCCCTCTTATCCATCAACAGCTGTCACATGGGCCCTAGGGGGAGCTTACAGCTCTGCTCTGTGTATGTCACGTCACTCAAGAAGGCCCACACCCAGGTGAAAGGTGGAAAAACAGACAGCAAGACTCCAGGGGGGGAAAAAAAAAAAAAAGATAGCAAAAATGTGTGCACATATTTTTGAGGCATACCATAGATTCAAAGCACATACCGACATACACATGCAACTCAGGTATTAGTGGATCGGGGTGGGGGTCAGGGGGGATTGTGTGGTGGTGTCTTAGTATTGAAGTTGTCAATTTATTGATAACGTCTTAACACATTTTCTTAGGTTAGAGAACACAGAGCGCACACCGGAGAACAACGCAGTCATAATCAGTGGAATCAGAGATATACAGCAGGATTCACATAATCTTATATATATAGAAACCCCAGCTGAGAAAAAAACAAAAAACAAAACAGGAACAAATATAAAGGCTCCTCTGTAGAGAAACTATATATCGTAAGAGTTCAATGAAAGGAAAAAATATTGGGGAATAGATTTAAAGAAACACTACAAATAGTCATCAGCTTACTGTTGTCAGAGCAGCAGGGGAGTGGCGTCACTGGAAGTAAACAAAGCACAGACAAACACTGTCCTGTGTGCGGTGATGTGATGGGATATACCGCAGGTGGCAAGAGGCCTCATGGGTACCTTGAGGTTGGCTACCAAGGGCACAGACTCTCCCTGTAGCCCCATGGAGGGTGAGGCTGAACCACATCTCTTGCTCGTATGATACGTGGAGCTCATGTGCACGGATTCCACATTTTCTCTCCGTTTGCCTCATCTGGGTGGTTAAAATGCACAATTATTGCTTGTTGGTCTTCCTGGTATGAAAGCTGTCCGTGACATAAATCCTGGGTGGGCAGCTGTTAATGTTGACAACCATTCATCAGCTCCACTGCTATGTGAAACAAGGCCTCTTAGGTAACCCCCAATTCAAGGAGTTGGCCCCTTGCCCAGAGGAAGACACAGTGTATTCTCACTAATCTCTGATTGTAGTTCAGATACAAAATAATCTGAGTTTCAAATAACAAAGAATAAAAGTTGAGCATTAAAGCTACTGTAAAAGTAACAACAGCTTTACACTTACAAATTAACAGAATTTCTATGTATGTGGTATCATGAGACCTTAAAATCTTCAAATGAAACTATCTAGACACAGGGAAACAAAATTCCAAACACTTGTTTTGTGCTCTTCTGGAATATTGTGCCATCTAGTGGAAATCTTGCGGAAGTACGTCAACACCACATGCACCAGCATTGGCCAAGGGTAAAATAACCACCAGTAAAGATCTCCACCGCTCTATTTGGCTGCTTTGCGATGTTCTGTTTTCACACACTGGCCTGATCTGCTCTGACGACAGTGGGTGCTGCACAAAAGCATGCTGTACAATCGTCATTACACATCTGTCTTCATTATGATAACCATTGTCATCATCATGGTAATTGTAACCTCGAGACAAAAATAGTTTTATGCACTTACAAAGCTCAGAAAATAGATAAATAGATTCATAGTTTTACCAGCATTCAGTAAAAAATCAACTAAAGGAATTCCAAAACACCAAAACTTGTCCCAGTTGAAAGTCATGCAAATAAATGCCATTTATGATATCACTAGATAACTGTAGTTTTACAATATATAATCTTTTAAAAGTTAATATTTCAAATGATTATTTGCAATGCTAAACACACATAAGAACGTAAGAACAATACTTCGGCAACATGCTGCCTCTTCTCTCATTTTGAGGGGGGGGGGGAGGTTCGTGAGATTTTTCTGTCTTTTGTTTCCCCAAACCAAAACATATGGGGGGGTCCAAAAAAATCCTAACATGATTTCACATTTTTTGCAAGAACGGAATAAAATAAAATAAATTAAAAAATAAACCCTAGAAGACAAACAGACAGACCCTCCTCGTGGGTTTATTTTGTAAGCTTATAAATGTGAAGGCAGGACGCCGCTGCTCATTACCGTCTTTCTGTTAGGGGGGGCGGGGTTCCTCACCCTAAGTTGTGGTGCATCTCCGCCCTCAACGCTCAGACAAGATCGAGTTCACAAATTCACAGGG
The DNA here is from genome assembly GCA_011763525.2 of Mormyrus iriodes. Lineage (NCBI taxonomy): Eukaryota > Metazoa > Chordata > Actinopteri > Osteoglossiformes > Mormyridae > Mormyrus > Mormyrus iriodes. The sequence continues at coordinate 29,914,446 of JAAGVU020000113.1, forward strand.
GCTGTGACTCACGCAACCACAATGCAGTCAAAAAATCCTAAGAAGCGGCCATACATACGCAAACACGTAGGTCGAAAGGAAAATAAACAAATATATAAACCTGAGGACTGCGCAGTGCATCTTGGGATGAACTCGAGTCTTGGCGCTCTTATGCCTTGCTCCCTCTATGGCGCCCCCTTGAGCCACAGCTTACTCACTGCACTACCCACAACAGCGTAACGTACACCAGCGCATTGGCAAAGAGCCGGCTCAATCCAAACAGGATCCAAAACACTTTCGGCTTCATGTTCGCCGCTGGTACGCAGCAGTTGGAGTGGTTGAGGGGATGGGGGAGAGCATAAATACTCTCTTCGCCGTTCGGTGTCCGCCTTGCCCAAATGCACGACGTTATAATGTGTTAACCGCCCCGTCAAAAATACCCGCAGGTGAAGGCGGCTCTGAATCACGCTCCCAAGCTCTAGTTTGCTAAGTCATCATCACGCAACGATAAAACTTTAAAATGCACCCAAACAGTCTCCATTTCAAAATACACAATAAAAAAACACTAGGAAAACCATGTCTTCGATTTTCCAAAAAGTAAATACAAAATAAATCCACAACCTGCATATACAAAATAAATAGACAATGACAGTAATTATTAAACCAACATTACAAAGGAACGGCCTGACAGGAAATCCCATAATAAATAGCCTTCTCCCTTCCTGACGCGATTCCACCTTCCACCTCACCGTAATCCTGGCTGCAGGTGGCCATCCGCCGCCTGTCACCTTTTTCCTTCACACACTCCATTCTGCAGTGATTCCACACAGTATCACTGCCTCCATTAAAAAAAGTCCAACATCCACCTCTGTCACACTATCCTCCCCCACTTCACGGGAACACACTCGTCTTTGTTCACCATCATTGAGAGCGCCACAAACCCCCCACCATGTCACTAATCGTGACGGTTATGAGTCATGCCTGTGACTGTCTGTCTGATGAATTCCAGGGGTCTCTACTACCCATTAATATCGCTCTGGCCCTACAGGAAGACTGACTCTCTCTGTGGCACCCTGTGGAGAATTCGGGGTGGGGGGTGTAGGGCTTAAAGGGGCTACCCTGCACAGATCGATGGTGTTTGGCTGAGCCGCACTGCTAGCAGAAAGACCCTAGAAGGGGGCACTGTATGCAGGACACACACCAGAAGGCAAGCCCTGGTGGATGGGGTTGGCAATCATATGTCAGAGAAACACAGAGACTGCTGGGAATTAAAAAAAACACGGGGGGGGCTGAGCAGTGGCAAACGGCTGGAGCACTAAACTGTGGAGAAAAGGTCTGGAGGATCTGGAGGCCACCCGTCATGCCACTGTTGCCAGAGGGCATGATGCTGGGCATAGCCCATGGATGGCATTCACCGTGGCACATGACAAGCAAAGGACACAGGCAAATAAGGAAATCAGAAACAAACCTCCAGGTCACCCGCCTTACATTGCATAATGGGGCTCAAAGGGGTGTGGCCAGAGGCAGTGCGGACCTGAGCCAGCCAATCGCAGCTCAGCACACCGGGCGAATACCTCCAGTGCTGACGAAAGTGACGTCTATGCTTTTACAGGCCTTGCTATCTGCTCCCCTTCCCTCTCTGACAACCCCCATCCTCCTAACAAAGAAAAATACTTAACGAACAAAAAAAACCTGCTCTCACTTCCAATGCCAGGCTGCCCAAGATCATCGTTAACTGAGACAAGCGTGTCCAAAACTGCCAAGGTTTCTCTTACCAAGCACAATAAAAAAACAGCCACTGTGAATACTAGAAAAGTCATGCGTTCTTAAAAAGAGAAAAAAGAAAAATGATTTAAATAAATTGCCTTAAACTCCTAGAAACCACTGGCATCAAGAATATGAATCGTACCAATTAAATATACAGTCGCTATAATAGTTATAATAATTGTAATAATAATGATTCTGACGATGATGAGAATAACAATAATTGTTTTGTTTAAAACTTTACATACTATAATTCGGGTATTTATGCACTATGACACAAATCCCTGGTGTAAGATGATCAAAGAGTTAGGACAACAGAAAACACACTGTGAGGATTATAATACTGGAGCATTAATTAAGAGTCTCTTTCCTCATGAAGATGCTAGCTGCTGCTACTGCCACGGGACGTCTTGGCGTGTGGAGCTCTCACGGCGGGTGGGTGGGAGGGGGGCGGGGTCAAAGCCGAGGCGTGGTCAAGGTCAGGGCTGGGGGGCAGGGTGCAAACTGGACATTGATTGGCAGGTACAGTAGCGAGGGCAGCCCAGCAGGTGGCGGTAGTTGTAAAAAGAGACGTGCATGCGGGTGAGGACGGGCACCCAGAGTGGGAGGGCTACGCGCCGACAGCTACGAGCTCTCCAACTCGGGACTCGTTCTCCATTCCCTCCTTCCATCCCTCTCTCCCTCTCTCCAGGCAGGCATTCCTGTCTTGACAGTTTCCCCTGAAAGACAGGCATGCTTGTCAGTACTGCTGCAGTTCTGGGATGTTCTAATTGTCTTTTCACATCGTTAATGATTCCTAACCCCCTACAAAAAAACGTCCTTAACTTCTTGATAAAAAGACAATTTCCTGCGGATCCTCCCCATAGATCACCAGTTACTGCATCTGAGGAAAGGCATCTCAGCTTCCCAACATGATCCTGACACTGTGGTACAACTGCAGTGCCCATCCCTCCCTGTCCCTGTCTCTGTCCTCATTCTTATCCACCTGACACCCATATATACATGATTTTCCCAGGATGCCTTTGTTTTTTCCAGTGCTGAACAGGAAACAGCAGGCTGTGGGAGGGGGCGGGCCAGTGGGAGGGTCGGGACCCACCTTCACTGGAGCGGTGCAGCCGGGGCCCCCGAGCAGTGGAAGTGCACGTTCTGCCACCGTGAGTCACGGCGGTGCCACACGCGCGTCTCCTCCGACTGGCTGCTGCGCGGCCGCCCCTGGCCGTCCACGAACTGCGTCAAGCGGATGTAGGCGATGCAAGCGGCGTCCTCGCCGATCAGGTGCACGTGCGGGTTCAGGATGGTGGTGTGGATGGGCTTGCTATTCTTCGACAGCACTGAGGAGAGGCATAGCTCTATGACGATGGCGCAGCCTGCCTGCTTTTTCGCTGCTCTGTGCATTTAAAATGGCCAATCTGAAAACGTGTTTTGGTTCATTCAAATTAAACTGAGCTGATGCTTTTAGCCCAGTAGACTTATTTCAGAACAAACAGGGATCATGCTGGGAGATAAAAGGGCAACCTTACGCCTTCATAACCAATGTCCCTCACACACACGCTCACACACATTAGATTTCTATCTTTGTGGGGACTCTCCATTCATTTCTATGGGCATAACCCTAATCCAAACTATGACAATCCAGCCCTAACCTTAACCATAAGTAACCAAACAAAACACAGCACTTTTAGCATTTTTAGTTTTTTTCACTGCAGTCCCACATTTTTTTTTATAAACCTGAGTTTTCCATTGTGGGGATGAAAAAATGTTGAAGTATTTTTACCCACAAGGTAAAAGTAACAGGTTTTAAATACATCTCTCTGATTTTCTTACAATTTTCAAAGTAGAATCTGTGGAAATCCATCCCCTCCACCAGGTTACCCAGAGCTTCGGGTTCGAAGGAAGTCAAGCCGGGGTCACAGATCTTCCTGTTGGGAAACCACACACCTCATCACTCGCAAAAAAAAAAAGAAACGTGGGCTCGGGAGGGTGCGCATTCCTGTGAGGCCTGGACCATCATTTCACACGGTGGCCTGAATCTACACCAGGTCATAGATACAAATGCTAGGATTCAGCTGCATCAATACAGACACTGTGTCCTGATCAATATCAACATGTCTGTATACGCAGAAAATGCTGTGCTGTGGCTGTGCGTTTGAGACAAGATTCTGGTGTACTGCCAGGCTCTGCGTGAGGTGATATTCACTTGTAAAGAGGAAAGAGTGGACATGGCCCTGTCTAGGATAAGTGGCTGGATGACAGATGTAGAGATGAATGGATGGACAAATGTTTCCTCCAGGTGCTACAGAGTTATATCACATTACTGTAGCATGTGTTTTGGGTTTAAGGGTTAATCCCAGTTTTGGTGTCATTGTAGCGATACTCTATCATAGGGCTGACCAATGAGCTTCACGCAGGCACCAGATTACAAGAATACCACCACATGAAGGACCAGAGATTTTATTTCTCAAGAAGCTTAGAATTTGAGTATATTATTACGTTTGGGGTGATTAATAATCATAACAGGAATACCTATTATATAAGTCAATGCTTCAACCTGCAGGAGTTGGGTATCATGTTCAGTTCAGTTTGTTTATTTGTCATATGTATGCTAACACAGGGTTAGCATTACCATGAAATGTGTTGGACGAGAGTACGAGCAAGAAACGAGTCTCAGCAATGGAGGCCTATACAACTGAATAGAACATAGACTTAGAAGATAAGGAGAAAAAGGAGGAAGGGGTGGGGGGTACAAGGTCATAAATAAGGGGGTGTTGTGCAGACACCAGTATTGCACATTAGAGAAACTGACGAATGCAAGTAACAGTAATTGCACATTGAGTAAAGTGCCTTACGTAAGATTACTTTTACATTACTTACGTAAAGGTTAACCGGGTATAAGGTGCAAGCCACTGATCCCCTACAAAAGCCAATCTCTCCACCTGCCCCCCATGAGCCCCAGCCCAGCACCAAGACTCACGCGTAGGCTTCAAAGTCCCCATTGTTGACGGCCTCAATCAGCTGCTCTGTGATCTTGATGATCTCCTGCTTGCGTGCTGCAGGGGAACCAAGCAGAGATTTGTTTAGTGAATTCCTGGGCTGGGACAATCAACCAGCAAGGGACAGACACACGCCCAATCAACACCTACAACCCGGAGAACAGACTACAGAGCCAAACTTCAGTGGTAGCTGGAGGAGAAACACACAAAACTGCTAGTAAACAGACATTAAAATAAAAAACGTGGGAAAACAGCTGTTGTGAATATGTCCTTTCACTTACTGCCATTTGTCTGTAACGCCGACCAACCAACATCACACCTTAGTAATGTTACATTTATTTAATTTAGCGGATGCTTTTCTCCATAGTGACGTACAAGTGAGGCAAATTGCACATGGGATGCTGTGTGACTCAGTGGGTTAGGATGCTATGCCTGTGACCGGAAAGTTGCTGGTTCAAATCCCATGCCAAGCAGACTATTTTCACCTTTAAACCCTGCGCAAGGCCCTTAACCCCAGTCGATCCTGGGACTGGCTGACCCTACTTTCTCAATTGTATGTCAATTTGGATAAAAGCATCTACTGTACAAAGAAATGTAGAACATCAAGGGCACTTTCTGAACCTTTGGCCCTAAAAAGTACCTTCCTAAACTCTCAGAAAAACATACTATACTGTTTACATCCATCCTATACACTCCACACAAGCACAGCACAGGCAGGATACAGGCACAACTCACATGCTGCTTGCGGCTTTGGGACCTTTTTGCCCAATACTTATGTTCTTTTGCAATAAGAACACCTCTCTCTCACACACACACACACACACACACATCTTTCAAAACACAAGGCAGTAAAGCCAGAAATGTGTGAGAGAACACAAGTAAAGTCACCCCCCACTCTTCCCCTATATACTGACACTCGTGTTTATAATTCAGCTAGAAGAGATTTAATTGTGCAGTTGACAATAAGACACTGTCTCCTCTTTGTGGGAACAAAAAGAGTCAGCATTTACATAATTGCGCTTTCTAAATAATTGTTATTATTTATTCCCTTCATAAATATTAATGTTTTTTCCCCAGCCAAGCTTTTCAAAGTCATAATTACTTTCTCTGGCACACAATGGCTGACAAGCCTCAGGCCTGAAAAAATCTCTGACGCGTTCTGGCTGCTGTTGGCACTGCAAACAGCCACGCTGCTAGTAAACAAGCTGCGAGCACGACCTGCGTCAGACCCATGGTGTTCGATTTCTTTTTCTGGAAAAAACACATGTTTTTATGGGATTTAACCTAACTGTTATGGGGACCCGCCACATCGGAAAGAAACAGTGCACTGGAACGAATGTGTGAACGATCTCGGAGTAGATTGGGCAGGAAATGGCTCCCTGTGAACTGTCAGGGTTCACAAGTAAACCTTGTGTATTTTACTTCTTCCGTTCTAAATTCTAGAATCTATAGAATTTAACCTCATTGTGAAAATGGACTGGGGTAACTTCGACCCCAAAAATAACACAGGGGGTAAGAGATGCCTCACTGATATCCTGCCATTATGCTGATTTCAGCCACCTGTTCCTCCATTTAATGTCTTGCGTTAATAGGCCTTAAAGCCAAATTCATACTTCACTTGTCTGCATGCCATCATGGTCCGTGCACAGGGTACGTCCTTGGCAGTGCCCAGATTTTGGGTCTAGCAGACTTGTTGGGCATTGCTGCGCATTGACTGTACAGGTGCCAGGAATTGATAGGTATTATTATTGGAAACCCCTAGTAATGCACTACGTCCACCTCCCTGTGTACCCCCCTCCACCTGCCCTTCAAAAACCTCCATCTCCTTACCTCCCAAGAAAGGGAAAACTGTATTTCTGACAACCTTGACCCTCGATTCTCTAATCACCCCGGTATGCTAGAATGATATGATCATACATTATCGTCATCAGTGTTGTCTCAGCCTGATCCTATAGTCCTATGGAAGCCAAACACCTCACAGAGCTCACTTCAGGCCTGGTCTGGTCTGCCTCTCTCACTCTCAGCCCGGCACAAACTCCAGCCCCTTCCCCACACACTCATAGTCTCAGTACGTTACACATTGTACACTAAATCAGACTCCCGTCTCTCTGTGGCACCCTTCCTCGGATGCCTCGCTTTCCCCCAGCCTCCATTCCCCTCCCTACATGCACCGTGTGATGGCTGCTGACCTCACTTTGCTATTTCTGTCCCTGTGCTTTAGATCAGATTCCCCCCCAAACAGCAGTGAGAAGCCCCGAGGTGGCCCCGTCGTCAGCTCTGCTAGCACTCCAGAAAGCCTGCTTCAGGCCTGAGGGCAGGGGCTGCGTTATCCCTCCCTTGAGAGACAGGAGGAGCTGCAGTCAGGCCCGTTGTCATTTCTTCCATGGGTGCTGCCTTCTCAGTGCACCTGTGGCCTCATACTGAAGTGGCTGGCTCATTAAAATCTGCATCTTGGTCTGAAGTCATACCTAAGGTTCTACGCAAAGCTGAGCTTTGTGACATGATTCGCATGCCGGATGGGTGGGGGCTGATCCATAATGATGGACAAAAGCGCTTCATGAACCATTTACTGTACTTTTTGAGCCCATTAGATGGCGCTCTTGGTTTGCTTTGGGGCATAGAAGATGCCCCAAAGCAAACTGGCAGCACAATCTAGTGGGCTCAAAAAATACAGCAAATGGATCACAAAGCATCATTTTATCCATCATTATTGATCAGACAGGCACAGTGCCAGCTTCCTACTGATCCAGCATGGACAGAGAGCACAGGGGTAGATCGACTGATAGGCCAAGCAGAAGAACCATATGGACTGGCCAGGACTCGCCGCAAAGTGCGTCTTTATGCTGTGTTTGCTCAACTGAATATGAACTGCTATGTCTCTTTAAGGTGTCACGCCAAAATCACGATTGAACCTCCGCAAAAGACCCTGGGGATGATAAGGGAGCCGCCACATCAACCCCGCTGACCCTTCCGCACACGACGGCCCCACGCGGTACTCACTCTGCGAGGACAGGGAGGGGGAAGAGGACGGCGGCGGAGGGGGGGAGGAACGAGGCGGAGGCGGGGCCGCCTCCGGGCCAGGCTGGGGGGCGGAGCCCCGTCGGACGCTGCTCACAATGTCAGTCAGGCGAGACGCTGGGGCGTGGTGGGGGGGTGGGGACACGAAACAGAGGATGCCGTAGAGAAAGGGTGACGACAGAGAGATGAGAGAGGAGTCGCAATGAAAGAGAAT
>JAAGVU020000113.1:29922794-29935159 GCA_011763525.2 Mormyrus iriodes
CCCCAAGCCGGTCATCTTTACCGTGGATGGGGGCAGCGGGGGTGTGGGGAGGGGGGGGGGCAGGTGGGGCGGCAGGGGGAGTTCCGAACCCCCCCTCGCCATCAGACACAGGGCCTGAACCCCTGCGCACACACCCTAGGATGTCTGTCAACTTCGAAGCTTTGGCAAGGGGGGGTTATTGGGGGTGCGGAGAGAAGCACAGAGAAATTAGGACAGTGAGACTGAGATGTGAAAAAAGAAAATGGGGGCAAGTTTGCCGCATGCAAGTTCCTCAGTTTTTGAGGTGGAACTCTCAGAAACTTCATGCTCGTTTTAGACCCAATCACCTAGCTGCTGGGGGTTAAAGGTTAAAGTCAGAGCTACACCAGGCCCTGGAGGAAACCTGGAAACCGCAGCCTTTTAAGTCATAAAAAATGCTCCATTCTTCTGCTCTGAATGTTACTTAAGTTCTGCTACCTGGAATCCCCTATCCTATAAATCATTTAGTCATGATTAAAAATAAAGGAGTGGGTCAATGCTGCCCGTGGAACCACAAACCTGAGCACTTCGAACAACAGAAAATAAAATGATAGCAGGGGGAGGTAGAGAAAATACATATTTTTGTGAGTCAATTCTGGTGCGTCTGCACAACTCCGTGGTTCCCGAAGGTTTGCGCCTGCAATTCCTGCTCATGGCCACTGGGTGGCAGTAAGGTTCCCACACAAGTGCGCACACAGCAGGAGAAGGCTGGAATTTCTGGCACCTCAGATCTGTAGTGGGGGCTGGGATATTCTAAAACTAAATTACCCAGTGGTTACTGCTGAATCATCCGGGCAAGTGCAATTTCAATGCACTTCAAGGAACTTTACCTTTTAAGGCCGTGAGGTGGCGAACAGCTTGGACGGGAGTAATAGAGCAAGTCCTGTCCTGCGTGGCTGCTCCGCAAAGACACGTGCGTGCTTATCGAAGTGCTGGCTGGTGGCAGGAGGGGTTCCCTTTAGTGCCCATATGTGCTGGCATGCACCCACAGCTGATCGGAGAGTCTGTTTGTGCATGTGGGTGTATATACCAGACAGCACACGTGCACAAACAGCGTAATGGTCGCAGAAGCTAGGCTGCCCCTTGTGAAGGGTGTTAAGTGTCGGGGGGCCGGGGTCAGGCAGTTCCAGAGGTGTGCACACATGTCCACTTACAGAAGATGGCGGGGGTGGGGCTTTGCGGAGGCCCTGCCTCTGGCTGAGAGGTGCCGCTTGACTGGGCCTTAACTGAGCTGCTATCTAGACTCTTCCCTGTCCAGACCAGGAATAGGGGAAATTGGGGGGGGAGACAATGAAACATAAAAAAAGGAAGACAGAGCACATGTGACACATGGTGGGGGGTGGGGGGCAGAAGGAGGACGGGGAGCTGCGAGCTCTCCAAGGCCACCGATTGGACAGTGATTCCTGTACAAGGGTGGCTAGCAAAACGCCTTTGATTCGCTGAGGTGATGATAGTTATTTTTTAATCAATAATGCTGCTATTCTTCTTTGTGCTCAATCACCACATGCAGGAAGCATCAAAGGGATCGACGGGTCATTTTCCTGCACTGTCACCTGTGCACATGACAGTGAGACTGACAGGCCGAGACGCAAAAAGTATCATGTAGTCAAGAGCTGAAATCAGACGCTGTTGTTCTGCCGATGTCACACAAACCCTCTGTTTGTTATCCATCTGTCACACTTGATCCCAAAACACCAAAGTTACTCCCACGGTAGATCCTACATGTGCACACACATTTGTGGTACTGCACTGTCACCTTCGTCGTCCTGTCTCCCACAGACACCGTTATAAATACGCCCCTCTCTTTCGTGCCGCCCTGCCAGTTTCCTTGCGGGTGCTATAAATACCCGTAAGGTGCCCTTACAGTGTCCTCTCTGTGGTGCTGTGGCAGCCACTCTCGTCTTTAACCTTCCCACTGCAAGCGCCGGCCCTGTACATTGTGACCCAGATAGTGCAGTTCCACAAATTGGACCGGCGCAGAACTGTTCAGCGAGGGGCATGTGGAGCAGAAGGGGGGTCTTAATCTGGGCACCGTGCCAGCAAGTCTAAGTGGGCGTGAGGGTGTGGGTAAGTGAGCTCCAGCTACTGGGCTGCCTTCAGTGGGCAGCTCCACTTCCTGTGAAGGGAGTGACTGACTAGATAGCCAGGGCGGGCAGCCCAGGCCACCAAACGGCCGGTTGGACTCACCTTTCACGTCCTCGTCCTCGATGGTGGTGTTGCTGCTGTCAGAAGACTCCTGGAAGAGACCAGAGGGATATAGAGAGGAAGAGAAAGAAAGAGAGAGAGCAACACAGCCTTGTTACTGGGGGTCAGCGCTGTGAGCGGTGCAGAGAAACACAGGTGCACTGTTCGCCTGCCCGCACCAGTGCGCACAAACACACCACAAAACGCTGCAGAACAAGAACAAGCTGCCATAACCCATATTAGCTGGTGGTAAAATGCTCTGGCTCCTCACTCCCAGCCTCCCTCCCGGCGCCCGCCCACTTTCTCACAAGCTGCCTCTCACAGAGGCTACACGATAAGCTGCTTGGGGGGGGGGGGGTAACGGGGCAGCCAGAGGGTCCCCGTTACTCTAAACAGAGCAGACACAAGCAGGGGATTACGGTCAGCTGCACAGCTGACTGTGGGCTCACTGGAAAACTCCCTGACTGTACTTCAAGATTTGAACACCAGGTGGAACTGTCGAGTCAGCTGCAAATGAGAAATCAATTTTCTGACTTTAGATCAACCTGGTTTCATCCGACAGATACATATCAGATCTGCAGACACATATTTGATCTGACAAATACATATCTGTCAGATCAATACATATATGATGCATCCATATTATATAGTGGACATAGATTATTTGGCTTATTTATATATATTAATCTTCCTTAAAAATATTTTTTCCTTTAAAATGAGTGCCCCTTTTCATGCTTTCCTCATTTCTTCTTGAGCATGGTCAGGTCAATCATCCCTTCCTCTTTATCGGCAAAGAAGCTGCAGTGTCTCTGACCTCATGGCCTCTGCTGCATATCCTAGTTCGAAGCAAACCCTTTCCTGGGGAGTTTAAGGACACTTTAAGGGCACTATTGGGCACAAACACCCCACGAATACACACGAGGACTCCAGGGACCAGGGCACATGGGGGGGGGGGGGCAGGGGGTGGCAAAGCTACTGACAAGGAGACAGCAAGAGAAATGGCGAGCGGAACCAGCAGTAATACAGGAGAGCAAGCAACCTGCGTTATCAGACACTCTCTTTTGGCCATTTCCCTCTCATCAGCTGGAAAGGAAAAATGGCTGGGCTTAATTTTTTGCCCACAAATACACAAAGGCACACAACAGCCCATGGGAGGGGCTCCAGTTCTAGCTGTGAGGTTTTGCAGGTTTCAAGGGTGTGAAATGCTGCACTTGTCTGTTAGAGGCTGAGAGGCCTATCATGCTCAAAGGCTGCAGTTTTCCCAGTTGGCCACATGGTGTCACTGTGGTACACTGAGAAATAATGCACTCAATTCATACTTATCCCCAACTACTCACGAATGGGGAAAAACAGTTATAAACAATTTACATTTTCAGCTATTTATATTTAGCTCTTTAGTGTATATTGTTCCATCAGTCTCAATCTTCTTAAAGTTGCCTATAAACTTAACATGCAGATATTAAACAACCCTACAGTCAATACATTAACAGTAAGACTCTTTTAAAAAAGAACCACCAGATTAAGGGATAACCGAAAGTACGAATGTGTCTTAAGCAGATTATAAAGATACCTTAGGCTCTTTAAATCTATCAAAATAGACATACTTCCAAATCAGTTTAACCTTAATAATTTGGGTCCCCACGGTGTTTATGGCATCAGCTAAATAAATTCTTGTCTTCTTACTGGTTTTTAAGCTCACCACTTAACATGAGAACACAGCAGTGTGTGGCACTTCACACGCACAAGCCCTCACGGGAGGGTGGGTCGATTGAGCCCCCCCCACCCCTTCACAAAACTTCACGCACACACACACATAAAATACACACACACACATACACACACACACACACTACTACACATAGAGGGGCGCGGGCTCAAACACCATGCCGGTACGACCCACGTCACCGATGGCGTCCCAGAGACAGTGAGAAGGACACAGAGTTTCATGATGGGGGGTGAGGGGTGAGGGGGGGAGGGGTGGGCGGGCTGGGGGGGGTTTGTGGCGGGAAGATGTACCTTGATCCCATCCACTGGGTTATGGATAACAGTGGTCTGAGGCTCCTAAAGAGAGAGATAGTACCAGCGAGATAGAGAGAGAGAGAGAAAGAGAGAGAGGGCGCAAGAGAGAGAGGGTGCAAGGAGAGAGAGGGTGTGAGAGAGAGGGTGCAAGAAAGAGCAAGAGACAGAGAGAGCGCACAAGAGAACGAGAGGGCACGAGAGAAAGTGAGAGAGAAAGATGCACAAGTGTGGGCGTGAGGATGAGAGATGGAGAGGAAGGCAGAGAAAGAAGGGAGGTGACAGCAGAAAGAAATGGAGGAAGAGCAAGAGAAGAGAGTGAATAATTAGGTCTGGAAGAAGAGAAACATAGATCACGGCAAGTGACGAGGTTAGCGGCAGAGGTTGGGGGGGGTCGTTGTTATGGCCATGGTGGTAAGAATGAAAAAGAGGCTGAGGGGCACAGGGGGGACCCCTGCTGTGTGCATTTCCGAGCAGCCCCCTCAGCACCGAATGCGTACCCTCCTGCTGGGTTGAGATCGCGTTAAGTGATGGCCAGAAACTGCCTGAGGGTGGGGGGGGGGGGGGGTTCACAGCACGCAACCGCAGCATAGAGATGAGGTTTATCCATTCTGATGACAGTCCGCACGTGGATTCCATGTCACTGGAAAGCAGTCTGGGGGCAAAGGGCTGCATGTGCCGAGGGCATGTCTCCTCATCACACGTAGCGCTTCACCCGATGTCTTCCATTTGAACCATGGCAAAGTCCCAGCTTTAAAGGCTCTCTTAACCTTTTATATAAGCAAAGTGACAGCTGGTCTCCTTAAGAGTGATGTAATTGGGGGGTGGACGGTGGTCTTACCCCTAGGGCAAGTTAAGAAAAATGCTTATGTGACTGCTATATTTCAGATTGCCACCTTTTCTGTTTATGTAAGGCACCACACACACACACACACACACACACACACACACACTCACTCACTCACTCTATCTCAAGGAGTCCCATGAACACCAATGGGAAGGACACTGACCGTTGAATGATTTGGGGTTAGGAGCTGGGGGTGAGGATGACCCGCATTACCTGTCGCTGTAGGCAGGAGCTCGGGGCTAGTAGGTATTTTTGGAAGCTCATTCTCTAGAGCATAATGCTGAAGAGGTCCATGGCCATGGTCATGTCAGCGTTACATCCACGGTGACAAGCTCAATGAAGCTTCAAACTGACACCAAAACATTCTTCAGGAGGACACTGATTGAAAGCTACACAGTAATCTATTTATCTAAGTTATCAACCTTTTACATCTCATTTATTAGTGATGAACAGAATGACACCATGAACCATTTGCTGTATTTTTTGACCCCACTAGATGGCGCCCTCTGTTCAAAAAAGGGCACAAAGCATGCCCCAAAGCAAACCAAGAGCACCATTTAGTAGGGTCAGAAAATACAGCAAATGGTTCATGAAGTGTCATTTTGCCCATCACTATCATTTTAAGCTTCTATTACATTTAATACATTTTATTATACTAGATGAAATTCTTAAAACTGATTTTGTATGTTATGGTGAGCTGGAGTGGTCAGGAGGATCTCTGCAGATTTCAAGAAGGCATTTAGCAAATGAATTAAAGATCAATCTTTTCCTAGAGACATGATGCCACTGCTGTACATTCCCGTACGGCAACAGACTGAATGAGAGCACTCCGCTCTCAGCTTCTCTCCTCCCCTGGTCACCAAGGCCTCCTGTTCCTCAAGAGATCTTTTTCTGATCTGCGAGACCTTCATCACTCCGTTTGTCAAGAAGTTTGGGAAGGATTAAAAGTTCACGAAAGTCAGAAGACGTAAAACGAGGTCATGGACGACGAATGGATTCCGAAAAATCCAGAGAGAAAGCCTTGACCTAAATAACACCAAAAATTACAAAGGAAGTTAATAATTAAGTGAATGTTTCTCTGATAATGATTATAAGATTCCTCTGAAGATGCTTTTCATGGTACTTTCACAAGAGATCGTCCTGTTTATTCCAGTTTTCATCCCTTTGTGTGTATTATTCATCCAATTGCATAACAAATAATTTACTTGAAAATGTCTCATTTAAATGAAATTTTAAATTTAAATGTCTTCTTCAAGTTATTCAGTTTTTAGAAAAGAGCTTGTTCGGTCTTCTGTTAACTCTCACTGGGTTATTTTTTAAAACACTGAATTCGTTGTTATAGTAACAAGCCAGGGAATGTTAAAGCTTGCTTCATAAAACTAAGACGCTTGGGACACATTTTTTTACATGTACAATGTGGTAGCTCCGTAATCCTACTTTGTCAGATGGACCAGTGCACTGAAAAACATGGGCACATACATTGCTGCTTAATATGACTATTTTAACTGTCGGGGGGGGGCATGAATGTAGATATCTGCTGTGCACGTATTGGGCAGGATCAATACACATGTTCACAGGGGCCATCTTATTGGTCCGCTGTGTCAGCGCTCTTCTGTAGCCAACCGGCGGCCAACACTTTTCTGCATCGTTGTGGCTGCTTTGTCACCACGGCAACAGTCACCCTGGGAAACAGCTACATCTACGACAGTGGCGGCTCGAGATTCCAGGCACGGAGTGGGGAGTCGGAGATTGAAGCAGGACTTGAGGCAACAGGCTAAAGCGACAGGCAGGATGTGGCCGAGGTGTGCTGAGGGAGCCATAATGGCAATACTCTCTAGCACCCCCATATGGATCTGTTAAGCAGATCCCCACCACAGCATAGGCCTGCCTTTGCTTATGTACGTGGCAAATGCTCTGACTCTGTGGCTTTGTCAGAAGGCACCCTGTTGCCTCCACTCCCACATCCCTGTCATGATGGCCCACCTCTGTATCAGGGCTTATTTAACGAGCTCCCATCCCATGGAAGTAACTGCTGTCAACGTGTTAAAACCTGACATCTCACAGGGGGCACGTTTTTACGTGCCCCCCCCACGTGAAGATTACACCGATAATTCTTCAATTACTAGAACATGTCATTTTTCAACCATATCTTCGTTAATGTATATCAACGTTTTTCATATTATTTGAGTAAAATCCCTGTTTTTAGCGACGGTCCCATTTCGCAGTGCTGACTGTATAGCATTTAACAGCATATATCATGTATTAGTATATAACAATTGCTTCCAAAGATATTAAAACACATACAGCGTATTTTTATGTTCCTATGATATTTAAGATTGCTGGTAATTGACAGGAATATGACCTTTGAATAACAAACTCAAAATGGACAACAAGTACATGCATGTCTTCTTTGTGTCGACCATTTGGCGGAAAGTAATTCACTGGATTGTGAAACTGGTAGATAAAGCCATTTCGGGGGGGGGGGGGGGTTGGAGCCAGCCGGGGGGGGGAGAGCAAACGGCCCCCCCGGACCAAACAGTGAATGGATATTGAGCCTTTGTCGCACTATCCCACAGGCCACTGGGTGAAAATGAGTATTAATGCTACACAAGCATCAGGGGGTGGGGGGGGGGGCTCCTTTGGGGTACCAATAGACACAAGATACACGTCCCCAAGGAAACCCATGGCAGGAAAGAGATGAAATAAACACACTGACACCTGCTGAGGATTCTGGGATTTTCAGAAAGACACACAAACACACACACACACACACAGGTACGCTCACACATATATAGCTACACGCAGCGCAGGGTGAGCATTGGTATGGGAGTGAGTGGCATGAACGGGGTGGGAAGGGAATGACGACATGGCAGTGTGACAACGGCAAGGCTGCCTCAGGTTTCCATCAGGCGTTTTCCATTTGGGGGAGTGGAACTCAGCACAGGGCCACTGTAAACAGACACACACACACGCGCGCACCCGCATCTGCTCCCGCACACGCGTGCAGGCAAGCCAGAGCCAAAACACGCACACACACAGCAGCATTAAAGGGCAGCTATGAAGGAGCCTAAAAATACAGTGATATACGGCTCCAAATGTCGCTAGGCCTGTTCGGGTCACAGTGCCGGGCATTTTTGCCTCTTCCCGGTTAACTTCCTGACAATGCTGTACTCTGGCGACACCCTAACTGGACCACATTCCTCCCTACGGTCCCCACAGTTGTCAGATTCCTCACCAGATATTTAACGAAGAAAGCTGGACAATGTAAGCGGCCGTGGTCGAACAGGCGCCCGCACAACTATCTGTGGTAAATGTCAGCAAACGTTAGCAATGTTGCCTTAGCTGACAGAGCAATTGCTTATGGTGTTTTGACCACATTTTCACTGAGTCTGTTCTCCAGGTAAACGAGATGGCGTAAATGGCAGAAATCTCCAGGACGAGAATATCAGTGTCAAAGGGCAAATATTACAGGCTACATCAACACATGGCAAGTGTCTATACATGTGTCTGTCGGCTAAGAATAACAGCGACCCATTTCCCGCAGCACCACGTGATTTAGCCTGGTAGTCTGAGGTGCAAGGAAAACATGAGAAAAAAAACTGAGAAACAGGAAGTAGATTGTGGGAAAAAAAAGATTTGGCTTAAGAAATGTGTCTTAATCTTAAGTACTTCAGCGAAATTTAAATGCTAATGTTTATTCAGTAACAAAGGCAGTGTTAATAATTTATGGGAATGGACAGCACATTGCTGCAAAAACATGGATTTTCACAAACGGACAAACTACTGAGGCTGCCATCATAGAAAGACCCCGGGCAGCAGGGATATCTGGGAAATGGAGTTTAGCCATACAGCTATTTTCTTTATGCCCCTGCTCTAGTTGCAATCTGTTATCATTGAGATGCTGAAGGGTTGACATTACAAACATGGATGGGGAGGGGTCTAATTTTAAATCCCACCCAGAGCACATAGATGGGATCTGTGTAATAACAACAGGCTCGCCGAGTAGGGCTCTTAACCTGAATTGCTCTAGCAAGTATTCAGCTATAATAATGGGTTACGCAACACAAGGGGCTCCGAACAAGGGTGTCGCTTAGCCAATGGACGGAGCGAATGTGATGTAATGTCGAGCTGGACTGACCACACAGGAGGGACTGGCCACGAATCACATGCTGAGATGTGTGGATTGACAGATAGAGGGGCTACGGGAGCTATCATAAGGGACCGATGCCAACTGAGAACGACAGGAGAGGAGACAGGAAGAGAGGGAGAGGACAGTGCAGCCAGAGCAAGAGTGTGAGAGACAGAGAGAGCGAGAGACAAAGATTTAAATACCAGAGCAGGAGAAGGGATGTTTCCTTTGGGGCTGGTGACTATGCTGTTTTTCGTGCTGTTTGACTGCGGCTGTGCAGGAAACACAACACAGTATTAAAGTGAGTCAACCGTCATGAAGGAGTCGAAACAAGCAGCACATATATAAAAACTTGGTTGGCACTGATTGTACTTTCTGATTGTTCTTTACTGTGCATCTGGCCTGGACAATAAAAAAAAAAACGTGTCAGCCTATAAATTATTTACCATTTTAAACAAATTAGTCACAATATTTCTCACTTTCTCAGTACATTGTCTTTGCAAGTTCTGTTTACTGATTGGTCGTGACTAATGGCTCCTTTCAGTGTCTGTCATATGATTGGCAGCCAACCGGAGTGGCGAGTGTGCAGTTGTGGGCGGGGTTAGACAATGACTGCAAACGAGACATCGAAAAGGAAAGCGAAGAAATAGAATTTCTAAAAAGCCAAGCGCTTAGACAATTCGTCAACCGGCGAAACAGCCACTGACCCCCCAAGGAGGAGGATGCCCTCACAGGCCACAGAACATGGGCGACACACACAAGGAGTCAGGGCTCCCATACACACACACACACACACACGCGCACATACATACAGGAATGCAAGCAAAGACGGACAGCGCCAGGGCAGCTCAGCAACACACCGACAACATGGTACACAGCAAAGGCCATCGCACAGCAGGACAGCGAGACCAGCATCAGCTTCTGAGCACATCCAAACACAAAATTAAGGTCCTGGCCTAGACAGACCACCGTACGCACTTCAACATGTTCTTTCTCACACCCACGGCCCAAGCTGAGAGGATGCTCACCCATAGTACTCAAGGGGATGTTAAACAATAAGGAGCACAGGTGCTGGATTAAACTGATTTTTCACAAGTTTATGGGCATTTCCTTAAATTTAGCGAATGATGGCATTGTTAGAACTCATAAATCCGTGAATCTTGTCCGTAAATCGAGAGCCGTGTGGGTAACTTGCTCACCGGCGAGACCTTTTCCCCGGTACAGGATCTTAAAGGGAAGATGTCCATGATCACTGCAGGTCCCTCTGCCGGATCTCCGGCTGGGCCAGAAACCAGGCCCGCACCAGCGAGTGCATCCACACCGACGACCATGCACCATCAAAGCCCGAGGCCTGCCTCGGAAAACCCCACGAGGCTAGCGGACATGGGCGAGGAAAGACCAGACTCACAGAAAGTCGCGGGGCCAAACCATTGCTTCCTTCGCTGCCGTTCAATTTGTGTTAAAACGCAAGCGAGAAAAACACTGGCCTAATTTCAGTCAACCAGTGAAACAGAACACACAGGAGAGCTTCTTCCAAACGAGCCAGTCCTTTGCCAAAGCAGGGAAAAACAAGCTTTCATGTCTCCATCCAAAATTCATGGAGCTTTCATAACTTTTATCAATATCAAGTTTCATTTTAAATATTGTTTTAAAACATACAAGTTCATGAACAGGTAGGGAGGGGGGAAATAGGAGAAAATGTCAGTTGTGGAAACAAGGAGAGCAGGATCAGGAGAAGTTTGTCACAGATGGAAAAAAATGCATAAAGGAGGAGATAAGGTACATAGGTGGTGATGTAAAATGGAGTCCTCACCATGTACTGAACCGTAGAGCTTGACTTCCGTTTCTGACCCAGGTGATGGTTGAGATGATTGGGAATGGCAGCAACAATGAGGTAAGGATGGGGGAGGGGGTGTTGGCAAATGGGAGAAAGAGAACGAGAGAAATGTATGTTATGCGTCATCTCCAATACACGCCTCGGACGTGCCCATCATCTTCCCGCCAAATCTACCATCAGTGACAGTGTGCCGATGGGATCAAAGGGAGACAGTGGGAGAGGACAGAGTCCGAGGGGGGAGAGACGGAAGGCTGTGGCTGGAGGAGGAGGAGGAAGTGAAGGGGGCGAGAACACCTAGACTCAAGCTGAGGAGGGCATGAAGCAGTCTGGACCTACTGCATGGCCGATGCCGGGGTGCCGTACAGGCCAAAGCCAGCAGAACGGACCACAATCATGATGGATCTGGTGCTGAAGCTGGAGCTGCCAAGGTCTGCTGCTGCTAGTTTGCAAATTACAGCCTCCATAGAACATCCCGAAAATCAACACAATGTTGGGCTGTATTTTACAGGTAGCAATTGGACAGTGATGTGAAATTGGAGTAAGGAGATTTATCTGGAACAGTACGAGCACACTAAAGTGTACTATTGTCTGCAAAAATATAATGCTGATATACAGAGGGAGTTAGATATTAAAAAGAAATTTGCATGTTAAATGTTATACACTGGATTCCTTTAATATATGTAGGATTCTCCATGTCTGCAGATTACAGGCACCACCACCCTGCCAGGCACACTGCTGTCTCTACAAACTACATATCCCATGGGGCAGTGTGGGAAAGCTGGGAGCCAATGATCTGTCGTCTCCCATCAGACCTGTAGGTGGCTATGGATGGAAGGCAGATGGTAAAAGGGGCCAAAGTGTCATTCGTAAGGAAGTCCTGTCAGTAATAACCTCCTCACGAATCGCAAGGAAAGTGAACTCAGCTAAAAGAAATCCATGGGTATATTCTGAAGAGACAGATGGGAGGTTGCCAAGGTAGCGGCTGCCCCGAAATGTGGCAGCAGGGACAGCCCCGAGTGCGCTCATGCAGGTGTGCGGCTGCACAGGTGGAAGGGGAGGCCATGGCAAGCAGAGAGAGGGCAGCAAGGAAGAGGAGCAAAAGCCCTGAAATGTCAGAGCGCGGATACTGGGGGAGCCTGTTGCTAGGCGATGATGGAGGCACATTGGAAGGCTCTATTTCTGTCACCGAGTTTCCAGGGTTCCGACTGGCAGCTATTCCTAGAACTGGACTCACATTCCCAGCTGAGCTGACCCCCCCCCCCCCCCCCCCCCCCCCCCCCCCCCCCCCCCCCCCCCCACCCCCCCACCCCCCCACCCCCCCCCCCACGCGCCCC
>JAAGVU020000113.1:29945825-29955903 GCA_011763525.2 Mormyrus iriodes
TTTTTTATTCATTTATTTTTTTCCCAAGAGAAGGAGAGGGAGTGGAAGGGGAAAAAAAAAAAAAAAAAAAAAAAAAAAAAAAGGGGGGGGAAAGGAGAAAAAGGAGGAAAGAGAGGGGGAGAGGGAAGAAAAGAAAAGGAAAAAGAAAAAAAAAAAAAAAAAAAAAAAAAAAAAAGAAAGGAAAAAGAAAAAAAGAAAAAAAGAAAGGGGGAAAGAAAAAAAAAAAAAAAAAAAAAAAAAAAAAAAAAAAAAAAAAAAAAAAAAAGAAAGTTGTCCTGACTTTTAATGAATTAAGATACAATTATTCCAACGATGGTATTCAGACTGGTCGTAGTGTGAATGCTTTGAAAACGGACTGTGAATTCATTTGGATTTAGCAGCTCGAGGTCACAGGGCAATCATGCGCTGTGGATGTTTGGCTCTGAATCGCTGCTGGGTTTACAGTTATATCTCAGGCCCAAATCTTGCTGTGAGAACCAAGTGTTACGTTCTGACGGGACGGTCGACATATCAGAGCATAAGAGCTGCTTCTGGTGTGTCTGCTTGTCCCCTATTGTGACACCTTCTGTAGACGCTGCATCTGTGTGGGTGCACACCCCTGTGAACACTCGCAGTAGTGTCTGTCTGAGTGTTTTCCCATGTCTTAGGTAAAGGCCTGTGTTGTTGCCGTTCGTGTTTGTGACTCACCACACGCCCATATGTCCACCGGCTTGCCGTAGGCCTCCTTCCTCAGCACCTCAGGGGACAGGTAGCCGGGGGTTCCCGCGAACCCTGCGCATCAGCACATGCAGAGTGATCACAGTTCGGCCAATCACAGCTCAGCTTATTACAACTCTGACATGTTCCTTTAGTTCTGTCCTGCCCTCTGTCATTCCAAATCCAAAACAATAAAACACTTTGGCACTTGTGAAAGCCTTAATATTTTGTTGCTTGGCTGAAGCAGTTATCAAAAGAGTTAATAATTTGTCAGTCACATTTCACTGAAGCTATTCACCTACAGGAAATGGCAACCTTGGTGCCTGAAGGCTACGTTGCTAACTGGCACACTACCTGCTGTCCCTGCTGTGCGCGTTACAACCAGCCTCTGTGGCCTTTAATCTGCTTTATGCCTTAGATGAGCACCGCTTGCTGTTCCTCTTGTCCTGCATCTATTACACACCCAGCCTGAGTGTCACAATCTGGGAGCCTAGCCATGCATAAAGAGAGGCCTGTCGCAGTCATCACAGCGATATGGTAAACTGGTGGGGAGGGGGGTATAGATGGTGTAATTATATTTGTACATGGAGAGGGAGGCATTAAGCACTCCAGGAAGGCAGAAACCACATCAGCAAATACAAGAGACTGCCAATACAATGCTAATATGCCATACGCTAAATATTAGCCTTAGCGGCTAATTAGCTCGTTAGCGTTCTGGGAGCATGAGGTACTCCTAGCAGTGAGCCCTCTGTATGCGGGGATCATAACCTTCACCGTGACCCTGACCCAGGTGAGGCTGAGGTGGAGGCGGTGCGCACGTACCGAACCAGGCCTGCTGGTCGCCCTGGACCTCGATTGCCAGCCCGAAGTCGGCCAGCTTGACGGCAGCGTTCTTACACTTACTGGCAAGGAGCAGGTTCTCTGGCTGAGGAGGGTTAGGGGATCAGTCAGGTTATCAGGAAGTGGATTATCATGCGGTAACACACCCCCCCCAACACACAATGACACACTCACACGCGCTCACACACCCATCAAACACACATCTGATGTCATATATACAAATGCCATATATGTACTAATTCTTAAATATAAGTATCATAGGTAGCAGAATTAACACACTTTACGCATCAGGACCGGCCACACGTCAGCCAATCGGGTGACACCAGGGGGCATCTGCTGCTTTTCGGAGGACCGGGTGAGCGCTGCACCCACCAGCCCCGGGAGGCTGAAACACTCTTTGCGCGAGAGGGTTCCTTGTTCCGCTGCGTGGTTCTGCGTCTGCAGCCCCAGTGTAGGGGCGTGGGGGGGGGATGTCCTAGATTAGGGTCCCCTCATTAATCTGCGCTGGCGCCAGCATGTAATTGTGCTATCCCCACTGCAGGGCCGCCGCCGTCTCAGGGCCTCGCTGCTCCGTACCACCGAGCGCGCTGGCTGCCTGTGTTATTTATATTCCCTGGTGCGTGAGCGCGCCTTGCTGCTGGGGGGCGGGGGCCTGCGTGCTGACCCCCTCACTGACCCCCGCTCGGGTTGTTGCTTGTGCTCCCCTATATCGCAAACACTCCTGTCACTGCCATCTGTCTTTCTCTCCTTCTCAGCTCCTCTCATTCCATCCTTCCTCTCCTTCTCAGCACATCCCTCTCTCTTGACGTATGCTGGCTTTGAATGGCTTGACCGGACCCGTTACATGGCCTCCTCTGCTGGCCAAAACAGAATTCCGTGAGATCTGAAGACCACATGGATCGTGCTCCTAAATGGAACCGGGCCTAGCAGTACTAAACCCATCCAGAATCATCTTCCTACACAGGGCCTCTTTCCTTTACCAAATCCCCTCTGGGCCGTGTTCCTGTACAGAAACAGGTCACGTTCCCTTGCAGTTCCAACCCCACGCTGGGTCACGTTCCTGTTCAGAAGCAACTCCCAGGCCGCCAAAAACCATCACCCTCAGCAAGCACATCTGCATCCACATATCACAGCCCTAAAATGCTGTGTGAACACAAACAGGGCAGTCAAAACCTGCCCATGTGTCTGACTGTCTCAGAGATTTTAGGGTACCCTACCTATCAGGTTCTAGAGGTTTAAATTAAAATTAACTACCAAATCAATAATACATGACACTCATTCCCTGACTATTCATAGATTATATATTAACCCCCAACTCCTACCTCACCCCCACAATGCCCATAAATACTAAACAACCCAAACAAAAAGTTGACAAGAAGCCAAATATTGTTTTTTTTGAGGGATTTCACCTCATAAACACATTCCCACAAGGTCTACATTTTCAGAAGACGGACAAGGACAGTAATCCCGGTTAAAAGAATGTGTATCCAGACACACACACACACACACACACACACACACTTGCATAAACAGTAGCACACACTCCAGGCGATGCACCTCCCAAAGTACGCACATCAGCTCTGCGCAGTGACGATGGTAAAATAGGTTACGCTCATGCTGCCCCACTGGAACTGAGACTAGCTAAGAAAGTGGGTTACAGAGAGAGGGAGCGTGAGGGCGGGGGGCAGGCAGTGTGGGCGTTCTGAGACAAAAATCAATCCCATCTCCCTCTGTCAGTCTGCTCGGAGGGACTAGGGAACTGAGGCAGAGAGCCAGGGGCAGGTGACCGGCAGAGAGCCATGTACATTCATCCCCACACGCACGGAACATGGTACACGTGATGACACAGGGAGGCCGGCAACCACACTGTCCACGGGGTCTCACAATCCAAGATGGGGGAGCAGCATTTTCTGTATCACACCCAAGAAGCTGACAGTATAATTATCCCCAAATGCTGTCACAAGGCTAATCTTAAGCGATAGAAATCATGAAATAATCTTAAATCTATGCCCATTTAAAGCCCTGTGCTTAACTAAAACAATCGCCCAGTCATTCAATGCTTAAATGCATATGAAATCTTAGCGATCAGAATCACACCACTACTCGGAGACTGTGTGTGATCGTATTTGTTTCTCTGCTTCACCCTGGAGTGATGAACTCGGGCCCCGGGTCTGAACTGACGAGAATAAACAGCCCAGAGTTGTTTACCACCACACTGTCAAGCGACATTCACTATGTGGTGTGAATCAAGAGTCACTGAAACTATGGTGACTGACTGGTCCCACAAGGCTACATCTGTACTCTTTCTGATTACATTTCTCATCAAACTTTACAAAAATAAACATTGGTAAAAAATGAATTCCACTTCGCATCAAAATATAACAAACATTTTTATATTCATCAAGCTTGCCCCCCCCCCTCAGGTGAATTCTAGCCCAGTGTTCTCAGGGCCTGGAAGATGACGATCATTATAATGTGCCGTTTAATTCAAGAGGGACCCTTCTCATACAGCATCAGGAGTAGGAAAGAAAACCTTGAGAGTCCGAAAGATGTCAGCTGATCTTCAGAGTCTTCACTGGTGACTCATGCAGGACACATGCACATGCAAGATGGCAGCAAGTCATCTTAAATCAGACTCTGCGAAGGGCGCTGGCCAGTGACATTTTTATGGGTGGACTGAGCAGTGGACTGAGGTCACAGAGCAGATCTCTGAGCAAAAGCTTCCTCTGTTCTAGGTGAACCGTTGAGTCACAGCTTGCTAAGGTGTCTCCTTAAACCGGGTCACCTTCAAAGCAAGGAATGAGTTCCCCTTGATCAAATGTCACATCCCAAAAAAACAAGGTTGTGTGTATAAAAGGAAACAGAAGCTACTTCACTGCTGCTAATCCTAAAGTCATTCTTCATCATTCAGCCATAGGCATGCACAATGGAGCTTGTTAAATGGCTGCATTGCGTGACCTGTCCAGACTTTCCAAAGACTTCAACCAGAAATGCCATTGCAGCACCATCAAAATTTCAACACAAATGGTACCAAAATGCTAACACCATGCCGTCATGAACATTTTCACAATGCTAACACAATGGCATCATGATGTCATTGTTGTGCTAACAAAATGGTATCACAATGGCGACGCTGCTAGCACAACCCTAACACAATGTGCTTGGCCGATGTTACCTGAATGCTAACACAACGCTACTACTGTGCTATCCCAATGCATGGCCTGGAGACTCGCCTGCCCTGAAGGACCTGCTCCGGCCTTCTACCGCAGAATGACTTAGCATGTCTGAAACTCCAATGAAATAGCCAGGATTCACTGCCCCCCTGTTGACTGAAATCGAATCCCAGAACAGCAGTTCATAATAAGTCTGACGAGACCATCTACCATACATCAATACTTACAGATCTACTGTCCTATGCAGGAATCATTCAATTGTATCTATTTGATGAGCGTTTAATGACATCAGTTGCATCTTGTTGACATGTAAAGCGTGACATATGATGTCAGGTGCTTAAGAAAACCACAGTCAGTGGTATTCAACAAGATTTTACAATGTTTTGAATATTTAAAAGGATTGGTCCCTTGCAATTTGATAACACTTAAAATTTTTCAGTGTTAGTCACAAATTCATACATATACGAAGGCCCAGACAGGACAGTAGAGATGACAGAAGTGCTATCTATAGGATCTTCAAGTGTCGACATCAACTTCACGGTGCCTAACAATAATAGCAATAAATAATAATAATAATAATAATATACAAACAGACTCACCGACAGATACAAATAGCACACATATATAGCAAGGCACAAAAGACGGCAACATCACCGACAGGACCTGTCACTCACCTTCAGGTCCCGGTGCACCACGCCCATTTGGTGGCAGTGAAGCACCGCCTCCAGGATCTGCTGGATGCAATGACTGCATGCAAACACCAGGGGGCGCATGTTAGTCTGAGCAGCGTTACAGTCTCGTGCACAAGCCAGGGTTTTGGGGGAGGGGGGGTGAGGGCCAAGTTTGGTTGGGGTTGCTGAGTTGGGTGGGGAATTCTTTCCTGCCTCTTCCCAAGCCCTTCCACTACACATCCTCAGATACAAAAACTCACAAACGACAAAGGTGTGGAAAAACACTATGAAGTTGTTAGACCTATAAACCACACTAAAGAGGTGCTCCAACATAATCAGCATGACAGAGATTGTCTGAACATTCAGTAGGCTGTGAAGCACACAGCACATAATACAGAGAGCACAGCATTTGAAATATTCAGGTTTCTTGACATATTTCATACCTGATCACCTTACATCCTGAGGGGCAGCACGGCAGCATAGCCACCTTCCAAGCTCATGACTACCTCTCTGTATAGAGTTTGTGGGCTCTCCTTGTCTCGCCTTAAATAAAAGGTGAGCAAGGCCCTTAAGCCCAACTTCTCCAGGAATTTTGGATACTGGCTGGCCAGTGCTCTGTCCCCAAAAATATCTGATCTGTAAAAACTACCTGCACAAGCAGGAATACAATACAACTATCCATCTAGAGTACAAAGACACAGAATTACATTGACTGGCATCTCCAAATTGCCTGTTGTGTATGACTGAGTTTGTGTGTGAATGTGTCCTGAGATGGACTGGTGTCCCATCCAGCGTGTCCCCTTGCCTCATGCTGCAAGGGACGGGCATCAGGTCCTCCAGCAACCCTGATGACTTATTAGAAGATGTATGGAGACTCATATCTTAAAGTAAATTCCAAGCTAAGAGGAAAAAAATGGAGAGCTGGCGGAAGTAGTGTTGAAAGTAAATACCTAAATCCGAATAAACAAAGACAAATACTCTTTGTCAAATACCACACCTGTAAACCTTCCTGTTATCTAGAGATCTGACAACTACCCATAATCAGAAAATCTATAATATTCTGAAATGGACTGGCATGTACAGCAGCCACTTTGGACAACAACCTGACATGCTGTTTATGTAGTGAGGCTGCTTAGGCCAGTGGCGTGGAAAAGGGAAATTATGGGCTGTCGGGGGGAGTGATAAAGGGTGCTGGGTCAGAGGCCAAAGGCTGAAGGTCAGTGCCAGCTGCAGCCGTTTCCGGACTCAGAGAGATCCTAGGAGGGACGTTGGCAGAGCAGACATGGCAGAGCCACCAGGGACTAAATGTGGTCTTTTCAATCTGCATCCCCCTAGTTAATATTCTCTTTACATATGAGCAATAGGTATTAAATCGCTGCTCAATGGTTCTGTTGTTCACGGCGTGACTGAATTAACTTTTTTTGCAGTCAGTCTAAGCCTGTGACCTCCTGCCTAGGTGAAGACGCTCTAAACAAAATTGCATAATCGAGTCACATGACATCTGGCCCTACAGTAAATGGCAGACTGGGTGCTTCTGTTCTGGAGTGGGAGAGAAATAGAGAATGGGGGGGATAGTGAAAGAGAGGAGAGAGAACGAGAGGGCGGGAGAAAAGGAGAGGGCAGGAGAAGATGAGAGGGAGAGGCAGAAGGAAGGGGTGAGAGAGTGGGAGAGTGAGGGCATAAGAAAGTGAGAGAGAAGGGGAGAGCAAGCAGGAGAGGGTGGGAAAGAAGGAGAGGGCATGAGAGTGGAGGGAAGAGAGAGAGGAACATCTGTTAATTAGTTCAGCTCAGAGCAGTAAATTAGGGCCCTATGCGTTGTGTTTTAAAGGTCCTCAAACAAATAAATATGGGGCCAGTGACACTTCAATTAGTCAACAAGAAAATGCAAAAGTGTGTGTGTGTGTGTGTGTGTGTGCTGTACCAAGACAGGGATGGAGCTGCTATGAGTCAGTCTGTGGGCTGTTGCAATGTATATTTGTGTGCGTTAGCTAGTGTTCCTCTGTAGGAGAGAGATACAGATTAAGGGAATGAGCATGCGCTTATCTTCATAAGAATGACTGCAGTGTGTGTGTGCGCAAGTACCCGAGATACAGATAAAGGCCCTGAGAATTTACCTGTTCATCTAAAAGGCATATATGTGTGTGCGTGTGTGTGTGTGTGTGTGTGTGCGCGCGTGTGTGTGTGTGTGTGTGTGGAGGCACGCTAATGCTCATTTGCAACAGAAGGTTGTGTGCGTATCAGAGAGAGCGCTGGCGCGTGTGTCTATCTGCGTGACTGTGAAAAAGAACGAGGACATGTGTGTCTGTGCTTCTCTCCTGCCCGATTTGAATTGATTACCACTTTCCCTGCTGTTCTGGGGCCAGTGGATGCTGCCAGTCCAAGGTTCCAGCCACACATTCCCACAATGTCGCGCCGCCTCTGTGAAATCGGCATCTCAGCAGTGACACACTCCCACACCCCAGGGGTGTGGGCGGGATTAAACCCGCCGGAGATTGACAGCACGTGAGAATCCCACCCAGTCCAGGTCTTCAAGCCTCATGACTCCAAATGATATTTTCCACATAGATCATAAAGGTGCGCAGTTGTGGGCCATGCACACGTGCCCACGCGCTATCGTGGGGTGTCCGGCACCGATCTGCCGGCTTCCACCGTGAGAGCCTCACATTTCAAGATGTCCACCCTGGACGAGGAACTACGGCGGTCAGGCTGGCTGCCAAAGGCACCGGAGCAGCAGCCTGCCCACTCACCGAGCGGGTGCCCGCCCATAGAGGAGGGGCCGAACCTCACGGAGAGCGCTATTATGCAAAGCGGGACCGGAGGTGGGGCGATCCGAGCCCAAAGAACCAGGCTTCTCACCAGCGGACACAGAGCCAATGTGAACAGGGGGGGATTTTCCACCCCCGGGAATCTCCAAACAAGAGCCGGACCCGTTACAGTTATGTTTAATCTAACGTTGCTATGCATACAAAGGCACGGTAACACAACCGAAGTGAACCACAGGAGCGTCTGAAAGGCAGCTTTTAATGTGATGGGCAGACGATGTGAGACAGGCCAGCAGGTCACCTGTGGAAGGTGATAGAGGAGGCGGGGTTAAGGCAGGGGCGGTGCTTGGGTTAAGGAAGGGGAGGGGCTTACAGGGCAGTCAGTGCAGCAGGAGCAAATCAGAGTGCTGGACTCATACAGGATCACAGGCATACGGACAGGCAGACGGACAGGCAAGGCAGGCCCAGGGGCAGCCAGGCAGGAGACGCTACACATACTGACCTTCAGGTCCCTGTGAACTATGTCATGTTGGTGAATGTGATTGACACTGTCTAGAATCTGATGGATACAGTGACTGTGAAAACAAAATGGAAGAAAAGGAGGGAGGCGAGGAAAGAAAAAGCAGGGTGAGGAGGAATGACCGAGGCGGGGTTACGGCGATGAAGGAGGTATGATGCGGGAAGGGGGGTGAGAAAAGGCAAAAACCATGAATCGAAATGGAGAAAAATGTGGGGAGGTGGTGGGGGTGCAGTGAGGAGACAAAACCATTTAAACAGGATGACAAACGGCGACCAAGTAGAGAGCAGACACACTTATAGCATGGGGGGGAAGAGGGAATAGGGGGGGAACAGAGACAGGGGGTGAAAGGAGGGACAGCAGAACGTAAGATAGAGGGAGAGAGAAAAACTGTGAGGAAGAGACACGATGCTGGGTGCACTGTGCGTGGCACTGGAAGGTATCATTGTGAGTCTGTGGGAGGGAGACTGCATGAACACGCACGAGTGCGTGTGTGCACGCCCGGACGCATACTGTACGCCTGGAAAGAGTTAAATGTTCTGGAAGTGTGAGTAATCTGCTGTAGCAGGGAGATGGCTCTGTGCCTGCTGCCCACACACTGTCTACTGAGTGGGCAGAGGGGGAGAGAGAGAGAGAGAGAGAGAGACAGAGAGAGAGAGAGAGAGACTGTGGCTCGGGAAAACACTCTCTGATTTGCTCAGCGCCACGGTGATCTGCTGGTGGAGACCACAGGGGCCACACCAGGAAGGGAGCCCCCTACAGGCCCTGGTCTGTCACTCACATGCACGCCAGCAAACAGGATAGTGGCTACAGAGCTAGGTTTCTGAGTGAGCTGCTCAAGACAACCCATTTTGGAAAAAACCTCTGGTGGCTTTATCTTGTAATAATGGAAAAAATAAAGGCGCATAAATCAGACGACGGCCCCAGCAGAGCAAATACTGGCGATGACCAGATGCGTGGCTGTAAACTGGAAGATGAGGCTCATTTAACCCGCCCCACACACACACACACACACACACACACACACACACACACACACACACACACGGGTGACATGAGCATCAGCACCTCTTTTCTCCCAATCTTATGCCCTTAGGTTATGGATCCCCAGCATTGTGCTGGTTGGTGCGACAGATTTGCACTCTGTGGTGATGAGCGTAGTTATAGTGCCCGCCGGTTGCCCTAACCCCATGTTTCCTTCTGCTCGTGCCCAATCGCCTGTTCTGTTGCAGGTTCGATGAGGCCTGTAGGTATCTAGAATCCACAGTGCGCACCTTAAACCTGCATCCCCACGGAGACTCGATTCCTGTTGGTGCCTTACAAGCTCATTAAAAGAGAAAGCTACTCACAGCAGCCGTACATACTCACAGCAGCCGTACATGCTCACAGCCCCCATACATACTCACAGCCCCCATACAT
>JAAGVU020000113.1:29956015-29990987 GCA_011763525.2 Mormyrus iriodes
CCGTCTGCCCCCCCCCCCCCCTGCGGTCACGCAGTTCCGCCTGTGTCAGAGTCAGCACGGCATGCTGCTAATTATCTCTTCTAATTGAGGCCTACTTTCAGGGGGGCTCCCTGGGACTGCAGCAGCGCGCCATGCCGAGCCGAGGGGGGCTTAGTGACTCACACACACACGCACGCACACACACACGCACGCACGCACGCACGCACGCACGCACGAGTATACAGGCCCCACAAGTACAGACCAACCCTCACAAACAGATATATTGCAGTAAATGTGATGAATAATATTATAAAATCTAAACGCTGCATCACCTGCAATCCAATTTAACAGAGCTCCGTTCAAAGGTACAACAGCAGCTCCTTGGATCTGCACAAGATGAGGTTTACCCAAACCGCAGCCTGGCAGGCTGTCAGTTTTCAGACGCTGAGTAACGGCATCGGCCTGGGAGGACGGACCCAGAACAGGGCCATGGTGCACGACAAGTGAGTGTGTGTGTGTGGGGGGGGGGTCCTTATGTCTTGGGGGAGGGGGATCTGAGTAAGAAGGACACATTCTGCTGTAGGCAAGAAACGAGAAAATAGGAGTCAGGTCAAGGAGAGACAGCGGTGTGGCTGCCGCCATCACAGCGAGCGTGTCTGTGCTCATTAGTGACGCGTGACGGGAACGAGCAATAAAGCCCCCTGTGCTGGGTACAGGCCTGCGCTCAGCTTGAAGAATACCTCCAGAGAGCAGCCAATCAGGCGTTTCTGTGGGACTCTCT
This sequence comes from Mormyrus iriodes, assembly GCA_011763525.2. Classification (NCBI taxonomy): domain Eukaryota; kingdom Metazoa; phylum Chordata; class Actinopteri; order Osteoglossiformes; family Mormyridae; genus Mormyrus; species Mormyrus iriodes. The sequence goes on from JAAGVU020000113.1 coordinate 29,956,776, forward strand.
ACATGTCCTGGGGTTGTTTGGTAAGATTGGGAGTCCACTTAAAAAGAAACAAACGTGTGTGTGTGTCCTCACTGGTGGAATTGGACCGTGAAGAAAGAATGTACAAGAGCACTGTCTGTGAAAAGGAAAGAAAAGAGAGAGCGAGAGAGAGAGAGGGACAGAAAGAGGCGGGGAGGGAGGGAGGGAGAGAGGGAGGGAGAGTCGTGTGGGCAGACAGAGAGGGAGAAATGTGGGGGGGGTGAGTGAAGGAGAGGCAGGGGAGGTGAGGGGGTTCAGGGAGGTGGAGGGCAGGGCTCTCTTACCTGGCATCTGCCTCGCTGTAATACTCTCTGGCCACAATGTCCTCAAACAGCTCCCCACCAGTCACCCTGGGACAGAGGGACAGGGGGTCAATGGCCACACTACCCTGCCACGTGGCCGCCGTGGCCAAGCAACACGGCCTCCTTGTGATCAGGACCACATCCGTGCGCACGTCTCAGTACACGTATGTGCGTGTGTGTGCATGTAAATGTCAGCACCGCTGGCATGTTCGGGTGTGTGTGAGGCTGTGCGTTTGGGGTAGGGGGAAGGGGAAGGATGGGGAATCCTCATAAACAGAGATCCCGGGCCTTCGGGGGGGAAGCCCATTCCGCAGGATACTCTGGCGCTGGGCAACCTGAGTCCGTTGCCTTGGAAACAGGCTCCTCGCCACCAGGCAACGCGGAGGAAAGGAAGAGGAGCGCAGAGCGAGGGCACAGGAGCACGGGGGCTCCGCAGCGGCAAAACGAGGAGGATGAAACAGAAGGGGATTGGATTATAGCCTCTGTGGGGGTGGAGTTAACGGGAAGGTACTGGGTGGGGGTGCGCGGTCGCGTTTGTGATACCCAGAGACACTTACAAGTCAAAGAGGAGGTAATGGAAGCCTTCTTCCGATATACTGTCATGAAGACGAACTGAAAGAGAGAACAGGATGGTGATAAACAGAGCATGGAGACAGCACTCCACACATGGAGCGAGAATAACACCCCCTCACTGCACATTAGCCGACCGCGTCGAGCGAGCGGACGGGGAGCGCTACCCATGTGTCAGTGAGAAAGGCTACCGCAGCCCACCTGCACATTCCCTGCAGGGCGACCGACAGCTCTGTAAAACCCAGAGGCATGTAAACACCGCAAATTCCTGTTATATAATGGACCAGAGCAGACAGTTCATGGAACACCTCCACCAGGTCCATGCTTGACGGGGGCAAGAGGCATCAGCTCTCAGGCGAAAGACAGATGCGGTGGACTGATATGCCCCATATTTTGACAGCAGTGCAAGAGATTCAATTTCCACCTCTACTGACGTGAAAATGCACATATTTGAAGAGCAGGGTGCGTGGGCAGCGGCCGCCATGACGACCGGCCTGCATCCACAGACGTACCGATGTTGGGATGTTTGAGCAGACGGCAGATCCGAGCCTCCCTCTCCAGCTTCTGGTGATCTGAGGAGACAGGGCAGCAGAATCAGAGACACACACATCCGATGGGGCGAGACGGGCTTTCCCTCTTAGTCTACGTGCAAGCTAATGTAAGCTGCCAATCCGGGAGAATTGCCATTGCCCACAATGCCCCACGGCCAGACCTGGGTTGCCCCTACTTGGGATACAGGGCAGCAAACATGAAAGGACAAAATGGCATTTGGGCTCTACCATAAACATGAGGGATCTCACCCACTGCCTCCTGGCAACCACAGGCTGCTCGTATGATTCCAGAAGGAGCCTGGGAACCTTGATTGCAAGGGCAGAAATGCATTTGTTGTACAAAAAAAAATTAAAGATGTTCATTGAATCGCCCCTTAAAAAAAAACACCTATATATAGTAATATTTTCATTAAAAGGTAGGGTCCCCAAAACATTCTGGATCCTTATCCAATTAATCCTCAGTGCTGTTTAAATTTTATCCTGTTCAGTCCTGGGTTCACCCAACCACCTCGTCACCAAAGCCTCGACTGACCGAATCAGGAGTATTTGTTCACGGCGCTGTAACCGAGAAGCGGCACAGAGCGGGATGGTGGCGAATCAGACGCTAAGAATAGTGATAAACCACCAGCCGTGATCCACGCGGTAGGGGATTAAACAGCCAATGACGCAGTAATCGCCATCTCCCACAGCAGCGGGGGCGACGACCGGCAAGCGGAGTGGCGGACATTGCCTCTATCTGCATGCCGTTGAGTCCAAATCTGGCTGACCGTAGCACTTACGACACCAAACCCGTTAATTCGGCTAAACGCGTGCTGCCCCAGCTGCTGCGGGAGGCTTGGTTGGTCAGAAGCTGGTTCTGGACCCCAATGTACTGTTTCAACATGTACTTACGGCTAATCGTCAAACCCCAATACCCACCTGTCAGAACCGCTGTGCAATGCAAGTCTGCTACTTTAGCTCATAAATAATTATTGATTCAATCATGGAATGAAAATCCTGCCCCCTTCAGGTGGCAATGTGAGCCGTTCCCTGAACCCTGCGACCTGTGTCTGCCCTGCTGACTTGCGGTGCTAGGTGGCTTCATAGGTTAGGGTTCCGAGCCTGTATCCAGATGGTTTTGGGTTCAAATCCCATGGACAGCAGAATAATCATATCACTGCCTGGCCCTTATGTCCCATCTTCTCTCTGAGCTTGAACACCCCCAGCAAACCCCATTCATCCTGACACGGTTCCTACAAATGTAAAATGTAAGTTGGTAACATAACCATAAAGTCAGCTGACAGTCTGAGGACTCTGTGGTGCTGGTGCCAGGGCGGGCCATCCGTTCCCTTAGCCGTCTGAAGTAACATCAGTCCTAGTCTACAAACCGCTGAGTTAAGATTCTGCCAGGTAAACCCTTTACGTTGGGGGGGGGGGGGTTCATTCAGCTTCTTTGTACTATAATCAGGCCCTGATGTTTCCTCAGGAAAGTAATACTTAACTCTCTTTGGAAAACAGTTTCCCTCCCCATGAATCATTCATCTCTCGTTACTTTAGTTCATGCCCATCTTCTCATGGGCCAATCCCCCCCCCCCCCCGTGGACGGCTGCCAGGTGGTACCAGCCGGCCCTCGGGCTCTGTTGCCATGGTGATCCAACAAAGCATTATGAGCTGGTCATGGCAGGTCTCACTCCTCATGGCTGACACTGATTCGTGGTGAAGCCTCCCCCTCGTTGGGGCCCTATGGTATGTGCCGATTAGCCTCCCCCCTCGTTGGGGCTCTATGGTACGTGCCAGTTCACGGCACAGCTGGGCTAAGCTGCGAGCCCATTGGGTGAGTGGGGGAGGGGTTAGCAGACTGTGTGGCGGGTGAAAATGTATAAAGCGACAGCGCAGGGCCCAAACCAAAGGAAGCTGAATAATCAAAGGCTGGGGTGTACGGAGAGTTGGGAGTCAAAAAATGGAGAAACTGAAAGATGGAGCAGGATCCAGGAAAAGGGAGGAGGGAGAAATTGTTGGTCAGGGACACAGTAGAGCCAGTCCAGTGAGCTGGAACTGCAGGAGAGAGAATCTGGTCCTGGTTCTGGTTTTGGTTCAGGGTGCAGCGTGTATGTCTGGTCACTGAACCCTGTGACCAAGTACATGATACATCCACATCAGAAGCTGGGATGGCTGGACCTTGTCACACACCACGTGTTCCAACAACTGATTGACCTCCACAAAAACAAAAGATTTACCCACAATTCCATTCCCTGGCAGCCGTGGGCATTAGGATGTCAGACAGAGCCCCGACGCAGCTCTAAAGTCAGTGTGTCCAGCACCATGTGGTCGCGCAGCGCCCGGGGAAGCTCTCTGCTGTTACGGTGTAATCCCCCCGCCCCCGCCGACACGCAAAGGCCTTCCCGGAAGCGAGAGCTCCACTGACAGCTGGAACACCCTCAGTCAGGAAACGCGAGCTAGCAGCTACAAGTGTCACGGAGGTTAGGGGTGGCGGACACAGCTAAAGGCTTCTCCTTCTGTCAGCCCATTTTGTAACAGCATGGGGGGGAGCGTAAAGGGGGGGGAGCTGTTGTTGACACTGGCGGCTCAGACGGGGCTGAGCGTGCCGTCCTCATGCCAGCCTACCCATGCCGGGTTCTCTTACACCAAAAGCCCCCCCAACCTACCCGCAGACGGCTGTTCCCGTCAGCTGGAAAGGAATCCATGAAATCCTGAAGCCAAGCGATGACCAAAATCCCTCAGGACCAAATCGATCCTCCGTGCACTGCTCTCACAGCGAAGAAACTAACATGAACACAAACACATCGCTCTGGAGAGCAAGTGCTGCTGCACTTTTTCCCTTTCTGGGTTCCTGACACGAATGCCTTGACATTTTATAAGCAACATAACCTCCCAACTTTGTGGCTTCAAGAAGCTGCCTCAATCATTCATGAAAACAAACAATAATAATGAAACTGTCAGAAAGGATTGATTACAGGGTTGCTGTCATCATTCAGTCATTACAGGAGTTTACTACTGAGCGGGTGACACCGCACTTTGGGTAAATCCAGGTCATCCCTCTACTGCATTGCAGCTACCGCTGAGCCATCAAACTGACCAATCACAGTCCCCGCTTAAACTCTGCATTGCCCTATCAGGCCACCAGACTGTCCATCATGAATGCTTGCCTTTCCCCACTATAGTACCACCCCTTTCAATACAACTGCTCCCTAATTGGTTCTCCTTCTTGCCAGTGTTCACACCCCAATCTGCCCCCTCACATTTGCTCCAGTTTCCATTTGATGATGTTAACCACTTCACTGCCAAGCTGAAAACACTGACTTAGTTTCTGCAACTCAGGGAACATTAAGAGGTTTTATTTCTAGATGAATTAGCCACTTCAGCATCCTGCAATTGCTACCTCAAGTGATACCGCCAACAAGGCAGACTCAACAAAAACAGCTGAGCTCAGCGTTATCAGCTGATTCATCCCTTTACCTTTCTCAGTTCTCTTTCACTTGAATATTAAACGACTAAAAACCCGTTTCACAAAATATCCATCCAAGGAATTCGGGTCTAGCTTAATGTGTTAGCTACAGGGACTACAGAGTGGTGCCTGAAGCGATCGCCTGCTGTGGGGAGAGTGGCCCCCGTGCCGAGGGCTTGGGTGTCGTGTGGCGGCCCGCACCAGAACAGGAGTATACCAGGACCACCAATCATGCGGAGTGTTCAGCTCAGATTCCCAGCGAGAAGCTGCCCACATCCTGGCCGCCTGTGGGCTCCATGTGCCCCCACGAGCCAGAGAGCCCTGTGTCACCAGCCTTTCACTGGCTCCCTGTGGGAGGGGGCAGTGGGGTGGGGGTGACTCCCAGAGGGTGGAGTCTCTGTGTCTCCGGGTCAGATGAGTGTCCCGTGCTCTCGGCATGTCGTGTCACGAACGCTCTGAACACAGCCGGCCAAGTGTTTGGGCTGCCTACTCACATATGCCGGTCAGCTCGAGGACCTGCACGTCTGTGCCCGCCCCCGAGTTCCTACCTCACACACAGATATAATATATACCGAGAAAACAGGCACACATATGGCCGAATATGGAAAAATACACGGGGTCACTAATATACATGTACCCAAAGCAGGTTTACGACTGTAACTTGAAGGGTACACTCATAAATTCCCAGGGGAGGGGGCTGAAACGGCTCTGGTAAACTGTCCCGCAAATTATTAGAGGTGCCTGGAATTAAAAGGCAACAACACTAAGGAATGAAATATGTTATACCCAGGAATATCAGCAGCCGTGTGCGCAAACTGGTCAGCTCCCTCCAGAGGCACAGGTTTCGTCTTAAGCCATCCCCCCTCCCTACGAGAATGCGGCTGTTATAGCCACATAAAGCTGAGAGATGTTAACAGTCCCCTGGGCCCCCCATGTCCTGTCTGCCACAGTCATAGGAGGGGGGTTCGATGGAAGGAGGTGGAGTGGTGTCACTGGCCATGGCACGAGCAAATCCATCGATTTCTTTTAAGCCACATTTAACATTTTAGGCACCTCGGAATAAAATGGAGTGCTGCATTAAATTCCGCATTGATTCTGGGTATTGATTCTTGCTCTGCCGAAGAAGCATTTTGATTTGGTTTGTGGCCATAACACACCCCCCCCCCCCCCACACGCACACAGGCACGCACGCACGCGCACACACACACACACACACACCACCCCATAAGCAGAACGTACAATCCACAAAACCTGAATAGCATATGAAAGGACCCAGCATATTCTCTGCCAACAGAGAGAGGGGTGGAAATACATTAGGTTTATCTAGCAGGCATGTGTTGGTTAGGGATGTAGAGTCAGGGTTCTTTCTGTTTTACCTTTGAACAAGCTACTTAACCCCATTCGCTTCAGTAAAAATGTTTATCCACAGCCACACTGAACCTGAATCTGCTGCTGAAGCTGAAATATGTGACAACATTTCAGATTTCTCGATCTACATATTCGGCAAACCCCAGCCTGCCTGCTTTGTCTTACAGCGCATCTGAAAATAGGAGCCACGAATCACCTCACAAAAACAGCCTGATGTACGTCACCGAGTGAACAATGCAGGGTAGCAGTGAAGCGGTGATCACTTCACTTCAATTACCTGCTCATAGATCATTAATCAGCAAACCGCCGCACTGCCCCACTTGGCGTTTCCCGTGGCCTGCTCCGTTTCCGACACAGAGCCGGGCTTATTGACCACGGGTGCGTATAAAAATACGCGAGCGGCTGCCACCTACATCTCAGACGGGTGATAGCCGGCTAGCTGAGCGAACGCAGCCCAGCGTCTGATCTCTGATTTAAAAAAGCCACTTGCCATTAGCCGCAAAGGGGCTCTCTTTCTAGAGCCAGCCTGGATGGAACTTCAAAGCTGCCGTGTTTACCCCCTATAGCACAGACTGCGAATTCAGCTACTTCAAGGGAGGCTGGCTGTATTAGCCTCCATCGACCCAAAAGAGCCATCCCAGTGAGCGGGAGGAGGCCGGCCCTGAGGTCTGCTTTCCCTTAGCTTAATCTCAACTGACAAAAAAGCTGGAAAGGCGTGAAATCTAATGGGGAACAAGCAGAAATATAGAATAATTCACATTTTAAAATAGCCAATTAAGGCCTTACTCAAATTTTCATACTTCAACAGGGCCATGAAGGCTATACAAAGCTAAAGACATATCTTTGTTTAAGATAAAGAGACGTCACATGCCTGCATATGCAAACATAATCGCAAATGTGAACACAGGGGGCTTCTGCTTTGTGCCTCTTGATCGCTGCAGCTCATTTCAACCTCTAAGCAGAACAGTGCATCACAGGCATGATGGCTAGCTGAAGGGCCCTAAACTGTGCATTTGTATCTAGTCAAAAGTGAATAAAAGGTGTGCAAGGTGGTATAAAGGAATAAAGTCCTCGTATATATTTACATTTCTCCAGTAGAGATGTATAAGAATTAGTGCATTGTGGGTATTGTCAAGTTAAGGGTATATGCAAAGTAGTCTTAATGACATCCTTTCAGTGAGTCGGAGAGAAGCTGTTCCTTATTTGAGAGAACCACATTAGTGCTCTAAATTCAATCTTTCGTGGTGTCATGGTGACCTCTGACCCTAATGACACTGGCAACCAGTGACTATTTCCACATCATGTCAAATCACGGTTACAGCTCTCGCAATGACAGTATTTTTATTATTATAAGGGTATACCTCATTCAATAAAGTGCAAATGATTGGCACACTGTAAATGCTATGTCACAGAATTAATTCTAAAGTCAAAGAGATTTTAAAAGACCTGTCAAAGAGCTGATAATTTCACACATCACGGGTTCAAACCACATCCATCCACGTGCAGCGTTCATGCTTCACTTACCTCTCGCAGAGAGCTTTTTGGTGTTGATTATTTTTGCTGCATATTCTTGGCCCGTGCACAGCTTGACACAACGGCGCACCACTGAAAATGCTCCCCTGAGGAAACAAGGCCGGCAGGGTACAACATTAGACTGTGCCATCACCCCAGCCTGGCAATAGTAGTATTTGGCATCGCAAAAAGTAGACCCTGGGATGATTTCCTTCCGTTAATAAATGAGAAAACCTACTATGGAAATTAGGTAAATATCCCATTTCCTTGGGACTTATCATACTTAACTAAACACTTTCTAGAAAATTAGCATTGTGAGGGAAAACAGGAAATGACAGGAAATAGATGTCTGTGGTCAGCTGGACCTCTGCCTTCTATTCTAGGAGTGTCAAACTCCAGTGCTGGAGGCCGGAGCCCTGACATTTTTGGGTCTCCCCTCATTTAACACACCTGATTCAACTCCTTGCACCTCTATGTCCTAATTACCGCACAGCTCTTGAGCTGAATCATTTGTGGTGGTGCAGGGAACAGCTCATCCCAACAGACACAGGAAATGACTGCTTTCCACTTCAAGAAGCACATAACAGGCCAAAAATGACAGACATCATGTAAACCTGCACTCATTGTGAGGAAATATGACATAACAAAATATGTTATGAAAAATAAAAAATAAAACTATGTAAAAATGATCATCAATTTGGACAAATTAAATATTTTTATTTTAAAATTTCCCCATTTAAAAATATTGAGCCTATATACTAAAAAAGATTAGAATTGTGTAAAAGGTTCTTAAAAACTACGGAAAACATTTTTTAAAAAGACTCAAGATAAAAAACAACGACATAAATGTGCTTGTTGTCCACTCAGTACAGTGAATCTAGAAAATTCGAACCTCTTCTTCACATACCTTTTTTATTATTTTCATTTTCTCATTTTAATATAATGCTCACAGACATTAAATGAATGCTTTTAATGTTAAGTAAACATCCACGACCCTTACCATGATGAGTAGTTAGATGATGATTGGATAGATAGAGGGATGGATGGATGGACAGATATACACTTCCATGAAATGTTCACCCAGAAAAAGAAGGTAAGCAAACTCTGATGTGGTGCCTACTGGGGTATGAAACTGCCAACTCCATGATGGTGCTTTACTGCCAGTAATGTGAACCAATGACTAAGCGACTTCACTTGGTTCTTAGGAACAGGTGAGCAGGATTGCCTGGCGCTTAATGAGGTGATTACACAGCCATGTCACCAACCACGGAAACCTCCGGGTATACGCAACATGTAGAAAACCAACTGAGATCACAAGACTACCTGCCTGCAATTACCATTCCCATCTCACACGTGGGTAATGACACATTTTAAGTGCCTTTCAACACACCAAGGAATTTCTCTAAGGATGTTTTCACCACAGAGTGTAATAAAATCCCCGGGAGAGAACAATAATAAAATCTGATGTCATTCCCTCTGCCTGCTAAATATAGCTTACCTTGTTGTTGTAACACAATATATGGGTTTGTCTGCTTAACAGGGTCCCCAGAGATATGCTTTGCTAAATCAGCTAATTCTGTAATGTGTAAGATGAGACCAAACACCAGGGACAGAGGCAGAGGGGGGGTCCTAAAGGGAGGGGGGATTGCTGGGCCTGTCAAACACATAAGCCTGACCTTTGTACCAACAATGCACACATTTCCTCACTCCAGACACACACCCCACTATAATCAACCACACACATTAACACACCTTGACAACAGTATACAAATGGTCAAAAAATTAACAAAGAATGAAACAAGCAAACAAACAATCTCAACCCCAAAAAGTCTGGCTGACCTTAATATGCTACCAATAAACTGCAGGAAGAACTACAAAAGTGACCTGGATTAAAGGCTCATTCACATAAACCACAATGGCATGCAGCTTTATGAAGCATGGATGCCTTTCACACATGAGTCAGGTAGTGATCACATACCCAATTATCCAACATGAGAGGCATCTGAAGAATAAAGGACATATCTCTAAGGAAACTGGGCATCCTAATCACTTTAAGTTGCCATTCAGTTTTTTAAGTTGTTATTTTTTTTGTGATCTTACTTTGCAACTTTTCATGTTTTAGTACAACATGGCAATGTATTGAAATTGCCATGATAACATTTTTCGTGCAAACTTGATACCAGCTGCCTACCCACCCACTACACTTCATCCCATCACTCTCAACTACAGTTTCAACACACTGCCATTCCAGAACATTCTAGAACCTTCTATGGGAAATGACTGAAAATCAGTTCAGAATTACTCCTACAGTAGAGTTTAGAGCAGAGGACCATCCACCTATCTGAACTGCTGTCTCCTAGCTCCGATGTAGTCTCTGTAGGCATGGACTTCACCCCACCCATACCAGCTGCACTCTACAGTGGATAGATTATATTCCTCTCATACCTGCTGCAGTAGCTATATGGACTGTTTATGTGGACAAATACTACCCCAACCATCTGCTGCAGTCCATATGTGGACATATACTGGCCAGCACACCTGTTGCATTTCATATGTGGATGGCTACTGCCTCACCCACTTCCTGAAGTCCATATGTGGATATATAGAGTCCCACCCACCAGCTGAATTCCATATGTGGACATATAGAGCTCCACCCACCTTCTGAAGTCTATATGGGGACAAATAGAGCCCCACTCACCTGCTGAAGTCCATATGTAGATATATACAGCCCCACTCACCTGCTGAAGTCCATATGTAGACATGTAGAGCCCCTCCCACCTGCTGAAGTCCATATGTGGACATGTAGAGCCCATCCCACCTAGTGAAGTCCATATGTGAACATATAGAGCTCTGCCCACCTGCTGAAGTCCATATTTCTATTGGATAGCTGTGCCCCACCCACCTCTCCTGGCTCATGGGAGTTCTACTTACATAAAAATGGGGCAGAACAAGAAATGATTGGTTATCTCTCTGAACCAATCAGATTGTACATGAGGTCGGTCCAAGCAACTAGAGGAGATGGGACCAAGACATTTGATTGGTTGGTCCAGCATCTGCTAGTTGCTTACACTGATTGGCTCTCTCTGAACCAATCATTTTTCTGTGTAAGTAACATTTTTGTGTAAGTAAAACAACCATGAGCCCTCTCCTGCAGTCCCTCAGCATGATTATAGATTATTGCTTGAGTCGGGGCCTTCTTCGTTTGAAGAACACCGAGGTCGCACTGAAGGCGGAAGGGGAGCACCGGGCACGTGATCAAAGATGGCGCCGCGCTGGCCGCTGCCAGCCGACTTGCTTACTGAGCCCTGAGACGTCGTGACCAGATGGCACTGCGCTAGCCAGGAGCAGCCGTATAGCAGCCACTCTTACGATCGGGTCAGAATGCTCACCAGAGCACAAAACTCAATGTATAATGGAACCACTTCCTGCTATTTACAAGAACCATTAAAATTTCATCATAATAAAAAAAACTCACACTTGGCACTCAGTGGTCAGAGCTGAAATCTAATCATGCTTCGTGTATTCCAGCAGCCCTTCCCAGCACAACATGACCGGGGTGGTCAAGCAAGATTAGGCAATGGGTCTTCGCGTCGGACAGCATGCTTCGAACTGATAGCAGATGGTCCGGCGGAAAAATACTGCGGAACAATATCGGCATATTATCTCTGGCCTAACATCAGAATATTCAGGGGAAAATGCTCTGTTATTTAGTCATAAAAATCGGCTTTGGGTGGGTGGTCACTTTAAAAAAAGAAAGCAAGTAAACACCAGTCATAACACCGGCATACAGATGTCAGGTGAGAGCACACTAATTTATAATCAGCGATTGCGGAAATATGCACCCTAAGGCAGACCACGTCAGCCAAATCAAAATAAATATTAATTTTAAATGTCCGCTGCCCGATGTCAGTACTCCCTTAGCGTCACAACACTGTATTAAAATGGACTTTCCAGCAAGTCAAATATGTGCAGGTCCAAATCTTTTTTATCTCTTATAAAGGGCCTTCCCTTTGCTCCAGCTCTCCGGTGAGTGGAAATGGGACGCCCGCGTTTGCCTGTCTGCGCTTCGGGGTAATCAACGTGTTAGCAAACTGCTTTTCATTAGTGCTTGAGCCGGCCTGCTCTGTCTCAGAGGAGGCATTGAGCTGAATTAAACGGCTCCGCCTGTCAAGCCATTAAGGCAGCGAGAGGCGCGCATACTACCGGCTACGATCCCGGCCACCAAGTATGCATTTCGCGACTTGGAGCAGTTAATATAGCCTGCGCGTCTTAATGCTTCGAGAAAACAGTAGGTAACGGAACAGGTGTCCACTTACGGTTTTAAATATGAAACGTTCACAAATGCATTTCCCTTAAAGAGCCGGGGTCTCGATCCCGTTATGTTCACCGCCATTAGAGATATTTCACCTGACTGACGCCTGCAAAAACCTAGTAAACTAGTTAAATCACCATATTTATAGTAAGCGGCCCTTCGAGACCCATTAATTACTTTATTTTGCTTTCCCTTCTCTCTTAGACCCAGCCTCTACCCTCCCTAAAATAATACAATAAGAACATTACCAGTTATCAGTAGGACTTTATCAAACTACTATTAGTAAGGGGTACATGGCAATTCTGCCCCCCCTGGCAAAATGTCACCTTGTGCTCCCCCGCCAAATTTTACGTATTCAAGGGCCACTGTTTAGGACTGGGCCCCCCGAACGTGTCAGGGTATCCATGCCCCTCCAACGCCCCTGACTATTAGTATATAAATTTTGAAATTGACTGTGGTTTAAAATGATATAATAGATATAACAACTTTGTAACGTCCTTAAAACGCATTATTTTATATGAATTAAAGTAGACCTACATTAAAAAAATAAGACAAAATCTACAGAAAACGTATTGAATAAATTAAGAAATGCCGAACAACGTATCATAAATATATTTTGTAATATATGACTTACACTAAAAAGCAAAGAAAGAAAGTTGTAATCGGTAGGCTAGTTATAACCTGAGAAAATTGTAAAACTGCAGGTTTTACAGAAAATTCTGTTTCGTGTGCTTGGCTTTGGTTGACTGTAGCCTCTTAATTTAATTGTAGAGTTTGGCAGCGGGGTAGATGCTGTATATGCATATTGCCCGAGCGTTAGACACATAAATCTACAATACCGTAAATGAACATGTATAAATAAAGTAACGTATTTATAGTATACCGAGTGGTTCCTTTAATATCATAAACATAACATGCTAAAATGTCTTGAAAGTGAAGGTGATAGCGGCCAAATATAGCTATTTGTTTAATTATTTATTGCCGCTTGCTCAAATGTCACCGCAGAGAAGAGGTGACACATACAGCATATTTTGATCCAGTCCGTGGACCATGCAGGACTTCTTGCTACCGAAAGCGGGCCGACTTCACAACATGAGCTGTAAAACCTCGTCTAAGTTGCATGTTTTTTTTTCCCCCAAACCAAATCCACTGAGCAAGGAGAACATAAAAAACGAGCAATAACTGCACACCCCAGCCCACTCACACATTTATATAGGTTGCATATCACTCTACATATCCTGTAGCCCACACATTTTATGTTAGGGTGCTGACGTAAAATTAGCAGCTTAAACTTTAGGGACCGCACGTGTACGGTGGCGAATGATTACACTCATTGTCTGGATTAAAAATAATGGCATCTGGCTTGTTGTCTATCTATGACCGTGATAAATATGGTGGCGGTGATCTGTTCAATAATTCAGCAGAAAACAAGGCAAAAAACAACGCACGCAAGTCGGTGGGGGTGGGTGGTAGGGGGAAGAGAATAAAATACACTCCTAACGTCAGGGAGCAGGCATGCTTCACCACAGAGACACGTATTATAGACACCAAACAGCCGCTTCGATTTTTTGACAGCTCAAAATGTCACTGCCCCCCCTCCCAGCAGCACTACCAAGCTGAAGCGACTCAACTACTGCAACTGTATCAGCACACGAGTTGGGGGGTGGGAGGCATAACTGCTCCTAACTATACAATTCTTTTAAAAAGCAGTCGAGATCAGATTACATAATTACATGTGAATTTCAATGCATGTGTGTCTGCTGCATGGAGATGTTGAGGAAACGTCATTTTAGGGGAGCAGCAGAGCCCCCGCGAACTAAACGCCAAAGCCGGAGCGAGTGCAATGCGCTGTCACCCCGAAGCGCCACCTCCGTCTAAGCGAAGCGACACGTTTTGCCTGCAAGCCAACTAATAAAAATAACAACGATCGTGGCCGACACCGCAACCATAATCAGTGGATTTAATACCGCTGGTAAAAAGGCGGAAAAACGGGGATCAAGAGCTTACTTTCCGAGCTCCTCATACAGCTGATATTCGTCCGTAAATCGCGTACAGGTCGTGGTTGCCATGTCTCCGTCTTTTCCGCGGCGATCGTCGTCTTCTGCTGAGCTGCACTACAATGTATGTTTTTATAAAAAGTATAACTTTCTCTTATTGTAACGGCGGAGATCCGGTGGACGAGGCGCCCGCGGTTCAGCCGGTCGTGCTGCTGGGAAGCGGATATGTGCAGGGAAGCTTTGCTGCCTGCCTCTCTCCCCTCCTTGCTCTGGTGTGTGTGCGCCTTTCAGCTTGCAGTGCGTTCGGCTGCCACTGCACAGACGAAGCCTCCCCTCCTGGCACAACCAAACGGGTCATCATTGCCACCAATCGGGGGCCCATTGCAACTTCGTGCGTGGGCACCGACTCCACTGAGCGACACCATCGTTGTGCGCATACATTTTTACAAGAACAACCGACTGAGCGAGGCATATGTAAATATGAAATATTAAAGAAAAGCAATTCATATTCACTTGGCGATACACAAGGCCGCGATGATGGAAGGGCAAAGTGAACACAGTTTAATGTTCACGGTTGACGGCATTTTACTGAGATTAAGTATCACGCATCTGTTCTGGCACCACAAGTCTAGTGGGTTTACCCTACATTGTAACCAAACCAGACTGAACAACAAGCAGAAGCAGCTCAAAATAAACTCCTTATTGGAGCAGATTCTAAATCCTTCAGGTTTTTGTCCCACTCACATTTTCCGGTTTGCTATTTCCCAAATTTATTACTTCCCGAATTAATACAACTGTTTGTCCATAGTGATTATGACATTCAGAGATGCTCGAGCGTGTTTCCTACGCCTGTTTTAACTGGGACCAGTAGTAGAAAATTCTGGTTCCGTGGGCTCGTGGTGCTGATAATTAGACATGATCGCTCGTTCTGGCCAATTAGCTCCCTAATTTAGCCTTCTCTGCGCGGTTCGGCCTTACTCATTTGTCTTTTTTGGAGCTGGAATATCTGCACTTATTTCAAGCTCCAGATTTCTGTACCAGCAGAGCATGTTAGATTCGTTACATTCTGAGGATGGAGTAAAACGGAAGCATTTCTCTCCTTGCTCTTAATAAACGTGTGTGCAGCGCCATCTAATGCTAACTTTATCATTCGCGTATATTCATAATATATTGAAAACAAACAAATCATAGAAATCAATAACTAAATTCAACCGAATCTGAGTTTTACACGGCTTACCACTGCTCGCAGTAAGTAAATAACCCCGCAGCACATCATGAAATCTGCAGGGATACAGGGCAGATGAAATCCCCTGGCAAATCAAATCACATGGATTTTATAATCACCATATATATTTAAAAAAAAGCAAGAAATGTATCACACCTTTTATTCATTTATAAGTACACAAAATAACCAAAGGAGTTCATAAGATATAGGAACCGAGGGTAGAAGTGCTTCAGCTGAAGAGTAACAGTAGCAGGACAGAAGTGAGGCAACTTACAAAACCCGAACCCGCTGCTGTGGGGAAGAACGTCAAGAGGCTAATCACATCACGTTAACAAAAATACAAATTAATAGCGCACATACAGAACGTAACACTGTATTTACTCCATCAAAGCTTCTAGAAAAACATTCTGGAATTAACCGGTGTTCAAGTGGACTTCCAAATGAGAACACTGACCCCACTGCCAATTAGAAACCAACGGCCCCTAAGACACAAATTCTGAATAACTCAGTCCATTTCTGCTTTTGGAAGCTTTGGTAGGAGACTGTGATGTGAACACAGGCCTCTCACTACTCAGGGCTCATGGGAGGAAACCACACCCCATGTATGTAAGTGTGTGCATCCAAGCGTCCTCTCCCTGTGAGGCTGAAGGCAGTTTGTCTGTGGTACCCTCTCCTGGTCAAACTCAGAACTGCACAGCACTGGGTGGGATGTCAAACATGGTTGGGTCAAACTTCTGCCCTTTGAAGGGGGACCCCTCTGCATCCCAGCCTCTCTTCAACATCTCATGCACCTTCTGCAACACAGACGGGTTCATATAAGCATCATGCATAAAAATATACAATTTTACATCATAATCACGCTGTAATGACAAAGTTTACACCTACTTTTTCCTGATACCTTCAAACAAATATGAAAACAAAAGCTCATGGGTAAACCGCCCTGATTTCCCCATCTTCTAGTACAGTGTTTCCCAATCCGGTCCTCGGGGACCCACAGCTGGCCTGTGTTTTTCCCTACCGGGAGCAAAAACGTTGACTGTCTGTGGGTCCCTGAGGACCGGACAGGGAAACACTGTCCTAGTAGAACACAGACACAGACACGCACCATCTCATGGCTCTGCGGCTTGCCCTGTAGCTTCTGGTGGTAGTCAAAGGTGAGGCGGTCCAGCACAGCGTGCTCCTCCTCGTCCACTGTGGCCATGGAGCGCTCTCGGTTGATCTGGTTGATGTCGATCTCCACCTCGCCCTTCAGCACGGCACTCCACCACACCTCCCCGCTCTTGTTGAGGGACAGCTGAAGGGAGTGGAAAACAGAGGGAGGACCTCATCAGCCAGCACCCCCCCCCCATGCCTGAGCATCCAGCACTCCATGAAGGCCAGCAGAGTCACAGCTGGAGCGATGTCTCATTTTTCACAGCCTTTGAGAGAGCCCTTTGTATAACTCCCTTACTTGTGCAGATTGTATCTGTTCCCTAGGTATGAAGTGCAATTTTGTGCCTCAAATATCGAATGTGTATGTGTGGTGTGTGAAACAGTACCTCGGGTGCCTTCCCACAAACAGCCCCGACGGCCAAACGTGCAGGACAGATGCCCTCCGACATACCAGCACGCAGCGGCCAGGCTCCAGACTCCAGAGGGAGTTCTCTGTGTTGATCTTGTGAGTGAGCTCTCCCTCCATCAGCACCCGCTCCGTCGGCCCCTCCCGCACAGCCACGCTGATGCCGCCTGCCTGCAGGTTCACCGAGACCTGCCAAGGTGCCCACACAGCCATCACGCAGCGTATGCTTTATTACCTCATCTCAGTTGCCTTCTGGCCTACTCCACACTGCCTTCCAATATTCTTACATTCCTTGAGCTGCAATGCAAGTAATGCTGACCGTTTCCTAATTTACGCAGTACTAGCAATTATGGCAAGTTTTGCAGCTCATTTTTTGGACTTCACGTGAAAATCTGAAGCACCAGAGGAGCTCAAGACAGCCAAATTATCAGAATAAGGCCTGTGAGCCAGGGATTGCTGGTCACCATAAATCTGAATCTATAGCCAGGGCTCAAATTTATTCCAAGTTTGTCCCAAGAATCTACTGCTTTAGCTTGGACCACTGTGGAGTACGACACACAGATCAGACCCCCACCCCATATTCCCAAAAACACACGGACAGACTGCAGCACTGATTCAATCAGCCAGGCAGGCACAGTTTATGCGGCTCAGAGGACTACAAAGTCAGCACTACAGTTTGTAATAACTGTCATTTCATTGACAATTTACAAGAAGTGAAAATGATTGTCATTGTTGACACACCACAGTACACAACAATGAAATGTGTCCTCTGCATTTAACACATATGTGACATTGTGACATAGCAGTGGGCAGCTAATTCAGCACCCGAGGAGCTGGTACCTTGCTGGTTGGGGATTTGAACCAGCAACCTTTCAATCATAAATGTACTTCCCTAACCATAAGGTTACCACTGCCTGATAAAGAACACCAGTCTTGAATTTTGTCTTAAATACAAAAAAAAGGGACAAAACTGGGGTTAAACAGTACAGCTGAACCCCACAGAAACCAGTGCTTCCTTCAGTAAATGTCAGTTAAAACTACATCAATTACTCTGGACAAACATATGGAACCCATAGAGAAGGGAGTGATGGACTCACCTGTTTGCCCCTAACAATGTTGGCGGGCACATGCACACGCACTTCCACATCAGAGTAATCCTGAGACCAGCTGTAGTTGTCCCTGACAGCCCCATTGTAACTGTCTGGGTTTGCCTGGAACTGTGGCTGCCCTCTGAAAGAAGCATAACAATGAAAATGACTAACCAATACACCTTTGGCATTTGTGTGTGTGTGTGTTTTTTTTTTAATATCAACAGCTGTGAAACGTTCAAACAAGATCACTAAACACAGATTAACAGATGGCCACTACCTATAATCCTTCTCTTGGAAACACCAGGTACAGCAGTAGCTAGAAAGGAACCCTGCTGTTGTACTCTACAGCAAATTACCTGAATTACTCCAGTTAAATATCAGGCGTAAAATACTGGACAAAAGCATGGAAAATAGCAGTTTTCCTTCCAATTCATGATTCCCTCGCCCTACAACACACCCTGCACATATGACCCAAGATAACACCACAGCTGAAGCTGTTCCTAAGTGCCCACACAGAGAAAAACTCACGACGCGGCACCAGTGGCATCTGAGCCTCCCTCTGTCTGACCAGCTTCTGGAGGCTGGGCAGCCTCACTGGAAGCTGACTTCGACTCAGAAGGTGGGGCCTGCTCTGCAACAGGGCTCGCAGACTCCACCGCTGGCTCCACCTCCTCCTGTCCCGCTGCACCTGCATCCTGCTGCTCAGACTGTACCACCACTTCCTGCACTGCAGGGGGCGCTGTCTTCATCTCCTTCTCCCGTGTGAGTCTCTCTCTATCCTGTGCTGCTACACGCTCAAACATCCTGAATGTCTGGAATAGCAAAAACGTAAGCATTTATAAATGCAGGTTTATGCGACAAAAAGATTGTGATAAATCAGCAATCACATAAGCCAACTTCATACAATTATTTAACAAATTACTGATGCAAATGGTTAGCAGTAGGGACATTCTATTTTAATTTAGCAAATGGCCTTCGCATCACCATTTCTGATATTAACGAAATTTGGCACACAAAATGTTATTTAAAAAAAATTCCCTTTGAGATATAGGGACATTTCTACACCGTTGAATGTTCAGCTACACTGCTTAGCTACAGCTCTCTGGAATGCTCAGATAGAGAACTTTTTCATGGTATGGTCAAAAATAAAATTTCTGAGCTCTGGAAGATTTGTGTAATTCAAATGACAAATTTAACCAAAAACAAAAATGGTGATGCAAAGACGTTTTTAGATATGTGTTGAGTTAAAATGGAATTATCCTGTATAAAAATTTTGAACTCATAGATGTGCATTAATAAAAATGGATTTTTCCCAAATGTATAGTTTCTAAGTTTCTAAAAATATCAAGAATATCTGATCATTATTCCTCAGCCTCATTGAACTTTTGTTCATACAGTTGTGCACAAAATTAAGCTTTCCTGCTTTAACAACTTTTAACTTGTCCATAAGCAAGGCAAATAGATGATCATAAAATGTAATTATTACACCTGATCTTACAACTTCAAAAGCTTTACGATCTTGAAGACTACCTTTTAACACGGTTTGAAATGATGCTTAGTCAAGTTACCATCTACGCTTTATTAATATGTATACAATTAACTGTAACCTATTTTGATTTTGCCAATATTCATTCCAAAAACCCTTTTCCAAATACGTTTTTACAGTTTGTGTGGTGTTATTGCTATCGTAATAAAGCCAGTTTAAAACAAACTGTTCTTAATTGTTCGATTAAGACCCATTTTCATAAAACCCAAAGCGCCAACATAAAGTACAAAAGTTCACAGTATCTGTGATATATTTAAAGTGCTCGGACGTGTCTACGTAGACGCGTTAGACACGCATAGGGCGACTAATCAAGAATACACAGCTGTAACAAAACTCCGTATTTACTAAATCCTACAGCACTTTACTTTCATAACACATACTTTTCCGAATATCACAGTAGCTTCTCATATTGACAACTACAAAAATATATCGTACTTAACGTCCGTAACATTCACTTTTTCATCAATAATAAAGCTATATAGTATCATGTAGCAGAATGGGCTAAGCTAACTGCTCTTTTTACCTTAAGAACCATTTTCTCCGCTACTCCAGGGGGGAAACCCATGCGGTCGTTCGGGCCGGACAGCAGGCGGTAGAAGTCGGTTTTTCGGTACAAAAAGCCGAAATAAACCTGGAGAAAATTCTGAATGTTTCCGACGTGTTGTAGTATGCCAAGCAGAGCGTTGTCATACAGCTCGGTCATTTCCATAGGGGACGACATTACAGTTGTGCCCAGGTTACTATAAAGGCAAAAGTAAAACGAATCTGCAGTTTTTCCCACCCTTACACGTCTGTAACTAAGTTAGTGAATGTATTGCTGATTATTGCTATGACACAAGCGTCAGACAAAAAAACGCCTCAAAACTACAAAATACGCCGTTGTTGTTGATTCTCGAGACTTCCGCCGTCCTCTGTACCCCTTCTTATGGTCCGGGTAGGAACTAACATAACAGGGCGCATGAGTTCCTAGGAAACGCGGCTGTACGTTTTACTAGAAGGATAGCGATGTAAAGTGTTATTTTAAGGAATATGATAACATAAATGATTTCCTATTTCCTACAAGCAGTGCATCTCTCATAATAGCTGCCGGTGATTTCAGCGTTTGGACATTTCGTCTCTGGTGTAATGTTAAAAGCAGGTAGTATTCTTACAGTACTAAAACAAATCATTCTGTAGGCGTATTCATAGAAATGCAATTCAATGAAATTTCAAATCAATATCCTGCACGTATTAACCATTTCAATGATTTAAGAAAATATATATTATAATTAGGTAATCAAGATAAAGCACTTTCCCACTGGCATTTGAGGTTAATGACGTGGCCAGTGAATAAAGGTAATGGTTAACAGGGCTGTTTATCCTCCATTTACTTTGCTTGCTGTCATTTTCCTTAATAAAAAATAAAATTTAAGTTTCAGTTTGACTTCTATATGTTTCCCACCCCTCCCCTCCTTAGGACACTAATAATCGAGAGTGTTATGGAAAGTAGAAGGTAAGGCATACCACATACCCTGTACACATTTCAGCTGCTGTGCTATACAATTTAGTAAATCAGTCTTATGTACAGTATACATTTATGTGCCACGTGCTCTTCATCCTGTCCTTACGTGGAACACAAAGTTTCAGAGAAAAGGGCAACATAAAACCGAAAGGTAAAAACTGCAGATAGTGTCCTTTGTTGTTTTTCATACATGTCTGGCTGCCTGGTGGGGATTTATTAAAAAGGGCGACAAAGTGGGACCATGGAATCATTTTATGCTTCTGTGCTTTTGACCCCAAAGCACCCAGACAAATATTCTTGGACAACTCTAACAAGATTGTGTGACTATATTTTTGGGGGGAGTGGAGCAATATGATTACTTAGAGATTATTTACATCACAAAATAAAAATGAACGCAATGGGATTTTGTTGTACTCAAAAAACAAAGTAAACATTCATCATTAGCCTTTTATTGATTGTCTCAAAGTGGAGTAATATTCATATTGTGCAAAAACACATAAAATCTGCTTTAGTGCAAACGACCAGAGCAACAATGCAAGGCACTCCGTTATTTATGACAATCTTTCCAGTGTCTTACAGCAGTGTTTCCCAACCCGGTTCTCAGGGACTCACAGCAATACACGTTTTTGCTTCCTCCCAGCTCCCTCCCAGAAAGTCCAAATTTTTGCTCCCTCCCAGCTCTCGATAACAAAAACGTGGACTGTCTGCAAGTCCCTGAGGACTGGATTGGGAAACACTGGCTTACAGCGTTGTGCTTTTCTCCCTCTTAAGTCCCTCTGATCCTATTACATCAGGACATTATTAAAAACAAGTCAAAAAATGCAAACCAGGCTATTTGTGTGTCCATTTCCATTTTTAAAGTCCAGAAATATTTCCAGCAGAAAACAGATTTACTTTAAAAACGTATAATTGCTGATAGGATTCACAGATTAACGTCAACATTTAAAGAGGAGCATCTCACAGTGCCACAGAAAGTCTAAGTTCACATGTTGATGAATAGCAAAGCTGTGAACTTAAACTGTGAAAATCAGTTCAGGCATTGGTGTCGGTTAGAAAATACCGGCACAAAATACAGCAAAAATATTTGGTTTCACGTTCAGAAGGAACAAGTGGATCCATTCTTCACTCCTTCTTAAAAGTGCTCAACAATCTGGAAGACAAAACACAGATTGAATGTAGATTTTAACCTTGTTTTAACTGACAGCAAAGAGTCACTGCTAGTCTGCTTTGGACTGCCTTTTAATTAAGGCCAAGGCATTTCTTCGTCTCAGCCCCTAACCTCATGCTTTCAACAGGGCTCTCTTGTACCTGCTGTGGTCCCGCCTACCCTTCAGCGATTGGCTAGTATTTGTTGTCCCTGCAGGAGCTTCCCACACACGACTGCAGTCTGATCAACCTTTGGTTCATGGTCTGCAGTAGGGTGGGGTCAACCTTCTTCACAATGTTCTCCAGTTGGTGAGGGTCAGCAGTCAGGTTGTAAACTTCAACAAAGGACTGAAGTGGAGAAAGACGTTTACAGTCTGAAATGTCACCTGTAAGATTCACACTTATCTATGTGACTCCACTGAATGCAACCAAATGTACTTAAATGTGGGAAACAGATTACAGTATTTTTACCCTAAAGACATGCAGAAGTTTTAGAAATATCTGCTTTTATTAATATTTAAATATATTTTGCCCTCCAGATATCCTTGTTGCACATGTGCCGATTATTAACAATTCAGCAAGAATGTCAATCTTTGAATTGTAGTTATATTAATAGATAACCAGGTCAATTATTGAAAGGATTCATTCAAGTGTTATGAGTGATCAATGAGTGTTTGAAATAAGTAATACTGCGTGCATTAAGTGACAAAGAAAAAATGTACTTTTTAATATAATATTCTTTATACTGCAGTTGCTCCTTTATGAAGGTTGTTGGTTAAATAACATTTTAAGCATGGTTAATCATCAGCTTGACCAAAATTAAGACCTTAGAGAAAAGGAGGGGGGGGCAACACAGAGGAGCACGACAGAAACACTTTGGTTTAAAGTACCAGCATTTGAAACCAGACTCCTGACTCTAAAAGGTGCATGATTTCATTAAGCATCCTTTGCGTCTTGACTGGCAGACTTTGGTACCTCGGTGTCTGCAAACTCGCAGTACTGCATGTTGTACCCGGTGAGCGTCCGCACACAGGCATACGTGTTGTTGAAGGCATCTTCACACACGCAGTCAGGGAAGCATTGCTGGGGACATACAGGACACACGTGTTAACCATGACGACCCCAGAGCTTGCATTTCTGTAGCAGTACACAATGCATTTTGGCTACTTCTTGCTGTGCTTTTCCACCAAGTTCAGGAACCTAGCTCCTGGTTCAGAGTTCCTAGGCCCTCCTGACTGGGAGCTTTTGTGGTTTCTGGCCACTTCAGTGTCTCGCTTTCCTACCTCACAGCAGAAACCGTGACCTTCATGTTAAATAAGCATGGGAGACGCAAAAAGCTTCTGGGTTAAACTTAACCTTACGTAATTTCACACACAACTACACTGCCATTCCAAAACAATGAAGGATGAATAAAGTTGTTTTGTTCGTTATTTGGGGGGTAATTGATTGTACGGCCTGAAAATGTAGAACAAATATCGTGTTCCATATTGGTTCAAACGGTACACAGCATTTTATTTATATTTTATTTATGTGGCCCATGACGTTTATAATTCATTATTAAATCTGGCCAGCAGATCGATCTTTTGTTTTCCACAGAATGAAAATGATGTAACGTTATTCTGCTAATAAGCGATGGCACGTTTCACCGCCTGCTCCGGCAATTTTACACAAAAACATATTGTCTATTGAATTTTTTAATGCAGAAACACAGAGAAGTCAGCAAAAAATGTATTCAGTACATTTAATGTAACTGAGGTACAAAAATAATTCCATTTGCACAGTTTTTACTCCAGTACTACTCTCTCTCTTCTCTGCACTTAACTCCCAAGTTAGCACCAGTGCATGTGCTCAGCCAATCAGCAAAGTTTATCACTATAAGCCACACCCAGTAGTTCCAGGTTGAGCGAAAAGTACCAGCTCCGGAGCAGTGTTCCAAAAACAACTGATATTTAAAGGGAAACAAAGATTAGTATTACTGACCTAACAAGGACTGTCATATGTTTTTTTAAGTCTTCTTAACCCCTGTGTTATTTCTGGGGTTGAAGTTACCCTAGTCCATTTTCAAAATGAGGTTAAAAATTCTATAGATTCTAGAATTTAGAAGGGAAGAAGTAAAATACACAAGAGTTAAATGATACTATCTTGCTCTTAACATCTAAAACATTTCATCCAATAGGATATTTACTTTCGCCATAAAAATGGAGGGAAAACTACAGAGATTTCCACACATACAGCGTACATTAAGAGGGAAATCTGTACGATGTTTCACAAAAGAAATCTCTCTTTGCAGATCCTACACTCACTAATATCGTTACTCAAAAGTCCTAAAAATGTATGGCTCCATTTGCAGAAATCAGGTTGCTGTAGTAACACTAAATGACAGCAGTGATAAGAAGGAGCGGGTTGTTTTCTGCACGCCGGATTCTGACGTAACAATCCGGAAGCCGCGAACTGTACTCACAGACACACCCGAGCCCAGCTTTGGACAGTCCGGATCTGGGCCAGTATACCCCTCCCCGATGTACTCCACCAGGAAGTAGGGTCGGGATGTGCCATTTCGCAGAGAGGGGGCCTAAGGATATAGGTGGGGGGGTTATGAAGTTTGAAGAAAATACGCCTGTACACAGACACACATGGCCATGAGAAGCTTCTTACAGACAGGCGTAAGTAGTAACTTCCGTGCAAACCTCTGCAGGGTAGGGGAATTTGGGGGAGGGTGCCACTGCCAAACACTTTGCCCAGGCCACTCACCATCTGTGGCAGGAAGCTCTGACCGTCCATGTTCACCTGGGACATGTTGACTCCTGCAATGTCCAGGAATGTGGGACCCAAGTCGATGTTCAAAACTGGAGCCTGACAGGCACAGAAATAAACATTGAAACACAGTATCTTCAGTTCACCTCTGTTTAAGAGTTCAGATCCAATAAATCGCAGTATGTACGACACCCAGGAACAAACCTGACCCCCCTACTGGGAAACGGCTTGACACCGACCCTCCACAATTATCAAACCAGGCCTCACTCAGATATGAAAAACACAGAATTAACTTCAGAAATCACTAAGGCACCTTAATCTCCTGCCCCCTTTCCAAATACATCACCCCAAGATTCTGTGAGCTCCTTTTTATTACTCAAAAGAGAGGAGGCTCTTTCCGTTTTATAGACTGCATTTCATAAAATCAAAGAGCATAGGACCTTGAAACACATTATTCTAAAACTATATGTAAAAATATCACATCCAAAGCAGATGTGTGCAACGCTTCCCAGGGGAAAGCAAATGAATCAGCGAATTGGGGGGGGGGGGGGGGCTACAGAAGAGCCGGATGCCCGAGGGAAGGTGCACAGGGAGAATTTGGGGTGCAAGTGCGGGGGACTCTGACCTGCAGTGTCTGGTTGGGTTTGATCCCAGGCCCACGCACCATGAGAGGAACTCGAATATCAAACTCATAGAGCTGCCTCTTGTCGATTGGCAGGGAGAACTGCCCTGTAAGAGAGACATTTCAGCTCAGGGACCCTGAGCCCCAAGCTTAACAAACCCACATCCCAGCCAGAATCGCATGCATTGATGATGTGGCATGATAGCCACAGACTAAAATATCCGGTCTTGCCTTTTTAAAAACCTTTTGGTTTTTATTACATAGGAAAACACATCCTTTCATTCACATTTCTGCAATTCCCAGTGTACTGCTTCTGCATTGGAATGCATCATCTACGCTGCCCCTACAGGAGTCAGGAAGCAGGTGCGTGCAGACACGCTGCCCTCCAGCTTACACCTCTGCCTTTCAGTCTTGGGCACTGGGATTTGAGAGCCAGGTGCTGGCTGGAGGGAGAAACCAGCTCAACCAGCAGATAGATGAAACAAGCCCTGACTGAGCAGCTGCGTGTGTGCAGTTTGCATGTCCTCTCAGCGTTTACACGGATTCCCTACCAACTGGCCTCTCTAAATTGGCCCATTTGATTGCATGAGTGCCCAGTGAAGGACTGGCATCCTGTCCAGGGTGCCCCCCTGCCTCTTGCCCTATGCTGCATGTGATTGGCTCCAGGCCCACTATAACCCCCTTTTGAATAAGCATCAATGAATGTTGGATTGATGGACAATATTAAAAGTTAAAAAAATGGCATTTGTTAAAACAGAAATGATTAAAGGTGAAGGTCTAAATTAACAGTGGAGGTGAAAAGTGGACAGAATCTGTATTATGACTGGAGGACAGCCACAGTGGATGAATCAAGTGAAGCAGGACATCCATAAAACGCACCGGTGTGGTAGCCGTGGTCAGAGGTGAAGAATATGTAGGTGTTGTTAAGCTCCTTCACATCTTCTAGTTTCTTCACCAATTTCTCCACCAGGTCGTCCACAGACAGCAGGGTCTGCCACCTGCAGGATGGGGCGGCAGAAACACAGCTTGTGGTCCCAATCAGCACCAGTACCACCCTCTTGGTGTCACTCTTAGTACTTTTTAAATGCTAACCTTAACCCTACGGCATTCCCGTTTGCAAGGGTGAATATCTAGCTGACAGTGAGGATTCTAAGGGTGCAGGACCTCCCAGCTTGTAAAAGAACTTCTGTAGACGTAGAGTGAGTTTCTAAAGCCAGACCAGTTCCTCAGCAACAGGAGAAACACACAGCGGCTATGGAGATACACAGCCAGCTTTAGCTTGGTGTGTACCAGCAAAGAAGCCAATCGTAAGTGACCTACAGCAATTCGTGATCCATGGCATACGATAGGGGAACAGCCTGCTAGAGCAGGGTTTCCCAGTCTGGTCCTCAGGGATCTGCAGACAGTCCATGTTTTAGCAAAAATGCGGACTGTCTGACAGGGAGTTGAGAGGGAGCAAAAACATAGACCGTTTGGGGGTCAATGTGGACCAGGCTAGGAAACACTGCGCTAGAGGGATTCTTCCCAGTTTCCTTAGGCATATACCAAACCTCTTGCGAAATGCATTGTCCAGGAAGGCGATGGAGGTGTTCGTCATGGGGTTGGTGGGCTGCCGCAGGAGCCAGTGCTTGTCCTGGACAGAGGGAGACAGAAGGAACCATGGACTGAGCTTTCGTTTCCTGTAGATGGCAGCAGAGATGAGAAAAATGCCTAATGGCAACATATAGATGAAGAATGGCCAGACCTGAGAGACATTAATTCCCTCTGAATGGATTTTTTACAGATATCTAAGTATACTACCAGGTGTTCCAGCCCCCACCCCCCCCCAAGCCAAACATTTGCCCCCCTCAAGCAACCTTTCCTCCAGGCTTGTTGAAGCTCCCGTCTCTGGGCGCCTTCAAGTTGCTGAAGGCGTTCTGGTACTGGGGGGCTGCTAGCCAAGGGGAGTGAGGGGCAGGGGGGGCCAGCATGATGAAGAACGGTCGCTGTGGGCTTCTCTCATCGAGGAACTGCATGGATCTGTTCACCTGGCAGATAGAAGCATGGAGAAAGGGACAGGAGAGCATTAAAACCCACTAAAACTGAGCCAGGGAGAACTGGAGGCTGTGGGGGCCAAGGAAAACGTCTCCGTACTCAGCTGACCAACGTCAGCAGAAAGTGAGTCACATCCAGGCTGGGCAAATGATTAACCACACTGGCTGCCAAGCATGCAGTCTTAGGAGCAAAGGATAACCCATAATTTAGGTCCACACAAACCTCACTGGGGAAAACACACTGCTAGAAAAAGCAGGTTTAGTGGATCAGGTTCTGCTTTATGAGTCTTACTAGATGAACAGCTATTGCTTGGGAAGAATTAACTTGCCCCAAAGCTCATATTTCTTTCCAAGCGGCTGATACATGATGCTATAAGCAAATGGTCACATGACCCAACCAAACCTAACAACACAAAGTTTTTTTGTGGAACTAAAGCGCAACAGAACAGCAGATCTCTAGCAAAAGTGGACTGACACCTCGCTAAACCCTCAATCTCTCACTAACTCAGCAGGGGCACTTTGTGTCAGGCTTATACATACGTGTCGCATTAAACTAAATCTAATGTCAGCTGTGTTACTCTTAAAATCCTGTCTGGGACCCTGTGCTTTCGGGGGGAGTGATGGTGGTGCAGGTGCATCATGGTCCTAATTCTCTGGCGGAGCTCACACTCACAATGAGATCTGTGAGGTAGTCCTTGTCATACTGATCCCCGTGCTTCTCCTCTTTGCCGTTCACCGATAGACTGTAGTTGTAATATTGTGAGTTCCCAACCTGTAGGCATGACATCATAAAATTATGACATGAAACCGGAACTAACTACAAGCGCTGACATAAACTGCTAAGCAACTTTGTTCCCAGTTCCATTAAACTAAGGTCTATGCAGGTTTTTTGTACTGAGACGAAAGTGCAAACTTCTGCATTTAGCATAGCGATACGCTAAATCTACACGAACAGAGGCCCAGCAAGATTCACCGATCCAACAGGAAATGCTACTGAGCCCACATAAGCTTCTATTACAAGCGAGACAGGTGGCCAGATGTGGCATCACACCGGAAGAGGTATGTGAGACAGGCGCAGGTAAGAGTAGCCTGTGCGGGTTTGGTGAAATGACTAACCAGAGCGTGCCACTGGTCCCAGCCAGGAGGAACATGGCTCACCCCCCCCGCCTCCTTCTTTCCATACTGCAGAGTCAAAGGAGAGAGTCATAAGAAAAGGGGAAGGGGGTTTAGAAGGAAGAACAGCCAACCACGCCCTCAAAGGCCAACTCATTACATTAATCACACTTACAACACGACGCAAAACAAGTCTTAGGCTGCTAAAGAAATGCCTGTCAAAGTGTGTCAGCTTAGCCATTTCAAAACATCTCTAAAAGTCACCCTGGAATTGGCAGCAAGCAGTGGTGTAATGGTGTCTTGGTAGGTGGGTACAGGCAGTCCCTGGGTTACGAACAACAGCTATTTCTAAGTCCGTCTTTAAGTTGGATTTCTAGGCAAGTTGGAAGTGTGTTAAGGGCAACGTATTCAGACTTAAAAAGGCAGACGGCGTTCTCCTTCCTCAAGCCAATGAGCTACCGAAGCAGTGCAGTATCTTTACAAGCGTCACAGAGTAGTGTATGTGTTCTTTATTATAAAATTATGAACCATCGCATAACTAATTTGTATACTAGTTTGGCTTTATGGCAGTCCATTCGTAAGTACGAGTTGTCCGTAAGCCAGATGTTCTTAACCCGGGGACATACTGTTTTACCATATATTGCGTGTACGCACACCTCTGATACATATACATTTGACTAATTTTAGGTAGGTATACAGTGAATCCATTTATTTAGAGGTGGATATATGCCATTTTCCTGCATATATCCATCCACTATACCTTCCTACCACCTACCATCACATGTATTTGTTGAAAACTGCTAGCATACCACATTTAGCTAATCAGCATCTCATCGAACTCTAAGTAAGTTGGAGAAATTTAATAAATACAAGGGACGGTTGGGGGTGCCCCAGGGGAGGGGTTTGGGAAAGTAGTGTTCATCTAGCCATCCAACAAAATATCAGGAGCATTTTGGAGAACAGAAGGAATTCTTGTCGTTTGTCATTACTGTGCTGTTGCTGTTCATTCACATATTTTACAGCGAAACTTTTTTCCTGAACAAATACGCACTTGCTACCCAGAATAATAACTTTAAGCATTTTCTTTGAATGTCTAAAGTGATTGCACAGTGACACATTCAAAGCAGTTATAGGTGGTTCTACAAGAGCAAAGGTCAAGTACTTCATTCATAAACACTACTCCAGGGAACCTCTTAAAACTGACAGATGACCCTCGAACTCCAAGCCCAAGTAATAACCTGCGTGCAATCAATATAACAGCTGAGGACTTTGCTGTCCAAATGAATGACATTTATTATGAGATATACTGAAAGATTTAATAAACATAAACAATATGAGAGCAGTGTGGGTCTCTACATAGGCACTATCCTAAGCAGCCACAAAGAATATCCACATCTATTTTTTTGTACTACGCAAAGCCAATAAAACCAATACTCCATTCTCTGTGTAGCTCTGGCGCCACCTAAATGCTTTCCTCAAACTAAACGAAGCAGTACTTCTGCGTAGTTGCCCATTTCAGACTGCAAAGAGTAACATATAGGAGTATCTGAATTGTTCAGGTGCACATACTGCTTTTGGCTTAACTGCAACAGTTGGAGACTGACAGGCTCCAATATAAATAAAATCAACATCACAGAGGGGGTCAGCAGCTTATCGTTAAACACCATCCTATTCGATAATCATATTAGGCTGTTCGTATCACATGCTGTTATTCACAACAACGAAGCACTGCATGCTGGGATAGAACACTGATTATTAAAGAGAAAGAGAGAGAACATTGTACTTTGGGACTGTAAGAAAGGGGTCACGGCAGACCTGGTTGAGGTACTTTCCCGCATAAAAGGTCTGGTACAGCTGCTTGCTGAGGAAGACTGGAAAAGCCATCGCCTCGGGTCCGTGCTGCCATTCGGGGCTGCTGCAGTTGCCCTCCAGGGAGTTGTTGCGTACCTCATGGTTGTGGGGGTACTTTCCTGTCAGGATGCTGCTGCGGCTGGGGCAGCAGAGAGGCGTCGCTGCGAACTGGGGGAGAGGGAAAGAAAGGTACAAGAACGGGTGAAGTAAAGCAAATATCCTGACCTGAAGAGTGCGCAAAGCAGGTGAGGTTACAGAAAAACAGAACTTACAAACAGATCACAACGATTTGTACTGATCAGAAGTAATATTTATAGTAAGAGGATCCATCCTTCAAGCAAACATTTATATACCACAATAGCAATTTAAGACTAAAGAAAAAAAACCAACTGTACATATAGAAGAGAGTTTGAGGAAGTGAGAAGATGGGGATTCATTTCAGGCAGAGAAGGAGGTACAGGTGGGCCGGTTTCTGCGTATGTGTATTACCAAGTTTCTGACATGTATGAAAACTTGGTAAGCTGGGAGGGAGCAAAAATGTGGACTGGTTGGCAGGAAACAAAGATGGGGTCCCCGAGTACTGGGTTTAGAAACTCTGCATTTACAAGTGAGGCAAATTGCACATTACAAACATACAGCTGTCGAAGCTGTTAGGCATACGTGCGGCTAGGCTGAGCTTCCGGTGAATGCCCAGGCCCAAGTGTAAGCAGGATCTGAGCAGGAGCTACAAAGCAAGAACCTAATAAGACTATTCAAGGACCAGAAGTGCAACATTCAGGGGATGTAAAGCGGCATCAGGGAAGTAGAGATATTCATAGACCTGACAGTTCTTGGGGCATTTAGTCATAATTATTATACACAAGGCAAACAGTCTACTAAAACTTACTAAAAACAAATACATCGCATAACATTGTACAAACATACTCACAGCATTGGAAAAGTAGACACCAGCATCGCCAATCAGCGATTTTGTCTTCTTCATTGGTGTCTGAAGAGGCAGAAAGTCAACAAGTCAGCAAGTTAATAATTACAAGCTCAGCATTTGAAGCAGCCGCCTGTGCTTGATAAGTGGGGTACTTTTGTAACACCATTTGCCTTTGTCCCCCATAATCAGTGGTTATTTCACCTTTTCCACGGCCCCATCCAGGGTCGCCAACTCTCACATTTTTGGCGTAACATTCACGCAAGAAAGTAAATCGATATTATTCCATTATAAATCTTAAATTAGCTGCATCAAAAGTGTTGGGGTAGTTTTTAAACCCTACAGACTATGTACAAGATAATGAAACTTACATACATGTAAACGACCGGCAGGTTTATGCATCAGAAACAACCCCCGATCAGGCATTTGTCTTTGGAGAGATTATTTTTTTAAGAGTATATGAACACAGCTTTTTGTCACGGTTCACAGCCGCTTGCTGGCACAGTCACATGACAGCATAGGTGTAACCTGTTTAGCACGAATCCATCCGTCCAGATCTAATCATAAAACCGCCACCTTAAAGCTGGAACGTTTATTTTCCTGTTAACCCATAGCACAGGATGTTAATATGCAAGGGGCCATAACTGGAAACTAGTGTGTTTGTGTTTTGTCTGCCGATTAATTGAGTTACTGGTTATTTCACACTTCGGGCTGCTGCATAGGACTATAGAGATAAGCAATAAGCAGCCTTAAGGCTGGTGCCTGTATTTTAACGTGCATTTCAAACCGCAGGAATACGGCTGCCTTCCCCTTTTCCAGGTGATATGTGCGACACAGGACCGAGATCTCCTATGAGCCACATACCACATCAAACAGCACTTTCAAAGTCAAACTTTTTGGGCAATTGTATTATTAGTGAATGTGAATCGGTCATAAGCCGGGGCTCTCCAGGGCAGTGCCCGCGGAAGCTCACCAGTCCCCCGAGCTGGACATCCTGGTCGTCGGTGAGGATCAGCACAATGTTGCCGGGCTCGGCGCACTCGGAGCCCCAGAGCGCGCAGGCACACAGCGCCGCCAGGAGCGCGCCTCCGCGGCCGCAGCGCGGGCCCCCGTCCCTCGGTCTCTGTCCCGTCTCCGGACCGGCCATCGGCAGCTACAGTCCAGGAGCAACACTAATGCCGCACACGCAGTGATTTGCACATAGGGAAAGAGGAGGGCAGAAGTTACGGAAAACGGTAAAAGGGGGAGGTCTGAAAAGTTCGAGGAAGTGTAGGACGCTCGCCGATGGTCATATGACGTGATTGTTATTTTGCATTTTTAAAAGGCGATGTAATTAGTCAGCTTAATGATTACGATATTACGAGATTGTTTGGTTAAAAAACAAAATCGGGAATTAAGAAAATGGGTAGAACAGTTTGATATAACCAGTGTGCAAAGCAACACTTGAGTCGGCCAATTTGATAGTTTGTCTATGGGGATTTCTGGGGGTGGTAAGGCCGGTCTGATTTCAGCTTATGCTGAGTGATATTGGTTCATTTAGTACTGATGAGGCACTGCTAGTTAGGAAAGTTACGCCTTTCACTTGCCAATAACCGGTGCAGCTACCATTAACTTCCCATTCGGCTCTGATCAGGCTGTTGGTTTTCTTACTTTCGTGCATTTGTGGCGGCGATTCCGATGACAAATATATCCCCCACCTGGCTGTTTTGATCAATATGCAAGCCAGTTGCTTTCAACACGGCCAGTGTATTTTTGTTAGCCGCATCGCTAACAAGATATAGGAAATCGGACCTTGCAATAACGAAACACGTTTGATCGCACAGCTTCGGCAAGCAGGCATGTATGGCTGCATTAGTCATCTGGGGTAATCGGAGGCTGTAACATTTAGACATGGAAAATGAGACTCTCTCCGTCCCGTCGATGAAGAGAATTAGCTACTTCCTAGTCGGAGTGATTATAGCTACACATCCTTCTTGCTTTTACACCCGGAAGCACTTGCAGTAACTTTGATCTATGCGAAGGGGCGCCTGCACCTGCGTCGCGCACAGGGGAAACGGGGTTACTTATTTGTTGGTTTCCGTGTTACGAAAAATAACAAGTGGTACATTTTATGCCCATGATTCCTCTGAAGCGCAGGAAAACTGTGTCCTCTCCAGCGCATAGCTATAATGCCGAGGATGTCAAGTTTCCCCATGTTGTTATTTTTCTCATTGAAAAAAAAATGGGTGCCAGCCGTAGAGCATTTCTCTCACGGCTCAGCAGGAGCAAAGGATTTCGCATAGAGGACTCTTTAAGGTAAAGAAGTGTGCTTTCGTGTTTTGCTGCCAAAAACTATGCATCTAAAATGTTTTTGGTAAAAGAGTATGTAACAGAATTGTACTGTGCAGCTGGATGAGTCTTGAATAACTTGGTGGATTTTAAGTGATTAAGGAAATGAATTTATAGAGTGGTTCTGTTTATATGCTGTATCTTGGTGATTTTAGCCAGGTTGTAACACACATTGTGTCAGAAAACATCTCTGGGGAGGAGGTGCAGGCCTGGCTGGAGAGCCAGGTCACTGAGGCAAGACACAGGGACTCTGTCCATCTCTTGGACATCACGTGGTTCACAGAGAGCATGAGAGAGGGCTGTCCAGTCAGGATCGAGGACAGACATCGGTTGCAGGTGAGAAATTGATGTGACAGAAACTGTACCAGGTGCAAGGCAAGGCAAGTTTATTTATACAGCACAATTTCAGGCACAAGGCAATTCAAAGTGCTTTACAAAGACAGAATA
>JAAGVU020000113.1:29999814-30019500 GCA_011763525.2 Mormyrus iriodes
ACACACACACACACACACACACACACACACACACACACACACACACACACACACACACACGCGCGCGCATTAAAAAGTGGTTTTTGTTGACCTCAGTTTCTAAGAGGACAAATAGCTGCCTGCTTTGAATTATGACATATGCTGCAAATGTCAACAGGAAGCGTCTGATCTCTGACAGTCAAGTGTGATGTTTGTAAAGCGCGTCACCGCTCTCTGTTTCTGCCCACGTCCCCTTCCTGACCCGCGCTGGCACAGCTGTGGCCTTCTTACAGGGCTGCCATTCACCATTTGGGTCCCTAAAACTAACTGCTTTACATCAGCACTCTCTCTCTTTCACGGTTTCCCATCACTGTTTATGATTGTACCTAATTTCATTTAATTATATTCACTTCAAGTAAAGCAGCACAGTGGTTCAGTGATTAGCACTGTGGCTTTACGGCTCCTGGGCTATGGGTTTGTTTCCCCCCCCCCGGCTCGGTATGTGGGTTTGGTTGTTTTTATGTGGATTTCCTTCCAATTCCATGGTGTGTGTATGTGTCCCAAGATGGACCGGCATCCTGTCCAGGGTGGCCCCTGCCTCATGCTTCCTAAGACAGGCTCCCATCTCACCACCACCCAGCGTTGGGTAATTGGCTGTGGATAAGGCACGCTTGTATTTTGTCCTCACCCACTTTCTCCCAGAAGCAACGGCAGTCCCACCCCCACCGTGGCAAAGCTGCCAGCCCCTATGAGTGATGTCATACCTGTGCCAGGTGGTGAAACCCCAGGCAAAAAATCACACATAGGCGCATCCGATTACAGTTCAATCAGATGCTTTAAATGGGGTGGGATAGGGTGGGGAGTTGGTTGATCCCGTTCTTCCACATAACATTGGCTTGCTGGGTAGGACTTGGACAGTTAGAAGCTCATAATGCGAGCAGGAGTCATGAAGAACTCCAGCTGTCTGAAGCGTGAGATGCTGTATACCTGAAGCCAACGCCTGTCTTGCTCCATCCACCGTTGTCATCGGTTCAGGTGGGAGTGAGGATGCAGGGAGTAGAATGGGATCATTCCTACTTCAGTGTCCCACTGCTAGCTTGAGGCCTGACAAACCTATTCAAGGCACTGAATGGGGGGGGAAGACGCTCTGAAGCCAGGAGGAGGACTGTGTTACTGAGGAGCTGCTCCTGTTAGGAAGGCAGATGAGCTGGAGCAGCGCCTCCTCGTGAGACATGGAAGACTCCCGCCGCTTTTCCTCACGCGTCTTAATCAGCAGCTCGTTTTCACACATAAACGCCTCCCCAGGCGCCGGTGGGAGGCACCAACAGGCCCCCTTCCTCTCCAGGATGACGGTACTGGAAGGGACCTGCAGAACGGGCTGTGGCAGAAGGTTCCAGATCCAGCTGGAGGCGCTGGTATCCGCTGAGGGAATTTGAGCTCCACTGCCAGCTCTCCTGGCGGAATCACGCCCTTCCTTAACGGGTGCTGTTGACTATAGAGATGGTCTCACTCTTAATGTGGAAAATGAAATCATAGCCGTTTTCCCATTAGAATGGTTATTTTCTTTTTGAAGAAAACTCAAATTGAAAGCCTGAGCATGCTGCACTATTCAGAAACGTGTTATCCTGAATTAGGTGATTGTTTATTACTGGTGTAATTTATGGTTAAGAAAAGTGGGGAGTCTGGCAGAGATGTGTGGTTAAATCAGGGCCCAAACAGGTTGCCTGCAG
This sequence comes from Mormyrus iriodes, assembly GCA_011763525.2. NCBI lineage: Eukaryota > Metazoa > Chordata > Actinopteri > Osteoglossiformes > Mormyridae > Mormyrus > Mormyrus iriodes. The sequence goes on from JAAGVU020000113.1 coordinate 30,001,524, forward strand.
GGCCGCAGGCCGCCCACTCATCTCACGGAGCAGCAAGTGAATCTTCAGCAGTGATCATCTGCAGCTTCTCAAGGCGGTTTTTGGCCGGGGAGCCGAGATCCTGTCACGCGGAGAGAGGGTCCAGCAGGCAGAATAAAAACCCACACAGCCTGTGCCCATAGAGGTATACTCCACTTTATGGATAAACATTTTACTTACAGTAATTTGAGACATTAAAAGCAAAAATACTGGTCACAACTAGAATCTGGACAGAAGGCTGTTTGCAAACGGTATCATTTGGGAGTTATACAGTTTGTAAATGTTGAAAATGAAAGACTGGTACTGATTTTGGAGTTACCTCAGCCCGTGTAGGAGCCCTGGGCAGGATTAATGTCACAGGACAGACAGCACTTCTCTGCAAAGGGACTCTCAGCTGTGCTCATTTATAGAGCTGCACTCTGGATGAGTTCCAGACTCGAGGGTGTTACAGCAGGCTGGAGACTCAGGATTTAAAATGACAAGACTACTTTTTTTTTTTCTTAAAGTCAGCATGTTAGCCACTGTGGGGAAGTGTAGGACAATGCAGCCCCCTGTCACATCTCCTGTCCCCAAAAGGAGCAAGTTGCACCCTCTGTGTGAGGGACACACCTTTACGAGCAATGGGGGGGACACTTCTGATTTGAAATCCAATCAGGCCACACGCTGAGCAACACCGCCAGGGCTGTGCAGACTTTTTGAGGGGCAGGTGCTCAGAGGTTAAAAAAAGGGCATTCAGTACCTTTAACACTTGTGCAGAAGTTCATATAAATATATAAAAATATATAAATAGTTTCAGCAAAACAGGCAGGTGTCCAGGCACTCCCAGTCCCCCCCATTCCCCCACACATACACACATGCCTGAACAACTCCATCATTGTTATCAGCAATACTGACCACAAGAAAGAAGAGGCCCCATCCCCTATTATTACATATCAAATCAAACACTCACCTGTAAAGCTTCTATTACAGGTTAAATTTCTGTCATAGATCTGGAAAACACTGGAATTGTCATTTCCTGTTCTCTTGTGAATGTTAAATTCATTCCCAACAATGACTGTTAAACTCCACCAGGCCAAAGAGTCATTCATCACTATTAATCAAAAAAACCCATTTCAGGGCCATTCTGGAATGACAAGCCCAGAGTAACTGTTAAGAGGCACATGAAATATATATCCATTAATTCTACAACCATGTATTCGGCAGATGGTCTTGGGGAGCCTGGAGTTTATCCCAGGGTAACACGTGAGGCTGGGATGCCAGTCCGTTACACTCACAGAATATGGGCAAATTAGGGACGCCAATTCATCCTGAAGAAGTGTCTTTGGACTATGGGAAGACACCTGCAACAACATGGCGAGAGCATCCATAAGAAAGCCAGTGAGATCACATGGAGAATATGCAAAGCCTGTAAACATATAGATGTGAGAGTCAAACCCTCAACTCTGCAGGTGTGAGGACACAGCACCCCCACTGCCCCCCTGTGCTGCCTAAAAAAACCCTGAATGTATCAATGAAATCAGTCTCCAGGACCATCTGCACATGGTCATGTTATGGACAGATATTCAGCGTGTCACCTCTTGGCTGGTGGCAGGTAGAGCAAATGTATATTATTATCGGTCTGTTAAAGCCTCTTTGCTGAGGCCATGATATTAATGATAACAACAAGCTCTGTAGGTGGTTCCTCTCATAAGGACATATCTGTTTCTCACATATCTTCCAGAAATGTTTATCCAGGGCGGGGTCACAGCAAGCTTGGAGCATTTCCTAGGAAACGCAAAGCACACGCAGGGGACACGCTGGATGGGATGTCAGTATTTGTTTTGTATAGATAGGCATATTCAGCATGTGTGTGGTAGAATATTCGACAAAGTAGAGAGAGAATAATGCACCAAATCACACCCGAAGCAGCCACATGATGCTTTCAAACTATGTCCGACATCTGAAACACATTCGTCAGTTTCCATTCACTGCTCATCCACTTGGGGCTGCTGTGATCTGCTCTTTATCTGAGGACGGGGAACATCCTGGATGCCATTTCACACGCATACAAGCACACTTTCACATAACAGCATCATGCTTTTGGATAAAAGTGTGCTGTGTGGACGAACACGTAGACTATGTGAATAACTGGGACATTTTTTGGGATAGACTACAACTATCGTAGCGATGACCTTCATCCAAGCTTCTTTGGCTGCGCTATGTTAGCAGACCAGCTCATAGCTGCCCTGGTTAATGACATAGATATTTGACCAACTGCATAGTAGATGAATAACATCAGTAAACTCCACTTGGAACTCCCTGATCACTATGAAATACCTACCCATTGTTACAGAGTCCAGCAATACTCACAGTGTTGAGAGAAGTAAAGGGAGAAATTATTCCAATTTAGTTTTTATTGGCACTGAACAGAATTTCAACACATCTAGCCAACAGACCTCCAATGGCACTCCTCCATGCCAGGTCACTGAAAAACAAAATGTTTTGGTAACACCTTACCTGAGGTACAAATAATGTACTAGTACACTTTTAGTTAATTACTTAATTAATTAAACAAAAACTAAGTTATAGTTATGTACTAATTCCATGTTTGTTCATCATTAATCAGTCATAACAGTTCACGTATTTCATGCAGTTATTATATTTCTTCATCATTTGTACTTGAGTAGTAACTGAGTTACTAAGTTATTTGTGCCCCCTCAAGTAAAGTGTTACCAATGTTTTTTTTTGTGAATGATTGATTAATTACCTAGATTTTATATTCTTGACTGAAACATGGCTATACTCTGACAGAGTAGAATCCTTAATTGAAACCACCCCTCCACACTATAGCTTTATTTATTCAATCTGAAAAGTGAAGGAAGGGGGGGGGCACACTGCTGTACACTCAGACTGTTTTAACTGTAAGCAAGTTACACTTGGCACTTTCTCTTTCTTTGAATATCTCGCTTTTATGTAAAAAGGTCGACCACCAGTGATGATTTTACTCATTTTTTTAGGTTTTCTCCCAGTACTCAGAACTGCTTTCCACCTGTATTATGAAATATGATTCTATTTTATTAGCTGGTGATTTAAATCATCCTATATGATGAGCTTACTGATAGCAAAGTCATGGATTTTATGCAGCTCCTGGGCTCTCTTGATTGCATTCCACATGTTGCTGGTGCTACTCACAAGCATGGACATACACCCATCCATCCATCTTTTGTAACTACTTGTCCTATTTAGGGCCACAGGGTCCAGAGCTAGAAGGCAGGTAATAACCCAGGATGGGGCACCAACCTATCACAGGGTGCACCTATGGGCAATTTGGTAACTCCAATTAACCTCAGCATATTTTGGGACCAGGAGGGAACCCCATGATGACATGGGGAGAACATGCAAACTCCACACACATGGAGCTATGGCAGAGACTCAAACCCTGCTCCCAGAGGTGTGAGGCAACAGTGCTAACCACTGTGCCCCCACATCACCTATGGACATAAGCTAGATTTAATAATTTCAAGAAGTTTGAGTGTTAACTCGTACAGCTGAGCTTATCGTCTCAAATATTCTTAAGCACAGCTGCCTCGATTAATGTGTCTAATATGGAACCACAGTTACTCAAGAAATGGTGTATTAATGATGGAGCTGTACACCTATTTGTCAAAGTGATCAGCGAGACGCCAGTTTCACAGGACTCGTCATGCACACGAGAAGGCGAATAGTCATCTACATCAAAAGTCATCTAAAATCTGTTAGATATAGTAACACCTAAATTAATCAAGAACAAATCTAGCATAAAAACAGTACTGTGTCATGTACAATGTCTTAAAAGAAAACCAGGATGAGTACGGAGTACGAGTACAGGGAAACGAAGGGTTCACCTAGACATCCTAAGGAGGCGCATTTATGAGTAAAGCACAGCAGTATGTGTAGACAACAGTACTTCTCAAAGATGATCAGTTATAGCAATAACCCCAGAATACTTTTTCCATTATAAATCACATTTTAAACTCTATTCATATAGCTGGCTGGCTAGTGGGTGCATCACCTTCAAAATGAGCAGCTTGATGATGAGATTATTAACAATCAATCAGATACAACTCAGACAGTTAGTGTGGTTCTGGATCCTGTAACCAAGTACTCATGAAACAGATTGTACACCCTCCATCCATTTTCTGTAACCACTTATCCTAAACAGGTCCATGGGGGAGGGGGTCTGGAGCCTATCCCCAAGGCTACAGGTGCAAGGCAGGAGGTGACCCATCATAGGGAAGATGCCATTTACTCATACATGCACACCTATAGGCAATACCAATTACCATGGACTGTGGTGGGAACTGGAGTATCTGGAGAAAACCCACACCACTGTGAGGTGAACATGCAATCTCTACACACATAGAGCTATGGTGGAGATTTGAACCTTGGTCCCCAAAGTGTGAGGCAACAGTGCTAACCACTGCAGCACCATGCCACACCACAGGTTGTACTCCTTCAATAAAATGAATGCAGCTGAACTTAAGCTCATCTCTGAAGTAAGAGCCTACACTTGCATGCTTAATCTGGTTCCCATATCACTTTTCAAAGAGATTGCTGACAACATTATGCCAGCCATACCTGACATTACAGTATACATAATTAGAAAGGAGCATCATTCTAGAAGCACATTCAGTGTTTCCAACCTAAAAAATATAACATAAAGCCCACAATAGTAAATGAGTAACCTTAGATCCCTTTAAAGTTTGCCTCCTCTGTGGAGTTTAACCAATTTGCTGACTTACTCAATGAAAACAAAATACAGGAAAAAAAAAGTTTGGTTTCAGGCAACACAATAGCACTGACAGAGCAATAACGAAAATGAATGTCCCGAAGATGAAATACTGAAGTGACTGCTCTTGTGCTTCCGATTTAAGTGCTGCATTTGACACAATTGATTAGTCTGTACTTTTAAGTCATATAACTATAGACAACCAGGTGGTCTTTTAGGACTTGTCCTAAGCTGGTTAGGTATGTATTTAACTGGAATAAAATACATTATTATCATGGATCATGTCTTGAACAAACATGACATTCGTTATGGTGTACCACAGGGCTCTGTACTGGCTCCCTTGTTATTTTCTCTTTATATGTAACCAGAATTATTACTGAGCATGGAGTCAACCTCCATAGCTACGCTAACGACACAGAAGTAGATATGGCTGCAGCATAAGATGATCTCAATACCGTAAACAAGCTGATTAACTGCCTTTCCAGTGTTATGAGTTGGAAGGATAGAAACATCTGAGAATTAAATGATAATAAGACTGAAATTATCCTTATTGGGTTAGAGGCAAATAGGGTTTTAAGAAATATAAGTAAAACTGGACAAAAAAACCTAGATATTAATCTTATTTGCTATTTCACTTTTGCATTAGAACATACTAAGCAGCCGACACTTGCATCTGCTCTTTTCATAAATGGACAATTGTCATGCACATTTCACCAGACTCCCTAAAGATATGATGGTGTATGGCAAAACGAAGCATCGCAACAGCCAAGAAACCTACGCAAAACGATTTAATAAGGAGTTGGTTTTTTAACGTACTCCTTCAGAACACCACACTCGAACAACGACAATGTTTTGACCAAGGTGACACCCAACCCTGGGGAGGTTACACACTAGGAAGGCTCACACACAGTCGGTCATTACACGACACTAGAGCACATCAGGATTACATATGCAACACGGGTAAGGGTACATGTAATACTCAGAAGCACAAGAAGTATTTACATTAACAAAAACATACTGCGACTTACAACAAGACATACAGGGGCTATTTACAACCGCTTGGGAGGCACGCTGGGATTTTCAAATGCCACCAACGCCACAATATTATTGAAAGATCGCAGCTTGTTCAAAATGCAGCAGCAAAAGTATTTACACAGAAGAACTGAACATATTACCCCTATTTTAACAACACCAACCTGTCTTCTTTACTGGTTTCTTTCAAAATTGATTTGAAACTTGTGTTACTAGCCCCACACGGACAAACACCCACTTATATCTCAGTTTCTGATAGAATATATTCCAGATAAGATCTTAAGATCAACAGCTACTGACCTGCTAACGCTTCCAAATGTCATGTACAAGAAAAATGGAAGAGCAGCCTTTTGCCTATATGCACCTAAGTTTAAAAACTCCCCACTGACTGACGTTCATCAGACAACCTTTTTTTATCAAAAAGCTGGCTTGATGGTGCTGACTTTTTGTATACATACATTCCTCATGTTCTCTCTGCCGCTGTTACTCTTTATTCTTAATATTTTGAACATACTAATTTTTATGTAATTGTATTTTATTTCATTATTTATATTTTAATTTGTTTTAATTTTATGTTATTCTTTAGTTTTACTTTATTTTTATTATTGTTTATTTACTATTTATTTAATTTATTATTTTTGTTATTAAAGTATTATCATCATCAATACTATTAATAATAAAAATAACTTACCCTGGAGATGAGGGGGAGGAATTGGCTTGGAGTCACTATAAGAGGAAGTGATGTAGAGATGAATGAGTGAGAGTGATGATCACATTGTGTTTGCTTGGAAGCAGTTGGCGTATAAGATGTACGGACAGGGCTCTGTGTGTAAAGATGGTGTGACAGATGGCGTTTCTCCCCGTAATCTCCCCATTAGGGTCACTGTGGTGTGCATCAGGGGTACAGCATTACAGCCCGTTGACACTGCGCTGTGTGTGTGTTTGCCAATGGCTGCCCGAGTGCTCTGCGTACATATTTATGAATGATTTCACCCCCCCCCCAAGGGTGTGTGTGAGAGATCCGCATTACCTCCAGTCTCATGCATTTCTACCCCACTGTTTTCCTCATTCCTGCATATGGGCACCTCATTTCCGCCCGCAGGTGCACCTGCGCTCATGCAGGAAATGCGCTGCACGTGCAGTAATCGGGTGCACACCTCCAGACATGAGCACGTCAGGGTGTCTTTTGGCATCCGTACTGACATGTGCTGTGTGGCAGGGCTTGTGGTCACAAGGGTATGGATGGGGGGGCAGTGTAAGGAGTGCTGCATGCGGTTTCGTGACACTCAGCAAGCAAGGTGCACCTGTAACCATGACACCGGAGAAAGTTCTGGAACATGAAGTGCCTGTTACAGCCACCTGCAGTGTTGGGATCCAAATCCGCATCATCTGAATGTTTGCTCAGCCCCACTTCCTGGTTCTGGACTGTCCTCAGAAAGCCCCAGAATGAACAATTCTTCCCATGGCCCATATATTTTTAATTCACAGAGCTGACCCCCTCATGCCTTCTGGCCTAGGCCTGTGTGGGTTGGAGGGGGACACAGTGGCAACAGGGTTAGAGACCTGCTAAGCTGCTAGCATTTAGTGCACAAAGTCACACGCCATCAAACTCAGCAATGAGGGGTGGTTTGAGGCCCCCACTGACCCCCCCATTCTGCACTCACCCCCACTGCACCCCCTGATTATAACCCCTGCTCTTAGCAGAGAAAGCCCTCTGTCTCCAGCTAGCTTCACTTCATTTTACTCCCTCTGATGTGTGTTGTTATACTTAATTGTTCCTGTCTAATACTTTTCTGTTAGTTACTTTTCTGTGCCAGGATGATGGCATGTCGGTGTCAGTGACTCTGTGAGTGTAACAGTCCCTGTCTTCCTGTCACCTCTGCTCATACATATCTTTTTTTGCTATCGTGGTCTGTAGCGTGACAGTGTGACGGGTGATCAATCTGGCTGCACGTTGGCCCCATTCTGGATCCTCTGGGTCCACTGGCTGCTCTCCCCCGACGAGGAAAGGGCTCCTTATACCCCGGCTTACCGACAAAGGTAACCTGCAAATTAAGGGAAACTGCGGCATCCATCCATGTGTTTGCTGTGAGGGTACAGTGTAAGAGAATGAAATGGGAAGCAGTTTATTGGCCGAATGGGTCTACACATACAATCTCCATCCATCCATCCAGTTTCTATATCCACTTTACTTAGGCAGGGTCGCAGGAGTCTAGAGTTTATCCCAGAAGCTATGACTGCAAGTCAGGGAGAAACACAGGACAGGGGAACCAAAACATCACAAACAAATACAACCTCATCCACATTAAGCTTAGTATCATGTATCACACTCACACATAAAACATAAAAAAACAATACAGATGTATAGGAATGCATAAGCACGGATCTTATTACAGTATGCTATACGTATATACCGTAGCCGCAGAATATTATTAAGTATAAATCAGTGTGAAAGGTTACACACTTGGTAAATATATTCCTTTATGAAATGATGCTTGATGCTTTATTTGCACAAGTATTAGTACAGATACGTTAGAATGCTACTTTCTACATATCCCATCTTGCTCTTCTTTGATACATATATACAATAATGATATATAGCATAAAATATTAGCAGCGTGGTCTTGATTAAAAAAATTGTTATAATATCATATGTTTTTAATAAACAGCCAATATGCAGGGGTGGTTTATCTTTCTGTATTCTCCCAGGAAGAATTCACATGTTTAGAATCAGAGGACACTGGTGTCCTTGGCTGAAAGTGTGACGTGGAAATCTCCGTGGCGATTTGAAGTTTAACACAGGCTTCCCGGTGCCAGCCAATTAAATACTGCCCTGTACTCGGAAACAACTGCCCTTCACATGAACGTTTACTGCTTCAAAACTGTGTTACTGCTGTCATTCATTTTATAATAAAATGTAGCCCACTGATATTATAAACATACCTCATTAAAATGACATGAGTAATAGAGTGTGCTCGTGTATGAATATCTATGATTTAAAATACTTTTCTATCTTCAACAACTTCCTTAAAATGTCTCAGTAATTCTTATTCTATAATCAGGACCTATGCCAGTATGGGGATATCGGCCAGTAATGACTGTAGAAATTTATAGCGAATAATGCAGCGAAACTCTACTGTCAAAAAACCTGAGAATTTCCACAAGCTCGTGCCTTATTCTGACAACAGATGTCATCTGTCCAGAGTATTGAAAGGGCCCGGCAGCCAAAGAGAACGCCAAGGGCTCCTCAGTGATCTTGTTGAAAGACTCTTGAAAGTTATTTGGCCAAATGTAACCTTTTTTCAGTCCCCACACCCAGTGTTTGTAGACTTTAAAAATGAAAGTATTATTTTCATAGTGGTGCTTTCCTTTCCTCTGGGCAAAATAAGCACGCAAGGCTACAGATATCGTCATTGCTGTTCCGTGGGCTTTCCGTGGCTTATTCTGCCCCAGTCACTCCTCTTTTGGGTCTCAGTGCACTGACTCCAATCATTTCATTTTGCGGTTGCTAATAAATCTCATATGAAAGTGCTGGGGGGGTGGGGTGAGATTTGGAAACGTCTGAAGGAGGCAGAAAGATACCAAAAATCCAGACGCTTTACTAAGAGGCAAAGACGGGTGAGTGGGAGAGATAGGGCAAGATTGTCCCGTATTCAAAGCCCTAATCTCAGCATAGGCAAGCGGGGCCCAAAAGAAGGGAAGGGTGGGGGTAAGGGCGGGGGCCGATCAAAGGGGATGGGGGGTGAGGGAGCCGTTATCACCGAAGAGAAGGAGTGCGAGGCAGACGTGTCCCCTACGGCGGTACACGGCGGGGGGCAGCTCTGTACGTTTCTAGCCAATCCGATGGCAGAGACCTCTTAATCCAAAGTCTGGGGTGGGGGTGATGAGAGAGATTTTCACAGGAGGCTTTTTCTAGCTTGGTGAGCTGGCCTGGAGAGTGCCTCTGATCTGATCTCTTTTTTGCTATTCCTGCTTCATTTCTAGAGGCCACAAACCCCTGTGCTGATCCTGCTGACCCAGTAGGGTCATTCTGATTCCTCGGGCCCTGATTGGGTCTTGAATGATCTTCTCACCTGGGAGTGGGGTGGGGTATAGGCTGCGATTTGTTCTTAGGAGTAGGGGATCTCCTCCAGACAACACACTGCTCACACCCCTTTCTGTGTCACCAGCCCCACCCTCCTGATCTTCAGGCCGATGGCAGAATGCCACAGGTGTCCCCGCACAAAGAACAATCTGCCCAATAACTCCAGATGGAAATGAGTGGAAGTGATGCCCTCACTACAAAGTGCCCACAACAAATATCCTGGAGCCCCAATTAGCTGAAAGCAGGGTAAGCTGAAGTGGTTATAAGGGAGATGTTCCGGGCACATCCCATGGGATGGAGACCCTAGGGAAAACTCCGGACGCTCTTGAGAGATTATATCTAAGGATCCCCCAGAAAGAGCTGGAGTCTGCAACCTGTGGAAAAAAGAGACCTGGGCTGATCTACACGGCCATCATGATCCTCACCAGGAAAAGCGGCAGGAAGATGATGATGATATGGGATTATGACTGCATGGCCAAAAAAAGATGACCGTTCAGTCCATCCATTTGTAAAGCAAGTTCCTGGCTAATCATTCTAAATATGTAGCATTGTCCTGAAAATAAAGCTTGCAAATCCTATGCCCAATGTAATAGCAATGAAACATAATTATCATCACTGCTTAAAAAAAGACTATTTCAGACTGGCAATGTCTAAACTAATTGAACGGTCTTTAATGACATTAAGCAAAGGGTACAGTTGCTAGGAGCTGCTGTGTGTGCTCAGTTTGCTTAAAATGGCAAAGTGGTTTCAGTGCTAAAATCAGACCAATTATCTCGATCTGGCAGCTACTGCAGTATTTTAAGCACATTTTTTCTGTGTAGCTGCTTAGAAAACACAGAGCTTACTTATGCATTTACCTTACTAACAGCTGGCTAGTTTACTGAAGCATGCCAGAAAAGACCTTGGACAAGGGTACAGAAAATAAGGAAGCTATTTCCTCAGATGAAGAGATGTGAGTAGATGATTGGCAGAGTGTAAAAATTCACAAATAACATTGAAATATTTATTTGTGGATCAGTAGGGGGTGGAGGGGTTAGTATTGCTATCCTCATACCTATGGAGACCAGGTTCAAGTCTCTGCCCTGGATCTTTGTGTGTGGAGTTTGTATGTTTTTCCTGTGTTGTTATGGGGAAGTCCGGGTGTCAGGTGCACAGTTTGTAATGCTGTCATCTCATGTGGACCCATGAAAACATCTAAAGGACTGGCACCAGAAAATGTAAGAACATCTAAAACAGAAGGCAGAATAGTGTATTATATGCAGAAATAACAAGGAAACTGCAGGCAAAAAAAATCTGAAAGGAGGCTCTAAGAAAACAAGGGATGGAAGCAGAAAGAAAATGAAAAAGGAGGTGGAGAAAAATCGGGGGAAAGGGGGAGGGTATGGAGGTCCCTGTGGAGAGACGTGGTTGTACAGACAGAGCTTGCAGGCTCAATCTCACACACACACACACACATGGGCGAGACAGAGCCAGAAAGCAAGCTGCGACTCTCTCTCCACCTCTCAGCTGCTCGCCCAGAGCCAGACAGCCACTCGTCCACACTGCCAAGGGACGGGCAGCACAGGACACAGGAAAGCCGGAGCAGAAGTCATAGCATCCTGCCACACAGCCAGCAAGAGCGGTACGTGTACTTTTGTGGGTGTTTAAGTTTGGCGCAGGGGGGCGGGGTGCCTGACTGGGGCGATTCCCACAAGAAGAAGTTGTCCCAAAGTGTCACCAGTGATTAGGACCGGTCTTGTCATCAAAAAGCCGAGCTTCACACACAGCTCAGCGTCTCTGTAATAACCACTGTGATGCCAGCAAAGTGAGGCGGGCTGCCGCTTTTTTTGTGTCTGCACTGAATGTAAATTTATGCAAATCACTTCAAACTTTCGAGATGCCATTGAGATAAGCTGCCTGCTCGCATGAGTTTTCATATTAGTGACGTTTATTGGTGAGAAACATAGGAAAGTCAGTTAACGGGGAATTAAGAGGGGGAATTTATCCAAAGATGCTGGATCATGCTCACTGTAAAGTGAGTATGATAAAGTTACTTATGTGTCTGAATGTCTGCTGACTGAAGCCTCTGCTATGGCACGTATCCCATCAGCACTTGGGGCTGTGTACTGCCCATCAGCTCCCACACGGCTCACTGTGAGAGCTACTGTCAGTTTCCTTGTCAGGAGGGACTGCAAGGTGCTCGCGGTTCGTGGTGTCCCGCTGCGCGTTAGGATGGTTACCTGAGCCTGAGCGTGTCAATCAGTGCTGCAATGTTCCGTTCTTCACATGCCGTCCCTAAGTGCAGATCCCAAAACCATTATCCCTCAAGTCACGTTAAAAAGAATTTCTGCTCTTTTGGGAAAAAGAAGTTCAAATCTTTGAGTGTTGTTTACAGACCAATGTGTCGTTATGGGATTAAAAGTATCCTTATATGTGAAGTGTGTACGGTGTGCTTTAAAAGTTTCTGCCACCTCCCAAGTCTTCTCCTGTGGCTTTCCCAAGATTTTAGCCATAGCTTAATATTCAGTGTATCTGTTCAACTACAGAACGCATTACTTCCTTTTTGGAACTCAATGAAAGAGAAGTTCAGCTTGACAGCATATTTCAAAATGACAAGCGGCCTTGGGATGAATGTAATGCCCAGCCTTGTGAGTGGTGAGAGTGTGATATGGATGGATTCCTGCCTTGTGTGTTGGGGGGTAATATGAGAGCACATGCAGGTTTCATGATTTTATACTGTGAGCAAAATTAATCTGCTGAGCATGGAGTATGGCGGCTAATAATTACAGCTGCTGCGGGTGTAAAACATGTGCTCAAACGAGGAGTGGCTTACATGAGTAACGTCATAAGATTAAGTGTTTTATTTATATTTAAGTATTTATTTGGTCTCCATAAACTGGCTTGCATAGGGCAGGAGGAAGTCAGCTCACATCTACAACCACATGCCAGGCGCACTTTCCCGCAGACCCAAATGACGGACTGTGCCAACCATAACTGGGCACGATATTAAACGTTGACCGTAACGCCAGCGCTGACCCCGTTACAGTCAAAGTGTTAAAGTGTTTTGTTTTGTGGATATTTTGTGGATATTGACTCATTTATTTAAAAAGTAATACTTTGTTTGCTAAAGGTTAGATATGGGTGATGTCGATGTTTTTTGGTGACCTGATGCGCTAAAATAGAATATGGTTTATTTAGAATTGTGTGTCTGCGAAAAGATTCGTATATTATGTACCAAATATATATGATTCATGCCCGATAGGCTACATGTAACGAAATGCTCGCCCTCAGTAGTATGTGGCTAGGACTGGCTGGTAAAACAGACTGAACCGTCACACATGTTACCTTAAGCGGTGATCACTCAATATTTGTCTTAAACGCGCACATTTCCCATATTTATATGCGGCCGACTGCTTTTCACGTAGCGGTCTGTGATTTCTCACCCCGAGAACAAGCTGACATGTTTCGTGGTTAATCCTGCAGAGAGCAGTTTACTGAACTGAACATCCGAGAAGCGGTACTAATAGGATTTTGAGCGCAGCTTTAATCAAGTCATTTTCTTGTCATATCACATACAGGAACCGAAATTGCGATTCTGCGGAGCATCAGACACGTAGAACAAGGACGGTCGGACAATTAATACTGGGGGTGATTCTGGGATGGTCTGTGTTGTCGGGATTTTTTTAAAAACCGAATAACTCATTATGGTTTTATATTGCATTTTGCAGTTAAACTCCCCTAAAGTTTAAAAATTTCAGTGTTATATGTATGTAATACAAAGATATTCTTACTGGGACTCATCCTTCAGTGCAGTGAGCAAATGACACAGGTAGAAACTGCATTTTAGACTCTCGTAACTGTAATTCACTGTAATATTTACAATATAGCGATTTTAGTGAAAACAGCAAAGCAGAATTCTGGGGTATCTAACTGAAAACTTGTGTAAGTAACCTACAGAAAATCCGATGCTTATAATTATTAAGAAGTCCCAGAGAGGGTTACTATGGAATGTTGAATATTGTTGTAATTATTAGTAATAGCATTTTTTCAGAGAAGATTAAGTTAAACGTGATATCAGACCATCCAGATCCAACGTGTCCATGGCCGATTTTCCCTGACTTACCGCAACTATTTCTGGTTAGACAGCACACGTCAGCTTGTTGCTGACATTCACTTCCCTTATTTTTAATTCTGCACTATATGTTAGGTAAACATACATATTACCAAATTACCACAATACCATACAAAACAACTGACACAGATGCATTATGCTTTCGATAAAATCAAAAAGGTGTATATATTAATAAAGTATGTCTAATGCTATTTCACATTGAAATATTGTATATATTATATTTATTATATGAAATATTAAATATAGCATTTTGCATTTTTTCATCTATAAATTTAAATCACTAAACTGCTGAATAAAAACAATGTGTGTAAATATACTTATTAATTATGTTGAATTGAGTGTAGTAGGAAGGAAGCAAGGAAACTGCATTCTGTAAGAAATTAAAGCACTTGATCTAATGCAGTTTTCAGGACACTGATAGTGGTAATGCTGGCTAATGGCAGCTGGGAGCCTTTCTGTGCTGGTCGCTCTCTCAGTCCTCTCAGTCCTCCCAAACCAGCACCCCATCCTCCCTCACACTGATTTAGAGCTGAACACTTAAGTCTGAGCATTAATATTTATGTTCACTTCAGGTAATTGAGGTCAGTTATCTTGCTTACCAGTGCTCTGCCACATCCTGCCCCTACGTCTGATTGGTTACCAGTGGCATGATTTACTGCAGGCCTGGATCTCAAAAGAGCTTTGCTGAAACAGTTATCCTGACACAAAGTGACCTCATCACTGTGCCGGCGTACGGCCAAAGTCACACGGTGACCTTGAGGTAAACGGTTGGAAATATTTTTATTCTTTAATTTTGAAAGTTGGGGACCGTTCTTGACCCCCCCCCCCCCGTTCCTAAAGTGGTCCTTTAGAGGTCCCCTCCCATTATGGTGGCTGATGACAAGCCTGCGGGCTTTCTGTGCTGGCAGTGTATGAATACACAGAGGCCCACAGGCTATTATGTGGTGTATGACCACGGGACATGTAGCGTGGGTCCGCTGCTGGACTGTAAAAAGGTTGCTGTAAATTTCACAGTAACTTACTGGCAGCTGGATGCCTGTTAAGTCACTGTAAAAAAGTTTGCAGTATCATTACTCTATTGCCATTCTCAGCATTATTATCGTATTTGCATTTACAGTACTATTCCTGTATTTGCATTCACAGTATTTTCACTGTATTTTCTTTTATAGTATTAATGCTTAGTCAATTACAGTTTTTAAATTACAATATCACAATACTGTTTTTCAGTTATTATTATTATTATTATTGATACTTTATTGATCCCAGTGGGGAAATTTTCTTTGCGCCTCCCCCAACTTGCTCTGTATAGCTCAGAAATATAGGAAAGGGGCATGCAACCTTTTCCCCATCTGTTATATGCCATTTTAAATGGTCACACAAGCTGAGCAAATTGGGAGATCTAGGCTCATATCGTTCAACGTCACAAATCACTGCATCCATTTGAGCAGGTCTACAGATACGGCTGCCTGATATTTGGCTGCCTGTGTGCTTCCGACGCATGTGTGACTTAAGTGCAGCCAGTGTCTGAAAACTGCGAAGCACAACCGAACTTAGAATTAGCCAGGTTCCTACGCATTTTGATATGATGGTAAAATCTGGAAACCGTTTTCACAGACAAATTACATTGTTTGCACACAAATGGCGCGACCATCTTGACAGTTACCGCTAACTAGTTGCTCGATAAATATTAATTAACCATCAACAGTGAATGCAGCGAGCATGTGAAAACCTAATGTCAGTTAACAGTAGATCGGAGCGGCATTGTAATTCATGTTAATGTTTTAATAAACTAAAAATAATATAAATAATAAACTAGCGTTTACTTAGGCATAAACTGTACGTAAGCCTCCTTCTCTGCCTACTGCCACTTCTCTCCCTTGCCATTAGTCAGTTTTTCGCGAGCCCTGTAGCTACTGTAAATAGATTTACAGTAAAGGATACTGTACGGTAGTGATCGTATACTTTCCCAGAATCCTTTGCTATATACAGTACTTTACTGTATATGTGTTTTACAGTGTTTTAGTGCACATATCACAGTAAAATACTGTTCAAATTACAAAAATCTGTCACAGTGTACCGGTGGTCTTAGGAGGGAGGAGAAAACGGCCCGGCGCCCCGTAGCGTACCCAACCCCCATCCTGTCGATAGGCGGACAGCGCTATGCACAGAGAGAGCAGGCATGGCGCTAACACCATGGTTGGCCAGTGCTTTAACCCCAGAGAGAGAGCTGTGCTGCAGATAACGGCCCATTAAAGACCAATGGCTGCCCCCTTTTTTTCCAATCCCAAATGAGGGCTCCACGACCTTTTGCTTTTATCCATTTTAATCTATATATCTGCTCCATACAGCTGTATTCAGAAACTTGGGCACCTCTGCTCAAATGACCCAGTGCAGGTCAGTGGCCCATGTGAGTGTTACCTCTGCCTTGCTAAGAAAAACGTTCATAAGTAGTTAACAGAATTCATAACAGAATTGATTTTTATGTAGCGATGTGCAGCCATGATGCTTACCCTACTGCAGGAACAATTTTCATTTGCATAAATTTTTCTCTGCCAGAGTTGCCCTACAGCAATCGATTAATTCACTTCCCTCCTCCCCCGCCCCCATGACACCAGTCCGCTATGTCTATTTGTAGCTAATACTAAAACAAAAAAGCTAAATACTTTGACCTGCTGTTGCAGACCACAGGGGAACAGATGCGATTGCTTGCAGAACAAATTTCCAGAAGAAATTTCCAAACTGTGGATCTCACACCACCAGCCACATAAAGTGACCGCAGATAATAGCAAATGGGTCATTCTCATGAACTTGAGAATTTTTAAGAAAGAAAAAAAATTCAAAATGAAATACAGTGTTTGTTTTTTTGTGTAGAGCAATGACACCACCTTACCTTTTTAGGTAAATTACAAGTATGTTGTTTGTTGCTCTGATTTAATGAATTTTTACCTGTTTTCTCCAAATAGGTAAAAAAAAATCTCAGTTAACATAGATTTAAGATCAAAAACACAAAACTAGATCAAATCAACAAAAACTTTTATGTCTTTCAACTTTATTGTATGCAACCCACAATAAACAATCAATTTGTTTGATAATTTTTTTTTTCTCTTTTTTTTGTTAGTTTTGCCCTTTTTACCCTGGATTTGAAGTCACTGACAAGGATCAACACCATGGGAATTCTGAAGGACATTTTGATTACATGCTATTTGTTCATTTGTTAGTTAGTTAGTTAGTTTGTTTATTTTACCACTGAAATTGTGTTTAAAAACGTAACCTACACAGATTTTATTCTCAGTCAAAACATTCCACCACGGACACAGACGAGTCTTGCCACGGACACGTTTGTCCCTGTACGAACAGGTTAACGATACCCGCTTATTGACTACCCATCCATCCATCCATCCATCCATTTTCTGTACCCGCTTATCCGATTCAGGGTCGTGGGGGGTCCGGAGCCTATCCCGGAGTCTACGGGCGCAAACCAGAGAACAATCCAGGATGGGGCACCTACCCATTGCAGGCTTATTGACTACCCCAGAGGCATAATCGACCGTGTATACAAATACACGAAGTATAATTTGTCTGTCTTCAAACTAATTTTAAAAACGAGAGAAAATTGATATGGAGTTTGTGAGAATGATTTCAACCCGTTTCACTCTATAAGGTTGGTGAAAGACAAGGTTGAAAGTGGAAATGTTTAAATAAAAATTACTCCTTAAAACACTTTTTCATGACGTTGTGCAACAAGGAAACGGCATTTTGCTGCCCCCATCAGGCCGGTACCGATCTGTTTTTGCAGAACGCTGTAAACATATCTGACTTAATACAAAGAATCGTAATACATTAGCGTGTTTCAGTTAGATGTTTTATTTTATTTCCATAAATAGCATATGCTACAAAATTTATAACAGTTCATAAGAACATAAGAACATAAGAAATGTACAAACGAGAGGAGGCCATTCGGCCCATCAAGCTCGTTTGGGGAGAA
>JAAGVU020000113.1:30035111-30048103 GCA_011763525.2 Mormyrus iriodes
AATGCTTGAGAAAAAAAAATTCATGGTTTCTTAATGATGAACCAATATGAAAAAAATATGTAAACAAAACTTTTTGGGTGGTTAATTAATTTTTAAGAAATAGAATAGGACTAACTTTTTTTTTTCCCCCCCCCCCCCCCCCCGATTACAGTGTTCCCAAAAAGACTAATAACTAATCATTAAAAAAACAAAGTGTGCTATCTTTAGTGGTTAAATGCTGTTTAAAATGGCAAGGTTTAAAATGTATCAGACTTTACTTGCTTAATTTAACTGCATCTCTAATCTTACTGTGATCTGGATTCTAGATAAGGAACTGGTTCCAGAACCGGCGAATGAAGCTCAAACGGACCCTTCAGGATGCCCTGGCCCAAGCCTGCCAAGCAAAAGTTGCTTCCCAGCTAATACACTACCCAGAGCTGCAGGCTTTCAGGCCAGCTCCATATCCCAGCTACTATCCTGTCCAGGAAACCACCGCGTCTTACCTACCTCCATCTGGCCTGCACTACACCTCATCTCCTGCAGTGGGCACCATCCCAGCTTTGCCTGTTGACTCTCTCTACCAGTTCAGTGGTTTGCCCTGCCTGGTACCACCCCCTGGAGGAGCCCAACTTGTGCCTTACCAGCCATACCCTCCTCACTACTAAAAACACTGAGTATTGGCTACGTGTGACTCCGGGGGCCTGTATCACGAAGCTGGATTTCTTCCTTAGCCAGATGACTTGTCGGATTTAAGGAACACCAGTTTAAATAGACTTTAATTTTGTTCACTTCATTTAGCTCAGACTACCTTAAATCTAATAAGTTACCTGGAAAAGCAAGAAATCTGGCTTTGTGATACAGGCCCCAGACCTTTGTTGCTTTTATCAATACATTTTATTTGTAAAGTAATGTTATAAAAAGAGGTCTATTGATGTATCTGTAATAGATATGATCCAACTATATTTGCCAGTGTAATCCAGCACTGTCTCAGTTTCTTTCTTAATCTTCCTTATTTTAGAAATTTCCATGTGTGCAATGGAAAGTCCCAGCCTATTTAAAAACAGGATTGAGTATACTGTTTGGCATGTAATTCTTTGTCTTACATTTATTTTTGTTGTAATGTTGTATTTGCTATTTAAATACTAATTGTACATAGTTATTGTGTCCCTGTGTACGGTGGTAAACATTTGCATACCATTAACAATAAAAAAGAACCACCTAGGAAATTATCAATTTTCACTTTCATTCATGTATTTGTGAAACCACAGAGGAGGTCACAATAGCAGCATGAAGCAACATTGTACACACACTCGTTTTTTTTCCCTTTAAATAAGATATTTCACTGTAAATACTGTATATCAAAACTAAAATAAAATAAAATTGCAAGAAACTTAATTACCTAGTTTAACGTCTACCCATCTTCCAAGCTCTCATCCTGAACAGGGGGCAAAGGAACATCCCTGGACTGGAAACCAGTCAGTTTAGAAAATGTCAATTCCCACATGTAATAGGGGACATCTTATTTAATGTGCCATATCCTTCGAGTCTTCCAGTGTCTAATATTGTACTCGAAGGTACATTTGAAACTTTTAGTCCCCTCCAGCAAATTACAATTCATTCATGTATTTTACCTGCTTACTACAATACATTAACTAGAAGCATCATACGAGTTAAAGCTTTCGGTATTTCTCATTCCTGGGACCCCCAAACAAAAACAGAGTAGAGCTACAGACCCCGACCATTAATGTGTGACCAAATAATAAAAGGACCCTCTTGAATAATTACATTTCAATAGCATTTGGTGAATCTGCTGCAACTGCTCTATAAATCCCGGGGGTCAGTGTTCCCAGGTTGACCCCTCATTAAGTATTGATTTCATCACCATTTTAAATACACCAACTCGCAGTGTTACCCTACTCCAACGAGAATGATCATATATGTTTTAAGAATCACAGGACAAAACAGTATCCAAAATGGACTTATAGCTCTTTATAACAGGAGTTGCAAGAATTGTCATGAGGCAAAATGTGGGACACAACCTCTGAAACTAAAAAGAAATATGGGAAATGCACCACTAAATATAGACATGCTGAGTTACTTAGGGGAGACAGGGGTTGGCTGGCACAGTAATAATTTCCAAACACATAGAGGGAACTTCTGCAAAAATCCAACATTATAAAACGTGTCCAGATGAACTACATTCGCCCATCTTGCCAAGAGACAGGAACACTGCACACTGCAAAGGTGGTTATCCCTTTTGTATTTTTTATTAAAACAAACAAAAAAAAGTCCTATTGAAAAAATTCCTGATTTGATATGTATCTGAGTGAAGTACTGAAAATAAATTAATTGTACCAAATAGAGATGGGGATTAGCTATATTTTGTGCTACAATTTGAAAGTCTGCGGACATGCCAGATCACGTGAATGTAGAGTACATTTGGGGTTGGTTGGCATAATAGTATATTTTGTTCAATAATTAAAAACTAGTTATTTGAAAAAAATTGGAGAAAGAATGTAAGATGATGACATGTTTAAAATGTTCAGTGGCTAATATTTTGTTTTATTACTGTTCTTATTAATCTGCAAGACAGTGTTTAAATTGATTAGGTATGTTGAGTTTCACAGATTCAGAAGCATTATTTCACTGACTTTGGATGTGTGGTTTTAGTTTGTATTAAAGAAAAAGTTCTGGTTATTTTTGTGTGATTGTCTGGTTATTTACAAATTTCATAGAATATTAATGTTCTTCCAACGAATCCTGTGCTGGGGCTGGCTGGTACAAGTGCACAACATGATCTTATAATTGCATAAACTATTTACATTAACTGTTTTCTGTAATGTAATGTTATGATGTTTTAGCTGCAATCTTAAGGATTAATTTGCAGGTAACTCGGTTATCATAATGTAATAGATGTTTGAGATATATAGCGCTTAATGAAAACCGTGCCAACCAGCGCCGGCCACTCCTATACTTGTCTTGCGCACGTACTTCAGAAGTAGTTTGTAGATCAGCTGTACCAAGTACTCGACCCCTTTCCCACATTCACGATTAATTTAGCTATATATCTTACTAGTTATGCTGACAATCAAATTTTTATTAACATATTATATTTTATTAACAATTATATTAGTACAACAAAACGATTTTTCGCATACTAAATAAAATTTTATATACATATAGGTCTCTCTCTCTCTCTCTCTCTATATATATATATATACATACACACACACACACATATACACATTCATATTCCAAATTACTTCAGTATTATATATTCTATATTACTTCTGTATTACCACATTTAGCCTCGAATTTACCCTAGGGACATTGCATTTCACTGCAATAGGCATAACGTTTGTTTTAACAACCTAATAATTCATATAAGAACAGTTAGCGGACTAGGATTTGCCGACAACTTCATGTTTGGGCCTTAACAAAGCAATGCTATCGCACAATATGTTGCTTTTTCATTACAATTGGCCGTAATAAGGGACAACAAACCGGTATTATATTTAGTAATTATACATAAGTGCCCATAAAGCAGAGGGAAAATGCTACAGTCCACCTGCACGTGTCATAAATGAAAAGGCCGACAAAGCGAATTGACGGTGAAGAGGATTGCTTAGGAACACTACGAATGAATAGCAGCTTTACTACATTTTTGGTTTTCAGTAAAATTAGTATTTTTCTAATATGCTTTTTGAATTATATGCAGATACGATGCAGCCATTTTCTCCTCATTCGGAAAACTTTTTTCCAAGTGTTTGGCGCTTTTCACACTAGTTTTTTTTTCTAGCTGACTGGCCGTTTTCTTTCTCATAAACATCTAAAGGAAAATATATCGATCGAAAAAAACGCTTAATAACACCACGTTCGTTTATAATATTTTTTTTAGTCAAGAGACGCAAAAGAATCACATTACACTAGCTACTTTACTAAATACATCAAACATGAAGACAGTATCGGGAATGACAAAAAAAAAAATCAATATTCGAGTACGCGTCAAGTGCATGCATTGCATTAATATAGGCGAGCTGTCAGATCCCGTCTTACTCGAAACTGAAAAATATTATGGTAACTTTACTGCTTTGTATTCTGGGATATTTGCTAACTCTTGAAATGCTTGGACAAAACGGGTGATTAAAAAGTATTTTGATTAGCAATAACGGACACTGTCAGGGTTTATTATAACCGGCCTTTGTTTCAGTGGAAAAAGATGCGAAACGCTTGACTTGATTCCTTACAAAATGGCGGCCCTGTAAAATAAAGTATTTCGATAAATTTACATTTGGGTAATCTAAAAGATAGAGCTTACTGTCGAAATATGTGACATTGAAATTAAAGTCGAGATTTATAGTACCCAATACATAGATGTGTATAAATTCGATATCGATTTATATTGGGAGGATTGCATTTAACCGGAACTCTTCCTCACCAGCTACAAACTAAAATTAAACGAATAGATTTTTTTATTGTTAAGTTTAACGTAACTTGCAGCAACCCCAGAAACATGAATTTAATACAGTTACTTTTTTGCATTTTCCAGCTCAATTGGCATTGAAAAGTTGACCAGTATAACCTGTATGGTGCAATCCCTTTTGCTCAAAATCGAACGTGGATTGTTTTTTTAATTAAATGCTAAAGAGCATTAACCATTTTTTCCCCAATAATTAAATGAATAGTACAGAATACTTTACATTCATCCATAAAATTCCTTAAGTATACCTGTAAATACTGAATATATCCAGAATTATATTTACATATTGCACATTGCTAAACCGTAATATACACCACGACTTCGAGCTGGTGCAGGCAAGTATGGCACGTGACGGAGCATATTCGCTAATAGGTAAGTGCGGCAAATAATATGGGGGGCTGGTAACTTGGAGTGCAGTTTTGAGTGACTCAGTGCTTATAGGACATTACGACGGGGATTCCACGCATCATTGTTTGGAGTAAAAATTATTAAAATTTCCTGGAATAAACAGTTTTTCTCATGCAATTTATTACATACGGTGTGCGCATCTTAAACGCGCACCTTTGCAAATGAGCCGGAGACCAGCACTGCAGTTCTTTCCGATATGAGCGACACAGATGAAAGAACATTTGCTCTCAGCAAGATCACATCCACCAACACCCACAGAAACTGATAGAACTAGAACAGGCATTAAACTAATGAGGCCTGTCGCACATTCCTTGCTGAAATATCCGCATTGGTGACTTTCTATTCATCATCATCATAAAGACAATTTGAAAGATAGCAGAGGGAAACAATTATTCACACCAGCCAACCAATACCCTCCACCAAAGAATTACCTAATCAATTTCGATCAACTGTATTGTTTTGTTGGTAGACGACCAAATTTCTCACCTCAGACCATTTTATAGCTGTGGAAAAAATCAAGATACCACAGCACAATTTTTGTTTCACTCATTTCTCAATTTATGGGTATGCGCCTGTGAATAATATATATTTTTGCAAACTGCAGCCTGGTTCTTCTCAGTTCTCATTAATTAAGGACTTCTTCCTTGCTCTATGGGACTTTGGTCCTGCTCCTAGGAGCATGATATGAACTTACCCTAGCAGTGTACTTCACACCAGCACTTAATGTTTCCCATTCTTTTTGAAGGTCACTTGGCCGTCAACTTATCCAAGTTTCTTAAATCGCAGGATGACATCATCTCTGGCATCAGAACGTCACATCCGCACTTTACCTGGCTGGTTTCTGGTTGTTCACAGTGTCTCCTGCTTCACCTTATTCTTATGTGCTGCTGTCTTAGAAACTTTGAACCTGGGAGCAACCTGCTGCTCAGTGTAGCTTTTTGCCAACAGCACCATGATTAAATCAGGTTTTAAAAATGCAGATGTTTAAAAATATAGTGGTCTCTTAATATTTCCCACAGCTATATGTTTAACCAACTGGACATTTTGTTAACACCACATTTCAAAGGAACTTACAGTTTTTCTTAGCGTGCTTGCAACCTTACTTACAAGGTCAAGGGAGACTGCACCGCATGCTGCCACATGCTGTAGAGGCCATCATTTTGATTCTGCAGCAATTTAGCTATATTCATAACTAGGGGTGGAAGACTCACACAAATCCACTACCTTTCAGTTACAGTAACAGTCTCCACGAATGGTGATGAAAATTAACACTCCCATGGAACAGCAAACTGATGACAGCTGCCCCCCAAAAAATCTTGTGGTAGATGAAGCACATTCTAGTTTTTGACCTAACACACCACAAATATAAAAGCAATGCCTCTGCAATTAAAAGGTACAAGCGGCTCTGCTTTGGAAACAGCTGGGCCTTCACTGTTTTCTATAATACAAATCTATAACAATCCATCTATAACAGCTGATCCAGTATAGGGTGTTGTTGAGCGTGAAGCATATCCCAGAAGAAACAGGGGCCACCCTGGATGGGATGCTAGTCCATCCCAAGAAACACACACTTTGGGAAATTTAGTGCCACCAATTCACCAAACTGCATGCTTTTGCACTGCAAAAGGAACATGCACACTCCATGTACACCGAATCAGGCAGGATTTCTGGCCACAGTGCTATGGACCGAGCCAGCATTCCTCCTGTGATACAGATCAATAAGAAAACAACTCAGAAATACTGTTTTGTAAAACATGGTTTAAGAATTTAATTTCAGTATAAAACATTTTTGAAGTTTAGGCCAATCAATACTTTTACCTTCTTTCAAACAATCTAAAACATACAAATTCTCTTTTTTGGTGTTTTTTTCCCTCCGAAATAATACAACTTAAAATCTAACACTTTCACCTTTTACTACAATTACAAAAAATAATAATAAAAATAGAAAGCGAAAGTATCTGAACTCCCGGTCTGGCCTGTTCTCGCCACCTTCCATGTCCCAGCTATAACGAGAGCCAGACAAACTCTGGGGCTCACTCCTTTCTATGCCGTTTTCTGCTGACCCTTCTTCCCGATCAATGACTTGTGGATGTGTGGAATCACACCTGCAGGGGGGGAAAAAAACATGAGAATGGGGGCCTAGGGCCAGAGCACCGACATTTATCTTCTTGACAAAACAGATGAATCACACTATAAGCCTGCCTATTGGCAACCCACCTCCTCCAGCGATGGTGGCCTTGATGAGAGAGTCCAACTCCTCATCCCCACGGATGGCCAACTGCAAGTGACGGGGAGTAATACGCTTCACCTTGAGGTCCTTGGAGGCATTACCAGCCAACTCCAAAACCTGTATAAGCATAAACCGTAAGCTGCTGGCCAAGAGAGCAACAGAACAGTTAGGTCTTCATTACTAAAAAGATGGCACCGCCATTCAAATAATTATAAGAAAATGGAATGTAAATGCAGTTCTTCCACCAAGCAAATAATCTCTAACAGAAACAATATGCATGGAGAGCCACTGCAGTTTCTTCAATACACCAGTCACTGAAACTGCTCCATTAAAAATACATTGGATCTCCACACTAATCGATCAATTTCCTGTTCTTTGTGAAGCCTGTCTGCCAGGACATAGGTCACCTGTAACACTGCAAATCACATCACTGACTACGCCATGCACCTTCCTCCTTCAGTCACCTGCCTCAGAGCCACTACCGGCTGGCCCCAGATGGTAAATTTGCTGCAACCCCTTACTAGTAATTTCAGAAACCCGAGAGACCAACACCAGCCCATGTGACAAGTATTTGAGACAGCAATAGCTGATTAATTCTTTCCTCTCCCTCAGCAAAATACCACGTAGGGTGGGACTGCAGACCTTACCTGTGACTAAATAGCCTGTCAGTAAATGTCATGGAATTATGGACTTTGTATTTTGATGTAATGATTTTCACCAAGACTAAGGATTTAATACCACTGCCTATGATGTTGTTTTGGAAGTATTTTCTCCAATGTACATAGGGTTACTATAAAGCGATTATTTTCTTATTCATGCAGTATTAAGCATGGATAAATGCAAGGAAAACTTGACTATTAGACAGTGACAAATCAAGTGTGTTACACAGAAAACTGATATCGGACATAAATTACTCTATAGGGGATTCAACTGGCGTCTCCAAATAAATTTCAGGATGTCCTCCCTAGTGTTTTGCTTAACACTATATTCATAAAAGCTTCACTAACACAAGCCTTAAACATAAACACACCTTAACACCAAAACAAAGATGCCGACACAATTCAATGTCTCCTTCTCTTCTGCTCATGTCATTTACATAATTTTCTTGCCCTTGGGTGAGATTTACTGACAGAGGATGTTTACTCACAGGTGAGGTTTGCAGCAGGAGCCTTTTGAAAATAACATTAATCTGTTCCACCATTAGGGGGCTCCAGCCTTGAACTTCCAAATTTAACCCTTAGAATGAACTGATGCACAAGAAGAAAAAATGCCTTAACTGACAGATTCATCCAGGATCCTCCATTTTACCATAATAAAAAATATCCAGTTGACTGACGCTGACACCAAAAAGATATGGAAACCCAAAGGATATGTTTCAGCTGCAAAAAGGCACCATTATGGCCCCAAAAAGCAGTTCATTTTTTTGTTACACCCATTATTTCCTGTTCTCTACTACAGCACTGGAACAGTTAAAATGTTTTGAAATTTGTCTTCAACAATCACACCAGATTGTTTCCATCCTGCCAGCTTCAGAAAAGCTGGACACCACATGGCAACAGAAAAAAATTAATGACTTTTAAAATTCCACTTTTAAGCCTATAAGTGTATTGTGGGACAGGAGCAAGAATTAGCTTGGTGTTCAGCTAAAATATCAGTCAAACAGTCAGTGTCACCTCAGCAGTGAGGTACTCCAAGATGGCAGCACTGTAGACTGCAGCCGTGGCTCCAACACGCCCATGACTTGTAGTGCGGGTCTTCAAGTGTCTGTGGATACGTCCCACTGGGAACTGACAGCGAGTGAAGCACAGAATCAATCCACTGCCTTACACAAGGCTTCATGAGAAATTATGGAATCGGTTTTGTGTTTAGTTATTCATTCCAGACCATGCATAAAAGCACAGTACAGTCACCACTAAAATGTGACAAACTGACCTGTAGCCCTGCCCTTTGTGAGCGGGATACTGCTTTTGCCTTGGCTTTGCCACTGTCCTTTCCAGCCTTTCCTCCTGCCTTAGGAGAGGGAAAAAAAGAACAATGTTAGAATAAACCGGGAAAAGTTTTGTATAATATTCACCTAGAGGTATCACAGATTCCATGCAGCGACAAGAATGGATGAAAAATAAAAATACTGACAGAAATACACCTGTTTAATTAGATCTCATTTCACACATTCAACAAGGTTTTCAATTTGCACATACATAACATTATCAAGAAGGTATCAAGCTTTTAAAATGAGACTGGAAATAGATCAACAGCATAAAGGCGCTTAATTGTAATGCCACCACCAAAATACCTCAATGAAAAAAACTGTCAACTATCTGCTTTTATAGCACAAATGAAATACAACCCCCCAAAAATTAAAATTAAGTTATTTAACAAAGACAACTTGGAAATTTGGAAAACTGAAGTAGAGGAAATACTTTGATAGAAATATTCAAATGTGTATTCCTGAGGAATGTTTTTTATGGAAAACATCCACCACATGTGGGTTTTAACCAAAAACATGTTAAGTACGAATTAAATAAAAACCCAGGAATATTAATTTCATAATGCAGTCCAATAGTCATAACACTAATTCTGCCAGCTTCTCAAAAAAAACAAAACAGATAAGCTTCTTTCGCCAATTTGTAAATGCTACACTTGACCACCAAATAAAGCATTAAGTGTAGGCTGAACAGATTTTGCGAGTTCATACTGCACTTTAACGTTAAGATTTTTTGGAGATCATCAACTATCGAAGTATGAAAGATGGCAGATATTAGATGGCACAGTATTGTGGGAGAAGCTGAGTGTGTAATTTCATTTATTTAAAAGGAACTACACGCGAAACCAATCACAAAGGCACCCTACTGTTATATGTTTAAGCAAAGTACACTTCCGACTGTAAAGACATCAAACAATTCAGGAAGTGTTGGAAAATGTTTTTCATAAAGACATCGTGCAATCAGTTCGAATGCAAATCGATGCTGCTGGTTTGCTGCTCATAAAGTTTACTTTTGCACAAAATAATACAAAGCTGGGTGCAGCACAAGCAGCTCTCTTACGGTCGACAATTATGTTTGCCATAAACAACCCTGATTTTGTCAGCGCCACTACAGAGAACAAGGGATTAACGCCACATATTCAACAGAATATTTTTTAGACATTCATTCAATTGTACCACATTAAAAAACACTTTAACATAATACAATACAGTATTGCTACCTTAGTTAAGTATATAACAGACCGGCCGTGTCTGAGTGGGAAAACAGACCGTTAGTTATTCACTTGGAATCGCAGGCAAAACCTGCCCGTTTCTTCCCGTCAGTTTATGCAAGTCATACTAATACGTGTCTACACTTCAATAAGCGGTACACTAATTCTGAAAAAACTTTATGTATATCCAACTCTAAACAAAAGCAAACTTGTAAACACTGCGTAAAGCACCTCGATATGAATAATGACAATCACTTTCCCGCCAACACAGCCATCTCGGCAGAAGCACCTACTAAATGCTTTAAAAAACTCTTCAAACTAATCGAAGAAAAATTATATATGCTGAAAATAATGTAGTTAATTTAGTCATATTCATGGAACAAACGAAAATGGATCTCATTAACTGTACATTAAGAACTAAAGTTACAATCCAAAAATGTTGACTAGAGAGCGCTTAAAAAGACGAACCGGATGCCAGGGACTAGCCAGATAGCAAGAATTGGAATAAAAAAAATCGAAGTCCCTAGTGAAACCGTTTTATATTAATTTTATAACTGCACAGTTACGGAAAATCCTTAGCTAGGCGGCAGCTAACTAGCTAAATTGGCTAGCGAGTTATTTCGCCGACATAGCTGCCAGTATATTCAGTCAGCGCAAGTTCACCCTCTCGGTAGTTTCATTTCATTCTCGTATGCTTCTTTTCTTAACACGTTATCTGAATGATAACGGCGCAAACAAGAAAAAACACAACAGAATATAAATATACCATTTTCACCGTCAAGTCGAGCGCTGCGGTCGTGTAGAATTAGCGAGGTCTGGGGCAATTTTCTTCTCCACACAATAAACCCCTTGGCAAGCCTATGCGCGAGGACCCTCGCGAGCGAAACGATTGGCCAATAGGAGCTCGGAATGTTGGTTTGAATAATCCATCACACCAATTACATTATTGTTTGTACAGTATCTACCCATCCCCCCGCTTCCAACTGCTTTTTGCGCACGGACCTACAGTGGCAGGGTAGCGTGCGACTGTAAATACAGCGATACGTTAGTCAACAGAGCTGCGAATGCATGAGTATTTTATAGGCTTTACGTGCGATGTCAGGTATGGGTAAATAAGACAGAATGTGTGAAAGTGGTATATGGATGGGAGTATTCTTTGGGAAAAAACGATTCATGCATGAACTATTTTATTGCCTTTATGTGTCATGTAAAAGGCAACTGATGTCGTAGATAATGCTATCGCAAAGCACTTGCATGTAACATTGTGTATATTTGCAAGCTGGGTATAGTGGCAACAGCCTTTCAAAGTTACACTTTTTTATAAAAAAAAACACTCAAGAAACTGGTTGTATTGGACTAAAGAATGAAAACATTGCCTGGTCCAATGAATTTTGGTTCCTGCTATTACGTGACGGTGAGAGGACTGGGCTGTGGAGAAAACCGCATGACTTCATGCAGCTATCATGCTGTTTGTCACCGTTTCGGGCTGATGTTTGTGGTATGATGATGTGGGGTGTGTTTTAATGGCACACAATGCCCCTTGATAAAATGGAGAAATATTTTAATGCACATATTTGCTGATCGCTTTGTGTATCATTCTGCAAATAGATTTTTTCCAGCAGGTTATGCCTGACTGAATCCATGACTATGAAACGGATAATAGTAATATATGATATAGAGTATTTTACGCTTTTGAATTATCTAAAGGTTAGGTTTAGATTGATGTTGCAGAAGGATATAGGTGTTCTTGTTCTCACTGTAACCCATTCAAAATTTACTCAGATGGATCTGTAATCTGTACTTTTGTACATATGAATTTGCACCAATTTTCTGGACTGTTACAATAGTGGTCTTGAAGTATACCAGTTAGACCTATACTGAAAATTCATTTTTTGATGTACAAAATAATGGGGGCAGTGTGTGGCTCACTGAGTTAGGCAGCCATGCCTGTGATCAAAAAGTTGCTGGTTAAAATGAGAGCAACATGGGATATGTGCAAAGAAGTATTCAAATGTACTTCTGCAAATGGCAAATAAAGCATAATTTCAATTACGTAATACATTTAGACAATGCAGAGGTTCAACACTGTTTTTACAGGCAATACTTAGGTCAGTCATGATGTATATTCCATGTTTGATGAACATTATGGGGACAATGATATTTCGTTTTAGTTCTTGCTGTAATACTTAATTTTTCCAGCTTTATTTAAAATTTAAAGACAAAGCTGTCACATATGTATGGGAGCCATATGGGTGGACTGTGTCTTTTGGCTTTGGGGTAACACAGTGACACAGGAATCCACATAGGCCCCCTTACACATGCAAAGTGCTGTTTGGTACCATTCAGAGAGTATGAGGTGCTAACTACTACTCTCACTTATACGAGCAAAATGAGTAAAACTAATGCAAGACAAGCCATACAAGTGAAACGTGGATAGGTAGAACCAAATCTGATATACCTGACATAAAAATGCATATGTGTTTATGTTTTGTCCGTGTGTGTGTATATACTCCCTTGACCCTATATATGCGCGCGGATGTGTGTGAGTATGTATCTATGTATGTATATATATATATATATGTATGTGTATGTGTGTATGTATATATATATGTATGTATGTGTATGTGTGTATGTATATATATATATATATATATATATATATATATATATATATATATATGTATGTGTGTGTAGGTATGT
>JAAGVU020000113.1:30048203-30059636 GCA_011763525.2 Mormyrus iriodes
TGGATGAAGTGGCCGGGGAGAGGGAAGTCTGGGTTTCCCTGCTGAGGCAGCTGCCCCCGCGACCTGACCTCGGATAAAGTTTAATCAAGAGCTGCTTATAAGTTCTAATTAAGTTCTTAAGTTTTACTTAAAAAAAATAAAGTTGTAAGCACATTGTATATAAACAGCAGTTAGTAAAATGTGGGGGCTGGTTGACCTATATAGTGTAGATTTTAATGGCAAACTTTTGTCAGTGATGGAATTCAATTGAGTTATGAGTCATAAAATGAGATGTAATGGCTGAGATTTTAACATACCAAAGTATTATATAAAATTTTGTGTAAAATGTTTTTGCTAAAATTGCTGAATAGAGAAGAGTAGGTCAGTGGGTAGCACAGTCACCTCATATATCTGGAGAGCAGGGTTCAGTCTTTGTGTATGGAATTTGCATGTTCGGCTCATGTTGTTGTGGGTCCACAAACATGCTAAAGTGAACTGAAGTTGCCAAACTCCCCAAGGGTGTAAATATATTTGTGCCCTGTGATGGGTTGGTGCTCCACCCTGGGTTATTCCCTGCCTTGTTGCCCTGCTTCCGGAATAGGCTCCCAACTGTCGTGACCCTGGATAGGAGATGAATGAATGAACTGAATTATACATTACCAGTGACTAAAATAATACAAACTCATATATATCAATGACACAATTTTAGCATTGCAGTTGGCATTTATATGTTGATATTATGAAAGTCAGATATTTTGGGGAGTCTTACAGAGGGATATTCATCAAAATTATTACAGTTTCCACATTCCGTAAATATATATATATGTACTATGCACTTTTTCATTCTCCCCAATTATCATGACAGGCACAAAAATGCCAAACAATAAAACAAAAAACTATAAGTTGATTTTGTTCAAAGCCAAAATATCCATGTCATTTAGAAGACTCTGTAGCAGATTACAAAAGTAGCTAATGTATACTGCTCCAATGAAATACTTATTATTATAAGCAGTACTGAGAGTTATGTGCTACCCACACAACCATCAATAAAAATAGCAGTGTGACTTTTTTAATACAAAAGACTTTGTAACAGATAATAAAATGATCTTCTAATGTATGGTGCTCACATGTATTATTATTATTATTATCATTAATAATAATAATAATGTTGATTGTGATAATTCATAATTGCATATTATATTTGCATTGTTGTAGATATTGTATGTCATTACTGTGTCAAAGACTCCCTAATCCCAGCTATGGAAACTAAGTAACCATTTATGAGCGGAGGAGTGATGTCACCCTTGTTACAGTCTCACATAGTTCAGTGAACTGCACTACACAGAGTAGAAGGAGCAGTGACTGGGCCTTAGGAGACCAATTACATTTATCGGTGCAAACTGCTGGAACACGCAATGGAAGATCTGTGCTCTGTACACAGGTATAGAACATGGAGAATAGTGCCTTTGAAGAAACAGGTTACATGATGTTATATGGGGGAAACAGTATGTACGGAGACTGCAGAAATTTGGGTAACTGTGACCCTCACCTGGAAAAGCAGTGGGAAAATGTAATGAGAACTTCATGTGATATGGATACATCAGTTAGCTGATTGCCAGTCATCAAGGAGCTGTAGAAAAACAAAAAAAAACATGAGTATGAGTAACTAAAGCAGCCACATGTGCAGGATTACCAGATGTAAAATGATCCTCTTTGTGCACATTTGTCATTCTATGGGTTTGAATAAGTTAAACTGTTTCTTGCATTGACGAAGAGGGAGGAGATTATTAAAACAATGTGAAGCTGACACAATTTCACCTCACAGGACAGAGACAGGGAGTTCTAGTGAAAAGGTGTTGTTGGCCAGAACTTGTCGTGCCCTTGAGCAATGCAGTTAACCTGATTTACTCCAGTGAAATACTGAGCATCGTAAGTGGACAAGTTTTTTAAGGTGTTTTGGGTAAAAGTCTAGGTTTAAGCAACCAGTATTAAAAGTAATGGATCCTGACTGTGATATAGCCACCTTGCTTACATTAGATTTGGTGTGAAGACTCAAGACTTGGGGGTTCACTGAAATATCCATCTTTGCTAATGGATAAAACGTATACCCTTTTTTTAGACAAAACAGCAGAAAATAACCGATATATAATAAGCTGTAAATAAACTGTGTGAATTTTTTGCGTTACCTGCAACGTCGCATAAACGATCATTTAGAGTCACGTGACTGAATCATTCATTGCGTAAATAAAAGCATGGATAGAGGAATAGTGGGTTAAGACGTAGTAATAAAGTCACCATTCTGTTAGGAGGTAAGGTTTTCTATAAAGGGTTATTCAGTGTTCTTGGTAGCAAGTGGTGTTTTAAGGGAACTGAATTTCTGGAAACATGATCTGAAGCATGGTATACCTTTTGTCTACGAATAATACACGTGACCACAAAATAGTGATTGACAAACGCCACTTGCAGATGTTCCCAGGAAATAAGAAAATGTAATGGCCAGGTTCATGGACACATGTCTTTCGCACCGCGTACGCTCTTTGGACAGTAATTTAGCAAGACAAGAAGGGACGACCAATAAAAGTGTAAGAAATAACGGAATTTGCTACGTCAATGCAGAAGTGTGATCCAATAAAAAAAAGATTGGGGGAAATTGTTGTGGCGGATTAAATAATTCCGACCAATGATATCGGAATATATGGATAACAAAAGAATGATTGGCGAAGGAAATGGAGCTTCGGGGAGACAAATGCTAGTTCTGCGGCTGTAATTGGCAGGATGGAAGCCAATGTGAGGGCAATGGGCGGGACAGTACGGGGTCCGCGAAAGGGGTGTACACGGGGGAAAGATACGCAGGAAGGAGAAGCTGGCTGCTGGTGGTGAAGATGGCGGATGGAGACAGCGGGAGCGAGCGCGGTGGAAGCAGTGGAGGCGGGGGTGGCAGCGGCTTCCAGCACTTCCAGAGGGAGCAGGAAACCCAGGAGCTGGCGTCCAAGAGACTCGACATCCAGAACAAGCGCTTCTATCTGGACGTGAAGCAGAATTCGAAGGGCAGGTTCATCAAGATAGCGGAGGTCGGAGCCGGGGGCTCCAAGAGCCGCCTGACCCTCTCCATGTCCGTGGCGGCCGAGTTCCGCGACTATCTTGGGGACTTCATTGAACACTACGCCCAGCTTGGGCCGAGCAGCCCAGAGCAGATCGCGCAGTCCTCCGGGGGCGAGGACGGCGGGCCGCGACGAGCCCTGAAGAGCGAGTTCTTGGTCCGTGAGAACCGAAAATACTACCTCGATCTGAAGGAGAACCAGCGGGGGAGGTTTCTCCGGATCCGACAGACGATCAATCGCGGGCCCGGCTTCGGGGTGGGGGGGCCCGGAGGCGGCATGCAGGCCGGCCAGACGATCGCCCTGCCGGCGCAGGGCTTGATAGAGTTCCGAGACGCCCTAGCCAAGCTGATAGATGATTATGGCGGGGATGACGAGGAGCTGACAGGCGGCGCCGCCGCCGGGGGGTACGGCGAGCTCCCCGAGGGCACATCGATCATGGTGGACTCCAAGCGCTTCTTCTTTGATGTCGGGTCCAACAAATACGGCGTGTTCCTGAGAGTCAGTGAGGTGAAGCCCAGCTACAGGAACTCCATCACGATCCCCTTCAAAGCGTGGGGCAAGTTCGGCGGTGCATTTTGCCGGTACGCCGAAGAGATGAAGGAGATCCAGGAGAGGCAGAGGGATAAGATGTACGAGCGAAGAGAGGAGTCGGAAGGCGAGGACGTGGACGACGACTGACTGCAGCTTACCAGGCTTATTAGAGAAATAAAATGTACAAAAAAGAGAAAAAATCCGCGGAAGTCCACCACATTAGAATAATGTTTCCGAAATGCAGAAATGACATAATGTGCATGACAAATCGAACATTTAATAGTACAGAGAGGGATGCATTGTTTTAAAAGCAGAGTTATATGATAAGTGGTTTTTTTGGACATAGATCGGTTGAAGAAATGAGTATCAGTATAACTTGGGACATAATCCCATGGGTTTGTCCTTCAAGCAAATCGATCAACTCGTAAAATACGAATTTAGTTTTTTTTTTCCTCCGAGAAAAATACTTTACCGAAAACCTGGATATTGATTCTAAACACAAATGTTTTGATAGTATAGTTAACTGATTCCCTCGATGAACAGAGTAAAATAACCAGCATCCATTGTATTCCCATTAATAACAAGGTCTGTCCTGAGCATAACAAGTTTGTAACAAGCGCATCTGCAAGGAATTTCTAGAGGTCCGACCCTCCTTTAATGGAAGCAGAGTAAAACAGCGATTAAATGTCTATAACAGATCTATCACTATTAACCCGAAAACGGATCGACAAATACAGTAGGTATAAGTAAGACTAATTTGTTGGGAGGGGAAATGTAATAGGCTTTGTTGCAATAGCTCTTGACGGTAGAGATCGGTCGCATAAACAGATGTAGAAATGTATTATGGGACGAAGCGCTTGATTTACTTCTTGCTTTCGAGTTCATGGGAGGATTTAGATGCGTAATCACCTTGCGGCTCCGAATGACCTGGGTAGATGAGGTTTCACCGAACGGCTGCAAAAAGCTATAAAGCAGCGAGGTCTGTATGAAGTACAGACCTTGTGTCTGAGAGTCGTTTTAAAGCTGCGAGGATGTAAAAGAATTACTGACGGGAGGGAGAAGAGCAAAGCAACACGTGTCCTGCGCGGACACCCGGAGTATCATTACTACTCTTCAAGTTTATCAGAACTTACTACTGGATGTGTGCTTTTCTGGGGGAAATGTGTGTGTGTGTGTGGGGGGTCATCTGAAGGGAATGACAGATCATCAGATAGCTTGGACCTTGATGCAAGGTAACATCAGTCATTCTTTTACTTCGAAATGTTTTATCGACTGATAAGTTTGAATCGATGGTATAAAATCCCAGAGCGTGACTGTAACACGCCTTCTGTTTGACAGATGCATGGATGAATGGGTTAAAAAAAAGCTAACTAGTGAAAGATTATAGATAAGAACTGAACAAACCAGCATAACATATTTTTAAATACTTAAATGGAAAATATATAAATTACAGAATTATAAGAGATTGCATAACAGGCTTATTTGATAAATTAAGCTTGGATACAAAGTTTGTCTATGTGGATTTTTTTTA
Organism: Mormyrus iriodes; assembly: GCA_011763525.2. Taxonomy (NCBI): domain Eukaryota; kingdom Metazoa; phylum Chordata; class Actinopteri; order Osteoglossiformes; family Mormyridae; genus Mormyrus; species Mormyrus iriodes. The sequence goes on from JAAGVU020000113.1 coordinate 30,053,346, forward strand.
TATATATATATACATATATATATTCTGTAAGGTTGTCTTTTGTGTCAAAGATGGTATGGAGGCTTCTGCTTCAAAATAAATCCAATGTTTTGATAGAGACAGCAATTTCTAATTTTCCCCTTTTCATTTGATTTCATGCTGCCCTAATTGGCTTTTGCCTGTGTGACCCACCCTGTTTTAAAGGAATGTTACGCTCTGTCATGTTAAAGTTAGTTTCCCGATAGCTGGAGGGTTAACAGCAGCGTGCCCGCGGATGTCTTCAGGGGCTCCTTTAAGTCGTTTGAATTGTGCATGCTTATTCATGTTTTGAACTGGCTTGTGTTAATTTATTGCTTATTCTGATTTACTGTATGTCGGTTTATTAATCACCTGTGGGAAAGATTTTAATTTCGTTTTTGGTTTTATCAAAATGAAAACAATTACGGGGATGGAAAAAATGTCTGGGTTTCAGCTTCCTCTTGAGATGCAGAAACCTGTGTCCCCCTGTCCAAATTGAAAGACTTTCCCTGCTTAGAGGGCTGTCTGTATAATCCTTCAGTCTTTAATTTTTTTTCTTACACACTTTTCTGCATAAAAACATTTCTTTCAGGCCATTTGGGAGCAATAGCGTGTGATTACTCTCGCAGTTACCAAACCCGAGTATGCCTGTGTGTCTCTGCTGTTGTGTGAAATGGCAGCTGTTTCAGTCCTCTGCTCTGCTGTATGTTTCCGCCTGGTTCCTTTCAGTAATTGCATTTATTTTATTATTTAAAAAAAAAAATTTGCTGAGAAGAAACAGTCTGAGCTGGTCAGTGGAAAGAATTCGGATGTGGAAACTGAGACCTGAAAGAGGAATAAAATGGAGATGCGTGGGAAATGAGCATGTTTCATTTCGGCTCCACTGAGTTTCAGAAACTGAGCCAAAATGGCTGCCTGGGCTGATTGGGGGAGGTTCATTGTCATCCAAATACGTGTGCAGTGTTTTTGCCAGGCACAAAGCAGGGCAGTTAAGGTGAGACTGTATGCTGTAGCTCTTAATAGGGCCCTGGGACAGTTGGTGGTGCTCTTGTTACTGTCAGACCGAGGATTTGGTTACCTTCGTCGATGCTGAGGGCTGTGGGACGTAGACTTTCTCGCAGACCTCATAGGTGATGGCAGACATGTTAGTTATGCTATGCATGTGGGTGACGCGACTCCTGTAGTTTCACACACAGTTATGCTAACTCCTAAGTCCTTCACCGGCTGATGGAAACTGCTGTAACCTGTGATCAGCTTGTCATGTTTTAAATGCAGATTTTTCTTAACCGGGTTATGGAGGCAAGTAAATGACCTTGTCAGGGTGTGTAGATGGACTTTAAGAGGGAAAGGGTCCAAATGAATATCACTCGTCGTAGAAGGTTTGATGGCCGCAAATAACATCTCATAATTGTGATTTTGTGGACAGGGCTTTCTTCTGTAGTCATGGAAATATACGGTGGGCGTCTAAAACACAAACGTACTTTAAAATCATTGTTTTGTCGGTTTTGACTGCAGGTGTTAGTGATTAGCCGTTCCTCAGCATGCCGTCCTCGCACACCTTGGTAAAATCAAGTCTCACACACAGAGGAAAGCTTGTGCGAGTGATGCAGCTCAAACAGCTGTGGGCTGAACTCTGTCATAGCGCACCTCCTTCCATCAGCTGTCGTGGCACCCCAGGATGGTATGTTTTTTTTGGGGGGGGGCAGGATGTATCGGCGCTTTATGTATTGCCCCATGAGGGTGAGAAAGAATAAGAGAAGAGACCCCATAGGCGATGACATTACTGAAGGTGGGTCTAAGATGCGTGTAAGGCTCGTTGCTGTGTCTGCTGTCGGAGGACATATGCTGACTGGAATGTGTTGGACGCAAAGCAAGCATGTATGTGTGTGCTGGGAGGGCGTTGATGACAGCTGGCCGGTGAGAGGCAGTCGCACAGCTGTGCCGCTTGTGCCGTGGATGGATAGGAAGGGCCAGGCGGGACTCCCGGGAAGCTCTGTTCCGGTAGGCTGCTCAGAACTGGTTTCACATGACTGTAAAGACATGGTACAACAGCAGCTTTTCCTTTCTTGGAACTAGCAGCATAGTGTCACAGTGGATTCGGAGAATTACTCCCATTTGGGTCCTGATTGCAGGGCGGGAGGTCAATTAGACGCTGAAGCACCTATGTTCATTTCCCCCCTCCCTCACTGGCAAAATTGTGTCCTATTACGTGGCTCCAGGCTGAGTCTGACTGTGCTGCCGGGATCTGTCTCAGCATGAAATCCAGCGCCTGTTACTCTTGCATCACTTTGAGGGTACCTCTGGTTCCCATGACGACAAGTGACCCACTGCTCTCCCTGTATCATAAAATGACACAAGCTGAGAATTTTGTGAAGTGTGTGAATGGGGGGGGGGGGAGAATCCACGATAGTAACGGGAAGTCAAAACTATTTGAAGATGACATTATCTGGCAAGGGAAGGGTGTATGTCTACGAGAGAATGTCCATCTTTGTGGTTGAGTGGGATGTAACTGGATTCCTCCTCAGTTTTCACATCTAGTGTAGGAATTAATCAAGTCCTGCATCTGTCTCAACATGGAGGAATTTTTTTCGGTGTCTAGAACTTTAAGATTTGTCTACAGAGGGAAAGTCTGTATTGACTGTAAATCTGTGGGTTGTGTTTTTTTTTTTTTGCTGGACTGTTGTAGGTCCTTAATTCACAACCCACCTTTCTCTAACATGGATTTTGTTCTACACGGAGAAACGAACCTAAAACATTTTTGCTGGTCATGTTCCGGGAGCTGTTATTCGAGTGTCTTTTGGTCCATTGCAAAAGAATTCCTTCTGAAACTCAGGCAGGATTATGTCCTAGATGGGGTGGGGTAAATTTAGACTGAATTTCTTTTTAAGTGTTTTAATCCAACGGGCACATTTTACCTATAGGGTAATACATGTCTGCGGCCCTGCAGACAACACACGAGTGTTTTTTATCTGACAGTTTAGATGATGCGATAATCGTCAGCAGTGAGTGGGCCGAGGGCTCCACACAGATCACTGTATTTTTAAACAGAAAGTGTAATGGTGCTAACAGTTAGCATATTCCTTACATCTATGTAATGTACTTTTTAAAATACTTTTTAATCTCCAGGCACAGTTTTACTAAAAACAGGCAAGGATATCTTTCTGAAACAGCCTGTCGGTCATTCGTCATCAACAAGCTTTCCAGTCCATGCACGCTCCCACCAGGATACCACTGCGAGACCTTGGAGCGGTGCTGGGGGGGCTCAGGCTCACACAGCCCACAGGGTGGTGGGGTGGGGGTGTGTGTGTGTGTCTGTCTGTCCGTCTGTCTGTGTGTGCGTGTGTGTAGGTGTGGGGGGAGGTTGAGATTTGGGTTCCCCGTGGACCCTCTGACACAGCCTACCATGTTGCACAGCTGCATTCTGACAAAATGAGCTACCTCCTACAGTGAGCTTCCCCTGAATTCCACCCCCCCACCAAAAAAATCAAACAAAACATCCTAAATTTTAGCCCCCTACAATGAACAGGAACATTTCTAAAGGGATCATCTAATTTCTTTGGCCCATTCACTTAGTTGTTTCTACTATCTGGTTCTGATGGTGCGATAAGCTACCTTGGTCATAGCACAGTTCATCCTGAACAGGCAGCTCAGTGTGTCAGATGGCCAGCTATGTGCCCCTTCTTATGGTTTTATTTTACTGTTTTTTTTCCAAATAGAGTTTTACAAGTCTATATTTAGAAAATGTAATGTATGTTTGTATCAAATAAAGAAGCCTATGATTAATGAAAAGAATCAGTCCGCCAGCCCTGGCATCTGTCCTTTTTTCGTAAAGGTTTTCTCACTGGACCAATAAGTCCAGTCAGTCTTTACTATGTATTTATATCCACAAAGCTGGGAAAGGTGTCTGGCTCTATGAGCTATATGTCATTTGAACAGTATTTATAAACTAATCAATGCTGTTTTAAATTGGTTTCTTTGTTTTCCGGTGTAATTCTGAAATGTTGTAGGCATCTTTGACACCTTGTAGGATCAGTGCACTATGCTCTGTGGTTTTGACTGGTTTGCTCTTTGCTGGTCACTTTGGTCAATGACCCTGTTATCTAGAGCAGTGTTTCCCGACCTGTTCCTCGGGGACCCATAGGCGGTCCACATTATGTTGTAACTCCCTGCCAGACAGTCCACATTTTCGCTCTACTGGGAGCTGGGAGGGAGCAAAAACATGGATTGTCTGCAGCGCGCCCCCCCCCACCCCCCCCAAAACGCCCGGATTGGGAAATGCTGGTCTAGAATATTCCAGCATGGGCCTGATCCGTAGGAATGCGTTTTACTGGAAATGCGAATTTCTCAAGCTCCTATACTGCTTCCTTCCCAGGAACAGCTGATCATTTTACTGAAATTGTTTTAATAAAACGGCAAGTATAAGTCTAATAAATGATTTTGCGTTTTTCGAGGTATCAGTCATGGCACAAAACACACAATTTGAAGTAAAGAGGAAAAACCTGAAAGATGTTTTCAATCTGTTTCAAAATAATCTTGAAATTAATCCAGTGGGTAATATTCAAAGACTATGAACTGGATTTAAACAGGTTCCATATGTGATGAATGTTTTCTATCTGGTTGAAAATTAAATTAGCTGGTGTCCTTTGGGACTAGGGTTCAGTGTGTGGCTCCATGGGTTAGGAATATGTGCCTGTGGCTGGCAGAGTAATCATATCACCAATGGGTCCTTGAGCAAGGCCCTTAACCCCAAAACTACTGCAGAGGTGCTGGATAAATTGTTGACCCTGCTCTCTGCTCCCAAGCTTTGCTTTGACCTGTATGGTCTCAGGGAAGGCAGGTAGGGATATGTGAATATTAAAGAATTCCCATTTGCCTGTTCACCTAGCTCTGCCAACAGCAAATTAAAATTTTCATCTTAATGGGAGTTCCCTTGGTAATGTGAGACTCTTGATGGTAACAGGGTTCAGGTGACTGCTTGCTCATACTCGGCTCAGGCTTCCGCCTCGCCTTGTAAGATATGTTTCTTCACCGTATCTTCAGAATTCAGGCAAGGGGATTTGGGTAGCGTCTGAGACAACAGACAGATGTAGAGCCCTACTGGCTGCCGGCATGCTCCAAGTTCCACCCCTTTAGACCATGCTGACCTTCCCTTGGGATGAGTGGAGCAGATTAGGGTGCTGGGTAGCTGGTCAAGGCTACTTAATACAACTGCAGCCCACAGCCAGATCAAGCAGGGATTATGCCAAATGCCTGCGGCATCCTGCTTTGGGCCTCCTGAGATGCGGGCGGCCATTGAGCTCAGTGTCACGAGAATGGACAGAGGGCATCCGGCAGGGCATGGGACAATAAAGATGGGGCACCACAAAGCAAGCCCCCCCCCCAACCATCATTATCATCTTACCTGACAGTAAGTGTACGTTTTCCAATATTCCCAAGAAAAGGTAACAAAGATGGAGCAGTTAAATAGAGAGAAAAACACTAAACTCAAATTGATAAGTCCAATTTTAAAGGTGCCATAGAATATAAATATGAAATATAAAAGGAGGAAGTGAAACAGGCTGTTTCAAAATTCCTAGACTGATATATAACAGTCGTAACTACGCCCCTAAACATAACATGCCAGCCCACTTTCAAGCTCAATGGACAAGCGCAGTTGGATTTCAACAGTTCTGCTGGTATTGTGATGAAGGACAACAGCGAAAATGGCAGACTGTGTACATTAATATGCTGTTCGATGCTGTGACAAGGATGTCGATACTTTTCATGCCCTTTCCAAGGAGCCAAACTGTCAACAGGCATGGTTGATGTACCCCTGACTTACTGTACATTTCGTAAAAGCTCCCGTTAGCAACTTACATAGTTGGAACTGTTCAGTTACATGATTCTAATTATGTAAGTTACTAACGTTGCTAGCAACAACTTTGCTTTTGGGAAAACGTACCTCAGTTTAGCAGGGGAGTAGTAAACAACATTACAAAGTCTGTGATACTCATATTGACAAGAGGCTTCTGTACGTCCTGTATCCTACTTTTGATTTGCTAAACAAATATCTAATCAATACAAAAAAATTGAAAGCAGAACTTCAAATTCATTACAAGCAACACATTTAGAAGCTGCACAGCTTGCTGTCTGGAGTTCTTGATAAAACTTGCATGACAAAACATCCATCCATCCATCTGCCAGAACCGCTTACTCCATTTCGGGTCGCGGGGGGTCTGGAGCCTATCCCGGAGGCTGTGGGCGCAAGGCAGGGAACAACCCAGGATGGGGCGCCAACCCATTGCTGGGCACATT
>JAAGVU020000113.1:30064375-30076330 GCA_011763525.2 Mormyrus iriodes
ACCAATATATCATTATCACTGCACCTTACCATCACGAGGACTGTATTGTGATTAGCGCTGCACTGTCTCTGTCATTGCTGTGTCCTTTGCACTTGTCTCATGATGTCTGCACTGTACTGCAATGGTTGCACATGTTTGCACACATGCACTTTATGTTGTCTCATGTTATTTTATGGTGCACATGTGCACTTTTTGTAACTGTGTTGTTTTGAATGTAGCACTAGGGTTCTGGAGAAATGTTGTCTTGTTTTATCATGTACTCTATCACTGTATATGGTTGAAATGACAAATAAAAGCCACTTCAACTTGAACTTGGATGCAAGTCTTTGTTTTTACACACTCAGTCTATTTGTAACACCCAGTGTTCACAGTAATGTATTAGTGTTCACAGTAGTGTGCAGTGTTTCAGTAAGGGTCACTCTTAAACATTCTTGATCTAATTCAGGTAGTCAGATCACAAAAATCCCAACTGAATTACAGTATGTATCAGAGTATGTTCTACCACTCTCATGACTATGTGCCTGACTAATCCAGCTTTGTTATGTCATTTTAGGAGTCAATTCATATTCCAACACAAAAGAAGATCTGAAATTCTCTGTCAGTTTTGTTTCTAGTACATATTTATTGGAGTAATATTTCATCACATTGCAATCACTGGTATAAGATATACAATCTTGTACATGGTATAAAATATATAATTCCTTCTTGTAAATACATTGCTTGCCCATTTCAGTGATTTTGACAACGCAGGATGCATGTAGTTGTGATTTTAAGTGACATTGCAAGTAAATCAGTGCCACTAAGAATAATAATAAACAATAAAAGAAACATCCATCCACCGTCCAAACATCCATCCTGGCAAGGATAAACAAAACATACACTTTGAATTACACTGTAATTTTGAATAAATCACCAACTGTACTGCTTTGTCCAGAAATTAAATAGTAGATATAATTTTATGTTTCTATACGCGAAACCAATTGAGCCTCAGACTTCCTTAAAAAGTGCCTTATATATGTAACTAATTCTGTGGAACACCAAATTGGAGGTGAAATATAAACAGGACATAAATCAGAGCTTGTGTAATTATCTGGGTGCATCTCAAGCTGGTATAATTTTGATGATGATTATTATGTCGTTACTAACTGGTATACCTTTTTGATTTATACTGACTAATAAACAATAGTAGAATAACATATTACTTGATCCCCCTATAGTTCTGGCAATGAACAGAACTGGAATGACTCAATTCATCAACCTCACCTTTTTGAAAATGACACCTCCCTTAGCTTTGAAGAATTGGTCAATTGGGAAAGGGCAATCTTTAAAATATATCCATTTAAATATATAGTTGAAGACAAAATCAGTAGAGCAAACATGCCTAATTCCAAGACAGTTCCACTGACACCTTTCTTTGACACAATGGTACAATTTACCACTCCCCCCTTAATCCAGTAAGGTCTCAGAGTTAGATACTTGTCTTTCTTGCTTTGTTTTTAATTGTTTGATGTTTGTATTCATAGAATTTATAAAGTTAAAAAAACCTGTATAAATTAGGTACTCAATTGGCAATAGCCATAAACCAGATATAAACAGTTTAAAGTGTACATATCTAGACAATCACAATTTTTAACCATAGCCGATAGCACTATAGCACAATACCGTCTGCAAACACATTTATCAACCTGCATACCAATGCTTACTTATTCAAACTGCTAGAGGAATGCCTTCCTGGTTCATGTAACTACACTTTTTGATGATTAACCAGTATGCCTCTTACACCAGACAAATAATTGTCACACTTTATGTTCTAAGAGGAGTTGGAGAGAACTAAAGCACAATAAACTCCCTTAAAATTACAAAATGTCACAATACTATAAAGCAGCTTTTAGTCCAGCAGTTCTAAGATTTATGAACCTTAGGTTGCTTCCGGTGGATGGCGTCTGAAAGTTCACAATTCAAAATCCGGGTCCCAGAGCTTTACTAAGCTTACAACTCGATCATTTTGAAGAGTGTGGGCATACTATTTTTCCCCGATCTGATGACCCTGTTGTTGCAAATAAGATACTCGGACCTGGCCATCCAAACTAGGCTCTTGGCTTCTCCAAATTCCCGTCCCCATTTGAATAAGAACTCCTTATCCTTGATAGACTGACATGGTGTTACTGGCTGTGCCTATGAACAGAGAGAAAAGGTCAAGGGGAGGTAGAATTTAGTTCACTGACCCACAGAGGCATTTCCTGACATCCATTACATATGCTTTGACAGAATGCAGACTTAGCCAAAAAATGATGACAAGGAATGTATAGTCAATCACTGATAATAGTAATAGCCAAACATCATGACTATGATATCAAAGAATGCAGGAATGTGTTCTTACAAATTACACTGTAGTGGCAGGGGTGAGCAAAAAGACTGTAAAGAATGACCAAGAATTCAACTAGAGAAGTTGACTCTCCTGCTATACATAACAGACATTTCTCTAAGTCATTGACATGATGACACTGCCTGCCAATATGAAGGGCTGGAAAACCTCAGTAAAATGAAATCCTGAAGCTACTATTACCAATGAACATAAAAACAATCACCTTGAGACATCCTTCTTTGACAGTGAGAAGAAAGTATTCATTGCTCATCTGAATCTGGAATGCCATTTGGACTGATTTATCATCCCCACATTTTCTATATACCTGTATTTCTGGGACAGAAAAACAACTAAATCAACATGAGGACATGGGAGAAAGACTCCATCGCAGCAACCATCACTTACATCTCCATGCCCGCTGCTCAGGGGTCACCTCGCCAAATCCACATTATGCACAACAGGGTTTCTCCATCAACACTTGCAGTCATCATTCCTTCACATGTTTCTTTGCTTGTTGTCTTAATGATACCAGCACAGTTTGAAAGCTGTCCTATGCATGTTATCATTTACTGCTGGGCTTGGTACGTCACCTTTACTAAGACATGTCAAGTGTCGAATGCACTGTTGACAGGTGTGGATGTTGACATAATGCCTCCACTTTTTGAGAAAACCAAATAACAACTGTTATTCTGTACATGGCATTTTTAGTTTTTTTGATTGCATTCACTGATTTTTATAAAATTGAATTTCCCCTTGTGGAAACAGAAAAAAATCTCCCTACAAGATCAAAAGAGCACACTGTCTGAAAAAAGGGTGCCAGTTTACCTTTGCTTGTCACTGGAGATGTCTGCCAATTGTACCCTAACTGTAGGTAAATGTACATTTTAGTCTATTTTAAGGTACAGAAATGGACTCTGAGGAACATCTCCAAGGTACAAACAACATTAATGTTTCCCCAACAATACAAAAATGTTCCTCATACTCCATTTCTGTGAATTAAAACGTATACTGTATTAGGGCTGCAACGATTCATCGAGTAACTCGATTACAAAAAATCCTCGATGCAAATTCTTTGCTTACAAGGTAAGCGCGAGCGTTTCACTCACATTTGTGGCTAAAAATACACCTGCGATAGAAACGTATTTATGGGCATACGTGTGAATAAAAAAAAATATAACAAGATTCAGCCCAAGCAGCCCCCATTTTTCCTCAACAAAAACATTGATAAAACAACAGCAGCGAAAATGATGCTGTCGTAGTTTAATTAACATGGAGCTGGAGCCTGTCTATACACTAACAGCAAAGAGCAAAGAGACGGTTCTTTTACAGAGATGGTGAACTCAGGTGGAGTGAAGGAAAACAACAGTAGTGCTTGTAATCGCTACTAAATCTTTACTGGTAAAGAGCTGGCGAGAGTCCTTAAACCAGCTGTTCAACAAGCTGAAAGGTGAAGAAAAGCGATGTTTTCAGCTGCTCCCATCCACCGCTGTTTATCTTCCACAGCAGCAAGGCTACAGTAAAGCTAAATGCTTTCTGTGTGTTTCGGTAACATCTACACCATCAAAACGTCTATTTTCTGCAGCAGGAAACATTGCATCAAAGCGGAGGGCAAGCCTTAGTTCTGAATATGTTGATATGCTCACTTTTCTTCATTGCAGCCGCCGCATACTCCTTTAAAGGCTTACACACACACTCATTCTCTAACACACTTAAACATACACACTCTCACTCACATTCACTTACACACACATTAACATGCACACACCATTCCTACCTCATCCAGGAGATACAATCTTTTTTTTATGCCTCCTATAAATGTACAAGAATACAGAGAGTAAAGGCCATTTTAATTTATGCCTTAGTTTAAGATATATGTATACCTTTTTCAGTCATTTTATTTGACATTATTTTATTTATTTTTGCATTTAAGAAAGTGTTTTCTTTAAAAAAAAACAAAAAACAAATATGTACATAAATGCACCAAAAGGGTTTAGTTCTTTTGTCAGTTGTTGTATGGAGTTCAATCATTAAAAATGTTCCTAAAAAGGAAACCCATGAGGTGTTCATTTTAAGAGACCTGTCTATTTTTTCTTTTTTGAATAGTTACTATTGCTCTTTAATAAGACAAAAGCATTTATTATCCGATTACTCGATTAATCGATGGAATACGTGATTACTAAAATAATCGATAGCTACAGTCCCAGAAACAACAAAGGTGCAAACTGGTAATCTTTTTTTTTTTTTTCTGACAGTGTACACACGCGCACACACACCGACAGGCAATTTGACAACTCCAACTAACCTTAGCACGTTTTTGGATTGTGGGGGAAAATCCACAGGGATTTACACTAACATCATATAAGATATTTATGAACTGTGAATAATTCTCGTTATCTACTCACTGTTCCTGTTTTCCACTTGTTGCACATCAAAGACTTTCATCGTCAAGTCCTCCTCCAGATAGGCTAGTTTCCCATCATCAGTTTGGAGCACACATTCAACCCAGGAAGAAAAGCACTGTGAAAGTTCACAGTAAAAAAGTTTATCTTACAGTTCAACCATAATTATTCATAGTTATATTAGAAAGTTTACGGTTTGACCATTAACGTTTCATAGTAGAACTGCCAAATTTGAAAGTGCGTTGTACAACTGTCATACAAGTTTTACTATTAAATTTCACAGTGCATGTTTTCTTCCTAAGAGCAGAAAAAATATTAACAAAATCGAACGATATGTATGAATAATTAAAAATAAAAACAAGGGGCTAATTAACGGTTCAGGAACAGACTGGGGTATTACAATTAAAATGTCAAATCTTCAGATAATCGAATAAAATAAATAATAATAAAATGAATAACTTGTAAAAGTCTAAAACGTAAATAAAAAAAGACGCTGAGCCTCTTACCGTATTGTCAGTCATGGTGTACCGCAGCCAGATACAGATAAATAGTCTTCCAGATAAAACTCTGTGCGCTGATGCTTTTTCTCCGCAGACTATCCAGTATATATACTTCAAGCTGTTCCGTTCCTCCACCCAAATCTATTACGAAAAAGGCGGAGACCGTAGATTATTACTATGCATATCCATATTCAATAACTTTACCTACAAGACGGAACTGTTTCCTATAAAATAGTTCTTACACAAAACATGAACTAGGTCTATGTATAGGGGGGACCGGGGACAGTTGTTGAGCGGACTTTCAACGCACTTAAAGTTCGCTGCAAGTTTCTGCTTGCTTTACGTTCCAAGCAACAACTCCAAAGCTTCTGAAGCATGTCATAGGCTATTAAAAGATGCCTACACAGATGAATGACTATATATAGAAAGATTATTTGTATCAACGACATTGGTCTCGCTGTCCCCTATTTTAATTGTTTGGTACATATCGACTTTATTATTCGGAGGGGGCATATTTGGATTTTTACCGTTTTCTTCCTAGCGAGATCGTCTCTAGGTATTCCAAGTTTCTACGAGTCTGAGTTGGATTTTTACCTAAATGCATCGCATTCACACCTTGTTTAGCGACAATAATGCAGTTGGGCTCAAAAGCGATAAAGGCGTTAAGCGACTCATAAAACTGTACATAAAACATGTACCTTATATATTTTCATCTATTTCATTTAGCAGACGCTTTTCTCCAAAGCGACGTGCAAGCGAGGCACGTAGCACATTGCAAACATAGGGCTGTCGAGGAGTCGACTAGGCATAAGTGCGGCTAGGCTGAGCTGCCCATGAAAGTTACAAAAGAACGTCCGACAAAGCCGGAACCTAATAAGACAATTAATTGAGATGTGCATCATTAACCCTTGTGTATTTTACTTCTTCCGTTCTAAATTCTAGATTCTACAGAATTTATCCTCATCTTGAAAATGGACTGGGGTAACTTCGACCCCAAAAATAACACAGGGGTTAAGAACATTCACGGACCACAGTCCAAGTGTACTCCTCTAGTACGACTAGAGTACACAATTGGAAAACAATAAACTATATGGAAATGCAGTACAAGTCAGCGAAATATATTACAAATTAGAGGTGTGCTGTGTACATACTTTGATCTTGACCCACACAGCACACATACGTGCAGCCAGCGTGTGCCCGAAGTATTCAAGGTACGTCTAAACGCAATATAACACCTAGCTCGTTTGCTAATTAGCGCGACGTCTTTGCGTTGACAGTTTCAGTGGCGGCTGGTCAATTGAGGGCGCTAGGGCTCCACCCTCCCTGGTTTAAAAGGGATTTTGATTTTTCTTTCTAAAATATGTTTTTTAAATAAACAATAATTTTTTGTGAATTTATTTTTAAGTGTGTATGTATCGAAAATGCATAATGACATGAAATATGTAATAAAAAATCATGTTTTGGGTAAAATCAACTTCATGTTCGTCCCCCTCTCACTCAGTCTTATTCAAATATCTCTTCTTGGGCGCTAGGGAAAGCGCCCTTTCCGTACAGCAGCGTAGCCAACTACTGATACAAGAAATGCACATAGCAACGTAAAATTGTTGTGTTTTAATGTGTGGCATTCATTAAGCTGAAGGGACTGTCTCAGTTGTTTCTTTTTGCTCTCTTAATGTTCATGATGCTGAGCTGACAAACTGTTGTGTCTCAAGTTCGCTGCTGGTGCCCAGTTAATGTTGCCTCTTTTATATAAAGTTGCTGGTTTGCCTAACTTCAAAGGATACAAATGGCCTTTGGGATATGTTTCCAGGTGAAATTTCTGAAGATTCAGACAATTTGCAAGTACTATAATGATCATTTTCATTTTTTGTCCGTTGAATTTTAATGCTAATGAAATAATTAATAATTATTTCTCAGAGCGCTAGTATCCCGTAGTTTCTGTTAAATTGTATTGGGATGGTTACTGAAACTGACTGAATTTGGCACAAACAGCTCCACCTAGAGTATGTACTTATGCTGCCTAATACGTCATATGCATATGAAGAGTATGTGGGTGTTTGCAAGCAGGGTTTGTCCTGAACTCCAAGACAAATAACAGATTTATATAGCAGCTTATTACGACAGCGTATTTCTGTATGCGCCTTAATTGCGCAATGATGATGCTCTCAAAAGTTATAACATTTAAAGGGAATTAAAAATGGTTTTCATATTGAAGAACAGCCAAAATAAATCTGAGATCGCAGTGTCCACCCCTCCACATTGCAGGGGTTAGATGCGCTGGCCCCCTGCGATTTGGATAAACCATGTGAAATTTTTACTGAAGTTACTAAACGTTTTGTGTGTCATCTGTGGCTTTCACAAGACTCCCAGAAAGTCTTAAAAAATTCTCACTTAATTTCTTATGCTGACCCCGTGATATATCAAAACTATGATGCAGAAGGGTCTACTAATTGTTCCAAAATCAGCTGGTTAATACAGATATAAACATCACAGCATCAATCTGCTTGTAAGACACGAATCAGCCATTACATTAAAACTACCTGCCTAATATTGTTTAGGTCCCCCTTGTGCCACTAAAACAGCTTTAACTGTCAAGTCATGGACTCCACAAAAGCACTGAGAGTGTCCTGTGGTATCTGGCACCAATGTGTTAGCAGTAGATCCATTAGGTCCTGCAAGTTTTAAGGTGGGGCTTCCATAGATTGGCCTTGTTTGTCCAGCACATCCCACAGACGCTTGATTCGATTGAGATCTGGGGAATTTGGAGGCCAAATCAACACCCTGAACTCTTTTGTATGTCCCTCAAACTATTCCTGAACAAATTTTGCAGTGTGTCAGGGCGTATTATCCTGGCCACTGGCTAGTGCCATTTGGGAGTACTGTTGTCGTGAGGGGGTGTGCTTGGTCTGCAACAATGTTTAGGTAGGTGGAATGTGCCATAGTGCATCCTGATGCCATCTCTACCCCAGGTAAATGAAGTGCACAAACTCAGCTGTCCACCTGATGTAACAGAAAACGTGACACATCAGGCAGGGCAGATTTTTCCATTGCTCCATGGTCCAGTTATGATTCTCGCGTGCCCATTATAGGCACTATCGGTGGTGGACAGGGGTCAGCAAGGGCACTCTGACCAGTCTGCGGCTACACAGCCCCATACACAGCAAGCTGCTATGCACTGTGTGTCCTGACACCTTTCTATCATAGTCAGCAGTAACTTTATCAGCAATTTATGCTATTGTAGCTCACCTATGGGGTCAGACCAGACCTGCTAGCCTTCACTCCCCACATTCATCAATGAGCCTTGGGTGCCATTGATCTCCTCATCAGTTCACCAGTTGGCCTTATTTGGACCACTTTTGGTAGGTACTAATAACTGCATACTGAAAACACCCTACCTGCCATTTTGGAGATGACCCAGTTGTCTAGTCATCACAATTTGACCCCTTGTCAGAGTCGCTCAGATCCTTACACTTGCCCATTTTTCCTGCTTCCAGCGCTTTGGCTTCACGAACTACCTGTTCACTTACCTAATATATAATGGCACCCCTGACAGGTGCCTTTGTAGCGAGATAATTGATGTTATTCACTTCAACTGTCAGTGATTTTAATGTTACGTCTGATCGATGTATGTCAGAGGCCAAAAGGAATGTAGTCCTTTAATGTATTTTTACTGATTGTCAGATCTTATCCATATGACCCAGGAGCTAATTCAGAATATTATACTGGACTTCTGGACATACTAAATTTCTGTTACATTTTGTTGCCTACAAATACGATTACTTTTTCATAGTCCTGCAGCCATGACAAAGATGAATGGGTAGTATTGGGTCGGTTCACAACCTTTTGAAAATAAATATCTAGACATTTGAAAACAACCCCCAGATACTGCTGGGGTAAATACATTTAGTTAACTGAAAAACCCCCAACCGCAGTCATAATTCACTTCAGTTGTGCATTTTCAAGGGAAGATGCATGACAAAGCTAGGTAGATTAGCATTCATTTTATTTTAATACGGATTAAATAAGTCACCATTAAAATACATTATGTGCATAAAAGGCATAATGTGATTCATCATAACCAGTAAAATACATTACTTTTACATTTTACAATTTAACAAAAACTCAGCAGATAAATACAAATGACCAGTACTTCACTGTTAGCCACAGGCAACAATATCTTAAACAAACAAGAATTCAATATGATTTCTCATTAGCCACGCATTGCATTTTGACATCTTAATTCATTTGAATGAGACAGAGTCATTGCATTGTCTTTGCAACAAAACTGAAGCAATTACTTTTGTATAAAATAACATACTTGTGATATGTGAATTAAAATGAATCGCCACTTAGTGGCGAAGTGCTTTAGCTCTTGAAGGGTTGATATTTTTCAACCAAACAACATCAAAGATAAAGCAACGAGATGAATCAAGTAGTTGTACTTGGTACATACACACAGAGGCACTGTTAAATAAATAAGTAAATAAGACTTCACACCTGTTTGACCATAAAGGATGTGAGACGACTGCTATCCTGCATGGTGCACATGTCCACACGTACTCCTTCCTCCATAGCGGTACTGATGTACCACCCGGTGTACTTGGCAGACTCAAAGCTGGTCATTGTCAGGGCAGAGCCCCTCTTGAAGAATAGAAAGCGTGCCATGTCAGCTTGGGCACTGATGATTTTCAGCTTGGAACTATTGCTGACCTCCTGAGGGAGAAGCAAAGGCAAATTGGGATATAAGACTAGTTACAGGTCAGACCACAAATGCAGTTAATCACAGGTAAAAGCCAGGCCCATGTTGGATATTAAAACAGGTTACTCAGCACAGTTTACATTGTTATTAACCTTTCCACTCTAATGGGTTACTCCAGTTGTACTTGAATTTATTCACCCATTCATTATCCAGCTGATGATCTACATATAAAAGTCATACAGCAGTGGAACACCCTGTATATATTTCAATTTATTCCTAACTGTTTTGTGTCCCCAACCATGACCAACTACTAGGCTCAAAAAGTGTTTTGTGAGGACCAAGGGAACAGCCATGTTAATCCCATCTGTTCAATTTTGAGAGCGTAAAGTACCAGTCCATTTCAAACCACCTTAACAGCAATGCTTGCTGGAGTTTAAATAAACACTTGGTATGAATTCATCCAATATGCTACATACCTCCAGCTGGAGAATGGGCGTTGCTTGCTTCATGGAACATGACAGGTAGAGGTTCGTCCCAGTGATGCCCAGGGCGACAGGTTGGGCATGGCCACCCAGTAGACTCGGACTCACATATGTTGACAGGTTCAGTCTCACTGCAGGTTGGACAAAGGGTTTAAACTTGGTTTAATTATATAACCACTTACACAGAGGTAATCATTCAAATGATAAGACGAGCTCCCGATGTGTGTAGGAGTTTCACACAGTAGACTCCTTTTCTAAATTTGACATTATGCTACAAGATTAAACTCAGGCTCTGATGGCCTTACCACAGGATCCTATCGCACTGATTACATCATATTCTAGCAGACATGTTGTTGTATTTTGGTTCACAGTCAGCTGAAATTCCATGTTTGCCATAGTGACCACAGACGGTCCTCTGAACAAGAATATCATTGAAATGGGCATTCAAAGAACAGGAAGTGGAAGTTTTAACTTCCCCCTCTGCAAATGTCCAACACTCATTGGCTAACAGTTTAATTTTGAGTTTCCCAGAAATAGTCTGCATGGGTGGGTTACCTCTGTGATGGAAACTGCCACCCTGCAGCCACATGGCCTGCAGCTCAAGGGCCTCCTCATTCAGCACTAGGCTCTTCTGATACTGGTCAGACACGTTGCACTCCACCGTCTGGCTCATGCTGGTGAATACTGTATCACTGCTCTGTGTTTGGTCTGCAAAGTCCCTCACCACATACTCTGCGGGGGAAGGGGAGGGAAAGAGATTCTCAGAGGCACAGTCCTGCTTTTAATTTGCTAATATTGCTAGCGTTACTATTTAACCAGCAGTGTGGTCCGTTATATTATACAAGTACAAAAAAAGATCCAAATACTTTTATATCCTTATACTTTTTATATCTTTACTGGGGAGACACTGAACCCCCCCCCCCCTAAATAAGCAGGTCATTGAGCTTCACTCTACCTTCAACAACACTCTCCAGCATTATATTCAGCAGCTCATGGTCACCGAACTCTGTGCCATTCAGCCTTTGGCTGTTCTTGATCCTGTGCAGGGCAATGATGAGGTTGGCCACGTGCCGCATGCTGTGAGGATGCAGGGTCACCTCCAGCTTAATCCCGGAGTGCAGGTCACACAGCGATCCCTCCCGCTGATCAAAGACAGTGAGCAGGAAATATTCTCATCCATACATCACTAAGATGATAGATGTTATAGATGATAGATGTTATGGATGTAACTATCACAACGTTTTGGGTTAGGGTTAGGTGCTAGATGCGAATTCAACATCAATTATTATCCTGAATTTATTGTACAAAAAATAAATAATAGAACACAGAGCACATGTACTCAGGTTACGAATACATTAGAACAGGGGTCACCAACATGGTGCCAGTGGGCACCAGGATGCCCCCAAGGACCACATGAGTCGCCCGCGGACCTCTTCTAAAAATAGCACAACTCACCAGTGAGCAGCGTCTAAAATTTAATTTTATCCTGTTGATATGATAAAATCATAAA
>JAAGVU020000113.1:30086794-30099859 GCA_011763525.2 Mormyrus iriodes
AGACATTCCTCTAAGACCAGGAATCATTCGTGTAGCTCTACGTTGCACCCTTTCCAAGGCAGCAATGTCCTTCTTAATGTATGGTGACCAAACCATGCCTGCAGAGCATCAGTTTTGACATGTTTTGACCCTGGAATATAGGAAACGTTAAAATCAAAGCGGGTAAAAAAAGAGTCCACCAAGCCTGATGGGCATTCATACAATTGGCTTCAAGTATTTGAGGTTGCAATGGTCAGACAGAACAAGGAATGCATGTGCAGCCCCCTCTAGCGAGTGCTACCACTCTTCTAAGGCCAGTTTGAACGCCAACAGTTCGCGGTTCCTGATGTCATAGTTGCGCTCCGCTAGTGTCAGCTTCTTGGAAAATTGGCACATGGATGCATCCTGCCTGACTTATCTTTGCAATGAGATAGGACGGCTCCAACTCCCACCTCTGAGGAATCTAACTTCATTACGAAGGGCAAAGCTGGGTTGGGTTGCTTAAGAACAGGCACTGCATAGAAGAGGTTTTGGAGCTGATGGAAAGCAGCCTCAGCATCAGGGATCCCATCGAGTGAGGTACTCTTGTCGCCCAACAGGGCAGTGCTGCTACCAAGGTGAAACCTCGGATGAAGCAGTGGTAAAAATTAGCAAACCCCAGGAAGCACTCTAATTCTTTAATTGTTTTGGGTTGGGGCCAGTCCCTTACGGCTCTCACTTCATCCATCTCCACTCCCTGGGCTGGATCTGATATCCTAGAAACTTGATTGAAGACTGGTGGAACTTACACTTCTCACCCTTCATGAAGAGCTGGTTATCGCGGAGATGCTGGCTTGTCCCATCAGCAGGGAGATGACAAAATTCACCTGGTCCCTATCTTCCTGTAACAGCTTGGGATAGTGATAGACACACAGCCCACATTGCATCAGAAAAGCGTGGCAGTTATTGGAATTACTATTGTACTTGTCTGGCACCCTGATTGGGATTCCTGCAGTGGTAAGCAGAGGAGACCGGGCCAGAGGAGCTGCTGCTGTGATTCCTTGCTGATGCTAACCAACCAAAGTGGTGAGTAGGGCAATCTGGGCAAGCACATCCTGTATACACAGCTGGTGTTGTGTTTCCACTGGGTCCATGGTTTCCTGGCAAGGTGTTCTGTTGTGACAGAAGCTCAGGAACCCAAATGTGGTACATAGGGAGTTTATTAGAGAACCAGGCAAACAGAAATGAAATCGGTGATCAGATCTAGGTGTCGGAGACACATAGCCAATGGAGGCGAAAACAAGAGGAGTCAGTCCCACAGAGGTACACTGGACAGGTCAGAAGGAGTCGGGAACTGGACAGGACAGGAACGAAGTGGGCAGGATAGGTCAGGGTTAGACAGAAGACACGAGAAATGCTCCTCAAGTCACATGCAAGCAACAGTATCTTACACCAACTGCAACGCGGAGCAGGGTTATAAAGGGAGCAGTGCAGGTGTTTTCACTCCCAGGGAGGCCAATCATGTGCAGAAGGGAGAAAATTTCTGCCCAAGCATAGTTACACATAGTGTAAACCAAAGGCAGCATTTGTTGGCATGATGTGATTTACAGTATATAAGCTATTTTATGCATGTCAGCCTATGTCAGCTGTCTAATGCGAATCCATTTGATCAGTGATGGGCTGAGTCTGAATGAACTCTTTAGAAGAATTGTCATTAATATTTGAATTTATTTGAATGATAAGTCTATTATATTATAAAAATTATGTTAAGCCCTAAAACCACAACCTCAAAATAAGACCAAGCCAAAAAAAAAACCAATCCGCAACTCAATGAAATTATCAGCAAGTTCAGAAAAAATGCCCAAGGTTGCTCATAATAAGCAGACTTGGCAACAGTGGAGCACTCTAGATAGCTGAGGAGGCTGGGCTAAAAGTGGAAGTTAGCTTAACTGGGAGCTACAAATTGAAACAGTGGATGAGTATGATATATGCACCAGCCAGCCTTCCAGCTGGGGAATAAAAATCTTCCGTATTAATATAATGATTTGTTAGAATAGAAGCAGTGTAACTAATTAATGTCGATCGATACTAAGTTATTCTTCCTATATAGAATGTTTCATTTTGAGAGTCGATTTGTAACGTTAAAACGTCGACACTGGTGACTAGGGAAATGTAACAATCAGATTATGCACAGCCCCCAACCCCATTTTGATTGACAGGGTTGGACTGGCACCAAATATTGGGTTCGGTATCAACAATATCAGCTTTGGAAGTGGATCAAATCGCCTTGAAAAAAAATCTGTAGTATTGTTCCCCCCTAATACTGGTTAACAAAATAACTTCTGCAAATTGTAATTTCAATGATTGCTCAATGAAAAGTTATTTAAAAATTCCAAGTCCCTGTTACTCTGGCGCCCCTGGAATCAGCCTAACTCTCACCCTCCCCCATTCGGTGCAACAGGTTATCAGCAACACAAGCAATTGGTACATTTTTGAAACATGCATAAGAAGCATCTAGTATACTATGTCAACTGGTACCGTCTAAATGTTCAAGCCAAATTTGTTACTCATTAATCTACAATCAACTATGAAGACGAGCAGAGATTCACATGTCTTTATTATCAACATACACAATGGTAGTGGGACTCATCTCCAATAATGATGAGATATCCTATTGCGGTGAAGTGGGCCGTCTTGCTGCACAGTGTGCCAGCAACAGCCTGGAACTCAGTGTGGTCAAGACAGTGGAAATGAAAGTTGATTTCTGCCGCCAGCCCCTTGCCTGCCTTCCCTGGATTTTAATGTCTATGCTTTCTATGATTGAGTCATTCAAATTCCTGGGGACCGCCATCGCTGACACATTGTAGTGGCAATACAATTCACCCTCCAATGCATCATAATGAACTTCTACTCCGCTATCACTGAGAATGTCTTCCATCACCATCTGGTTTCCTGCTGCCTCCACCCTGTCCAAGACCAAGTTACAGCGAGTGGTATGCTCAGCTGAGAAAATCACAGGCTGTCAGCCACCAACACTAGAAGACCTGTTCACCTTTAGGGCAAAGTGAAATGAAAATATTGCAGGTGATTCCACCCACTCAGGCAGTCACCTCTTCACCAACCTGCCGTCATAGAGGATGTTCAAGCTCATCATGACCTGGACTCCACACCATCTACACAGCTTCTTCCCCGTAGCCGACCAGCTCTTAAACTGAATAAGTACCTCAGTAATCTGTCACCCATGTGCAATCCACTCACCCAGGGACAATTCCCTTCTTGTCTGACATGTTGACTTCACAGCATACGTGTAATATCCTTTCAACTCACACTAAAATGGATCTTGCACTAGTTCTGATGTTTAACTTATTCTTTAGATGTCCTGCACTGTCTTTGGTTAATCTGTGCACTCTTAATTATATTCCTCTTTTGTGCACAGTGTTCTGTCAAGTGTTTCCCTTGTATGTCTTGTAATTTTTGTCCTATACTTCATGCTTGGTATTGGACCACAAACAATTCTGGTATTTTCACACATACTGGCCATAAAGTGAGTTCTGATTCTGATCAGGGCTTGAGTTGGATGGGAGGCATGTGGATTCCCCATGTGGGTAAAAAAATGACAAAAACCACCACCCCCTGAATTGTCCTGTGTAATTGTCACTCCCATAAAATACATCTATAATATATCAGGTGTACTCGACTGGAAGACTCAAGACCGAAACAATTTAATACTTTCCATGTGATCTTCCTCCCTCACCATCCCCCTTGAAATATTTTTACAACTCGACAACTGACTGAGCTGGTAATATTATGGTGCCATGGAGTCAGTCAGCAAGGACTAATTATTGAGTTTACTGGCATGTCTTGCATCGCTAATATGTGCAATCTATAATTTAATGTGTGTATTCATGTATTTACGCTGTATATAGCAGGCCTAAGTGTTGTAAGTGTTGTAGCCACATTTTGTAAAAACAAAATGATTATCTCATTAATTAGGAAAAAACAGACAATCATTTTGTTTTTACGAGTAATATTTATCTCATTAATTCAGAAAAACAGAAAAATGTGACTTATAAAACCAGGATGATTAACTCATTAGTGCGGAAAAACAGAACCGATCTCTTTTTCAGATGAATGCAATATGCTTCTGCAATGAAGCATTTGAAACAGCTGTACTGTATTTTGAAAGAGTCAGTAAAATTCAGGAAATTCAGGAATTCAGGAAATTTCAGGAAATGATGCTGTCTTTTTTGTTTCCGTATATTCATTTAATAAATATACAAATGTCAATTAGGTGGCAATCTGCCTGAGACATAAAGGAAAAGGAGAAAATCAGTTATAACGATCATCTGCTTATAGTGATCAACTTTACACAGACGTGATAACTGTAAGCGATTTCCACTGTAGTATATTTAAACATAGATTTCACATATATGTCTGCATATATGTGTTACATACAATTGAATATAAAAATCGGCCACTTTACATATATTTTTTTTGCATGTGTGAGTGAAGTTTCTGGAGGTAATTTTGTGCTCTGCTTAGCCACCAGAGTTCAAAATTACCTGCACAAATGGAATGGTCCACATTTGTCCAAATGTGTACATCACATTTGCGCATAAAACACATGACAGTTACGTGCCCAAACGCAGAGCCAGCATCATCCAGCATGACCAAAACGTGGAGCCCATATGGCCATATTGTAGCCTTAAGTACAGCCCAATGCAGCTCCTATGTCAGAATGGGATGAGTACGTGATGCCAACCAATAGTATGGAAGCTTTAATGGTCCAAATGTTTTAAGACGTCTGAAATGAACATGTTAACACGTTCATTTTCGACATCTTAAGACGTACAAAATTGACTTGTTGATTCAAAGGGTTTTGACCCTGATGGAGTTCCATATGTGACCCTTCCCTGATTAGCTCTTTTCATTTCGATGGAGCTTTTCCTAATTGGTTATTCATTACAGGAATGTAGAATGCTTTGCCTTAGTTTTCAGGGAAGTAAGCCAAATGTGAACATAGAGGATGTACAGGATTTTCGGTATCTAGCACATGTTGTTTCTCTTACTTGTATGTAGGTAAATCGTGATTTGTGTACATTGTATGCTGCTTACAACTATTGTTGCTACATTTCTGGATCCCTGTGTTGTTGCTGTGATGGTTTCTTTTATGTACAGCTTTGTGCTTGCGATGGTACAGTACTGTGATATTTCGGTTTTGCTAAATAAAATATGTGCATTTACTTTAAACACAAGATTATGTGTGAAATCAATCAACAGTCAAGCTTTTAGAAAAACTGAACTTTATTACTAATCAAAGTCAAAATATATGATTCAAAATATATACTTCTCCACATAAAAAAATGGTTGGACAAAAAAATGTGAAAATGACAAGTTATGCTTGAGCTACAACAAACAAATAAAATATAAAGTTTGTCATTTCTAAAAAATATATTATAAAACGCTTTGGTTAAATGTGCAAATGAAAAATGTCAGAAATATATACATTAACAACCACTCTTATAGCTATGTAATTTGCCTTTTACACAGAGCAGTGTGAACGCAGTAGTTTTTTTCAATGGTACTGATAACGTAGGTTATTCTACAAGCCGTAACAGCTGGAACACTGTGTGTAATAACAGAATGCAATGATTCACAAATCATATAAACCCATATTTAACTGAAAATAGAACAAAGACAACATATTAAATGTTGAAACGGAGAAATTTTGTTTCATGACAAATATACGGTCAATTTGAATTTGAAGTCAGCAACATGTTTAGAAAAATTTAGGACGGGGCGTGTTTACCACTATGTTGCATCACCTCTTCTGTTTAGAACACTCTGTAAACATTTGGGAATGGAGGAGACCAGTTGCTGGAGTTTTGAAAGTGAAATGTTCTCCCATTCTTGGTTGATATAGGATTTAAACTGCTGGACAGTTCAGGGTCTCCTTTTTCATATTTTTAGTTTCACGATGCACCAAATGTTTTCAGTGGGTGACAGGTCTGGACTTCAGGCAGGCCAGTCTAGCCCCCGGACTCTACAACTACGGAGCTTTGCTGTTGTAATACATACAGAATGTGGTTTGACATAGTCTTGCTGAAACATATTCCATTTTCTCTGAAAAAGATGTTGTCTGGATGGCAGCATATATTGCTCCATAACCTCTGTGCATCATTCAGCCTTAATGGTGCCTTCCCAGATGTGCAAGCTAGCCAAGCCATGGGCACTAATGCACCCCCATACCATCACAGATGTTGGCTTTTGAACTGTCCACTGATAAAAAGCTGGATGGTCCATCTCCTCTTTAGCTTGGAGAACACGGCATCCATGATTTCCAAAAAGAGTTTCAAATTTTGATTCATCAGATCACATGACAACTTTCCATTTGGCCTCAGTCCATCTTAAATGAGCTCAGGCTCAAGTCGACGGCGTTTCTGGATCATGTTTAGATATGGTTTCTTCTTTGCATGGTAGAGTATCATCCTGCATTTGTCGGTGCAGCGACAATCTGTGTTCACAGATAATGGTTTTCAAAAGTGTTCCTGAGCCCATGCAGTAATTTCCACTATAGAATCATGTCCGTTTTCAATGCAGTGCCACCTGACGATCCAAAGATCATGGCTATGGAATATTGGTTTTCGGCCTTGTCCCATGTGTACAAAGATTTCTCTGCATTCTCTGAATTGTATGATGACATTATGTACTGTACATGATGAAATTACCAAATTCTTTTCAATATTATGTTGAGGAACATTATTCTTAAATTGTTGCACCATTTGCCCACACAGTCTTTCACAGAGTGGTGAACCTCTCCCCATCTTCACTGCACAGAGATTCTGCCTCTCCGGGAGGCTCTTTTCATACCCAATCATCTAACTGACTTGTTGCCAATTAACCTAATTGTGAGATATTCAACCAGGTGTTTTGTTTTAGCATTACACAACTTTTCCAGTCTTTTGTTGCCCCTGTCCCAACGTTTTTGAAATGTGTTACTGACATCAAATTCAAATTGCGCAGCTCTGGAAAAAGTTAAGAAACTACTGTATATTTTTTTTAAATCCGCATTCTTAAATCCTGGTTTAATTCTGTTTTTGCTGGCAGAAGGCTATACTGCAAGGCAGACTGCTTCCAGGCTCAAAGTTTGTAAG
This sequence comes from Mormyrus iriodes, assembly GCA_011763525.2. Classification (NCBI taxonomy): domain Eukaryota; kingdom Metazoa; phylum Chordata; class Actinopteri; order Osteoglossiformes; family Mormyridae; genus Mormyrus; species Mormyrus iriodes. The sequence goes on from JAAGVU020000113.1 coordinate 30,093,907, forward strand.
ACAGCAGTACACAAAAACAGGTGAAGTAGGAGATACTGGGAATGACCAAAAACCAGTCAGGTAGAGGGCAGAAGCAACTTTCTAATGCCAGAGATGACTAAACTTTTCCAGCAGTGCCTAATGAATCGGAGAATGACCTCAAGTGACCTTCAAAAAGAATGGGAAACATTAAGTGGTGTGAAGTGCACTGCTATGATTCCTAGAAGCCCTTAAAGACCCATAAATCAAGGAAGAAGCCCTTTATCAATGAGAATCAGGGAACAGCCAAGCTGGAGTTTGCAAAAAAAAAAAAATGTATATTTTACACAGGCACATACTCATACACTGAGAAATAATTGAAACTAAAATGTTGCTGTGGTCTCTTAATTTTTTCTAGAGCTGTATGTCATAAACAATATTTCTCAGTTTCAGTATTTGATATGCTGCCTTTATTCTATAGTCAGTTAAATATGGGTTTATATGATTTGCAAATCATTGCATTCTGCTTTTATTTATATTTTACACAGTGTCCAAACTTTTTCGGAAAATGGGCTGTAGACATTTTCCTTTACTTGGCATGGGGATACAAGTTTCCAGCTGAAAATTGGACAGGCAAAAACTAAATAATCAAATAATAATGCTTGGACGGACAGATGGATAGACAGACAGACAAAAGGCAACTAAAGACTGATATGGGTTTCCATTTATTTCCTATGAGACATTTTGACCTTGAAGTAATCCATTGCAATTATATTATGCACACAGGACCTGTGAAATTCTAGAAAAATGAGAAATTTTACAACAAAAAGATACTCTAAGAACAAGAGTAGTAGTTGGTAAAAAATAATGATTTTTTTCCCCTGGTAACATATCATTATACCTGAAAACACTCCTAACTATTAGTATTTTCAATTTTCATTTCTATTATATATATATGTATGTTTTTATATATTAATATACAGCAAATTCTACCTTCTCAAAAACCAGCATTTTGACTATTCCTTTACAACATACATTCATTCCTTAGATACAATATGAATGAATTTCTACAGCAGAGCAAACAATACATTTCAACAGCCAAAAAAATCTTTACTTGGAATCACAAAGTTAATTATGTAATACTTGTTCATTATAGGCAAAGTAATTCAAAACACTATTAAAAAAAACAACAGTAGGGTGTGGCTTCAGCCTGAACTCAACTGCCTTGTATAGCATACCATGCAGGTACAAACACGTCTCTTAACTGTGCCCTTGCAGTTCTGATATTGAAACAAAAACATTATTTATACATAAATGTTATATACAACATTTATACTGATAAATGTTATATATATGATATTATATATTATACATAAACATCCAAGGTGAATCTTGCAAGCAGTGAAATATTTTCCTGATGTCATTTAAGACTCAACACTGACAGCCCCCAGAATCACACCTTCTCTCACCTCTCACACAGACAAGAAATACTCAAGAGAGAAAATTCCATAAAGAAAGCCGGAATGTGCATTTAACCCCCTCTCTCTGTCTCATACACACACACAATGGCAATGTCTCATTGGCCAAACGGAGAGGCAATGCACTCTGGAGCACGTGTTGGCACATGTTACTGTACAAATGTACTGATACAAAACCTCAGACAACGCCACCTGTTTCTGTGAAGAGAGGTGGTGAGTATGTGGCAGCAAGTAGTGGGGGGAGGCAAAGAAGGGAAAAATGGAAATTATTCAGTATATAAAGCAAGGACACTGGGATAGATTAGACAGGGCCACTGGGGCTTTTACAAAGCTCATGGCATAAAACACTGCCTTAAGATCATCCAAAAAAAAAGCATTACTTGCACAAAGCCCAAAATAGTATGTACCTGTGGCTTTCCAGTAATAATGAGTATTAATACTTCCAGTCTCTTGATTGTGAACTTTCCAATTAACAACCAGAAACGAAATTGTGGTGGTTATTATAACCTGAAAGCAAAGGTACCATAAATCCACAAAAAAAGAAAAGTTGTGCAAACTGGCCATTGAGCACTCGTACATCTCAAACTACAGAACAGTTTGAAAAAGTAACTGTGGCTAGAGAGACTCAATACACTGTGGAAAGGGCCGGAACACACACACAGACACACACACGCGCGCACACACAGGAATGGAGCTGACCCCTAGCTATTAAAAACAGGACTGGGTGTAAGGCCAGCATCTCACACACATGCAGAACAAACCACTGGTGTGCATGCATATCCAGTTTTACCACCCTAAAATTGACTTTAGTGAGAGTACTCCATCACGCACTTGCCTCTTGGTGTTAAGGGCTAAAATAATAATCTATGATGGACACAGTAATGCAGTGCAGAAAGGGAGCGGTTAGCCTGAGGAACCCCACATGCCACCACAGGCATCCACTGTCATCCACTCCTGCATAACGAATGACAAAGTGACTAATGCTTGGGTTCTGTCCCTCAAAGGACCAACCCCATCACCACCTCCTCCCACAAATCTCACTGTTAAAGAACGTGTTCTTAAATTCTAAAATCTCTAAAATCATCCTCTCATTTAGGGTCATACAAGCACATTTACAGGGGCAGGACAAGAGAGCGCAGGAGGAGGCTTTTGATTGGCTGCTCTATCCGTGACTTTCCTCTTCTGCTGTGATGTCCTTGCTCTTGCTGCCACCTGCGGGGTCCAGTAAATGAGAAATCAGTTCTCCATGAGTTCCCCTGGCCCTTCTAGCCTGTCTATGTCTCAGGCCAGCAGATCACTTTGCAAAAGGGAGGAAAAACACAAAACTCAATTTGCTTACCCGATGACAGAAAGAACAAAAAAAAAAAAAAGTATGCGCATTTTCAAGTGGGGGAAAAAACTATTATTGTGCCTAGTTTAACCTGTGAGAAAATGTCTGAAAGAGGACTGTTTCCATAGAGCGTTCTAATATGACAGCTTTGAGCACCGCAGGACTTGGCATCTATTTTACAGAGCAGAAAGTCAGAATGTTGAGAAACAGCGGCCACTTCAGGTCATGCGTGGAAAACACTGTGGTGCCCCTACACTCACACAAGCGCATTGAACTGAAGTCTTTAAAAGTGAAACAGGCTAATTAGTGTCTAAATGAGGACATTAGCAGGAGTGGAAGCCAACATTGCACTGCAGTGCGTCTTTGTGCTTTGGGTATGCAGTCCACACAGCAGGAGAAAACGGAGGTGAAACAGAAAGGGCCAGATATTACAGTTTGGGTGGGCGCAAGCAGTCGCTGGTCAAGTAGGCGGGCTTTGCGTTTACCTCATGCAACGTATACTAACAGTAGTTCTCAATTTTGTCAAAGAAAGATAAGTGGGCAGGAAACTCTGAGGTGACCAGAAAGACAGCAAGAAGGAAAAAAAGGGAGGGAAGGAAAAAAGAGAGAGAAAAGTCTTAGTTCAACCGAAGGAGAGAAAGACTGAAAAGACGACAGTAATATTACTATAGTAACTGTACTTGTAATCATGGTGTGGAAACAAATATTCTTATTGAATTAACATTAAGCATAACAAGGTGGTGGGGGAGCTGGAAACCGCCTACTATAATATGAATTAGTATACATACAATTGCCCATTACTTGTTCACAATTTATTTGTAAACATTTACTTGTTCTTTTTACAAGGATTGGCTGAATTATGACACGATCACGTTTTGCACATGACCAGTAACACATCCTGTGATGCTATATTGTTGATTAATTGTTCAGCTGAATGAACGAAAGGCCACGCGTCCATCGGCCCACCCAGCCCACGTGTCTGCCCACCCGGCCGGTCCACTCACATACCAGGGTTTGTGTTCCGATCATTCAGCAGCTTGGTCTGGCTGTTTGGCAGGATCTTGATCTCGGGCGGATCAGGACTCTGAGTCACTCGGGAAGCCATGAGGGCGTTCAGGTACTGCAGCCGTGTCACCTGCAGGCAGAGCAAATGAGAGAACGAGCCCCCCCCCACCCAACCCTGGGTCAAATTCTCACCTGGGGCTCCAAGCCACTGCCTCGCTGCTGCAGGACAGCTAATGCTAACAGTCATGCACAGTAACATGACATTCAGCTATGGCCACCATTGTCATACCTTTTGGATTTTAATATGAAAAATACTACTACTTGGGTTGGGCAATCATCTACAATTACAAAATAAACAAATCAAAGAATAAAGTGTCTCATTCTGCCTGTATGTATATGTATATGACCATACATTGTTCTTATCATGTATTATGCTTTTGTTTATGCTTTTCCCCATACAGAAGAGAGTGCGAAGGTGTCCTTTTTTTTTCCAAGGTCATCTATATTTGTCATATAAGCATTACGAGAAGTTTGAAATGTATCTTGTCAGTAAAATGACTCAGGGAAACCGGTGAGGGACATACAGACTCAGCTATGTCAGCACTGCAGGATGCTGGGAGAGGACTGCGTTAGTTTTGTGGAATACTGAGCATTAGCCGCATTAGCACTGCGGGCAGGCTGAGCATTAGCCCTGTTAGAGCACTGCGAGGGCCACATTAGTCTGTGTTAGCCACATTAGCGCTGTGGGCTGGCCAAGCAGGAGGCATGTTAGCCCTGTTAGCATTGTTAGTGTGCTCAAAATTAGCTACATTAGCACTGCAGGCTGGCTAAGCAGGGGGCGTTTGCCCTGTTAGCGCTGCGAGTCTGCTTAGCATTAGCCACATTAGTGCTGCGGGTAGCATGTGCATTTGGGCCGGCTGCTGGCAGCGCCACTTGCTAACATAGCCGGGAAATTTGCTACGTGACGTTGGCCATTTGTCATGATGCATCGATACTCACTTTGATAAGCTGCAGGTCTGTGAGAGCACGGACAGTGTAGTCTGGACAGTAGTTGGATGGGCTGGCAGCCTCCCCAAGCTCAAATGGATCACGGGGCGAGCGACGCTGAGTGGACACAGGAGACTGGTGCACTGTAAGCACATACAAAACCGAGTCAATCATCTACACCCAACTAAAAGCTGAAATTTCTTTCCACTTTCTCCTCAAATAAAAAGATTTTTTTCTGTACATACAGAATTTAATTTTCCAATCTTCAAAAAAATGCAATTTACTGGTTTACCTGATGACGGCGCTGTCAGGGCTGACACACCATAGTACGTGAAGGCCCCGTTCTCAAACTTCAATGCTTCTTTCCCAATCTCTACCTCCACGCGTCCCTTTACAGATACATACAAATCATTTCTGGACGAATTACCAACAGTTATGGTAAGAATGAAATTTCGAAGACAAATTTCAGCTTCATCCTTCAAATAAACGAATTAACACCCTACCTTACATTCACTTACCTTTGAATGCTATTAATCATTGTACTATTTACTAAGCTATGCTCTTATCCAGAACAACTTGCAATTAGTACAAAGTACAGGTGCATGTGCCTAGGGGGGGAATTGCATCCAATCCTTATGCTAAGTGAGACACTCACAACTCCATATAGGTGAGTTACGTAACATTGCATGTGGTATTTAGAAGCACAAAATAGAACTGAATCCATAGCAACAGTTAAGGGACCATACTGGGGACCTGTGACCAGCCAGGTGATGTCTTTCTGAGTTAGTAGTGCTTATGGCGGATTGATGTTTTTCGCCAGGGCCTGCATTAAAACAGATGGACAGCAGTGGGCGCCGATGTGCCTGGCATCTGAAGAAGCCCCCTGGTGGAGCGTTACAGCAGCACAGCAGAGCCCCCATACCTGCAGCAGCAGAACGAAATAGTCCACTGGGTGGTTGCGAGTATACAGGTAGTGCTCTGGTCGCAGTTTGTTGCCAGGGTCAAACTTCACCTCCTGGTTGACACTGGGGTGCTGCAGCAGGCGGAAAAGGACCTTCTCAGACACACGCTGCGGGCTGAACAGCTCCACCTCTGTGGGGGGGGGGGGGGGGGGGGAGGGGGGGCAAAAACCTCTGAGAGGAACAAGTGAACTAAACCTGCAAGAACCTGATGCCTGGAGCGACTTTGGAGACCA
>JAAGVU020000113.1:30099959-30121851 GCA_011763525.2 Mormyrus iriodes
CGGGGAGACGCGGTCCGGCAAGAGCGGGGGGGGGGGCGGCGGGGGATGGGGTGGGGGGGGGGGGGGGGGGGCGGCAGATGGCACAAGAGAAAGGGTGGGGTGAGAATATACCCTGCAGCTACTAGTAAAGAGCCTTCCATCTACTGAAGCGCTGCTTTAGCACAGCGTTTAAGAATGGTCTGAAGATGACGGCAGCTGAGCACCATGGGAGTGTTCACAGCAGACGGAGAGGCACACTGACCCCGGGAGAGGAAGCGGTGCGTGGCCAGCAGCAGCTGCGGGGAAGTGCGGATCTTGGGTTCCCCTTCTGGCATCTTGAAAAGGGAGAACTCCTCATGGCTGGACTTGGGTTCCAGGGCTATCTCCAGAGGAGCAAGGGACCGTTTCACCTTGGTATCCACTGGGGGGGGGGGGCAGAGAGTAGATTAGGGGTCAGGGGGTCAGGATGACATCATAAACTAATAAACTAGCAGAACCAAGGACTAGACCTCATAATTATCCAGCAACATGGGAGAAGTTGGAGGGGGAATATGATAGGCAGACAAAAAGATGGAAAACAGGGGCAGGGGTGGGGGGGTAATTCAGATATGTTTTCTTTTACGATAGCGCTCAGTATAACATAGCTATGTAAAATCTATTCCTGGTCTACTTATTTTAGATGGTATCAAAGTGACTGGGCTGTAAACAGACTAAAAAGACCACATAAGACCTCACTGAACTAATAACTAAATATTAAGGTTACTCTCCTTAAACATTATTTAATTTAATGATTAAACATTTTTCCCTCCCTCCTATGGATCTTTATTTTTATGACTCATGTACACACAAAGAAACGCTTATCTGACAATTAACATCTCAAAGTAATCCGAGACCTTTAAACACTGTAGATGCAAGTTCTTATTCAATTAGAGACTTTCAGCACTAACAGAACTGGAGATTATATCTAGTGCTGTGTTCTGCTTTGCATGCCTATACATGGTATACTGTACTTTTCCTGGTGGAAATTTTCTTGCAATAGTTTCTCCTTACATTTCATTATATTTATTTAGCAGATTCTTTTATACAAAGTGGCATACATATTTTTGAGAAAGCAGGGTTACACAGTTCTTGGAACAATTGGGGGTTAAGAACCTTGCTCAAGAGTGTAACAATGAGACCACTTTTCACGACCACGGGATTTAAACCAATGACCTTCTGATCACAAGCACAGCATCCTAACTGTCTGAACCACACAATATCCCCATGTTCTTGGTCCACTTTAACCCAGTCACTCACTGTAGCCATCAGACTCATCCAGGATCTCCGATTTGATGATCTCCTCGATGACGTCCTCCAGCGTGACCAGGCCCAGCACCTCGTAGAAGGGGTCACCCTCACCCTCATTGTTCACCTTCTGTACAATGGCCATGTGGGAGTTTCCTGAGGTAGACACACAGTTAGCCACATGATCTGTGTAGGGGTTAGAATCCCCTTTAACACCAGTGCACAGACTTGTCATAAGAAACTTTATGCTGTAGAAATACCTTAAACAATCCATTTTAGGTGTCAAACCTTCCATAAAAGCTTCATTTGGGGACTAGCATCTTAGTTTTCTGAGTAGCCAGTTTTTCAGACTTTCCGATTCAATAGCAATACATATTACAGATAGTTATTGAAGGCTCTTCATGCATAAAACCACATTGCTTCAAAGGGGGACTAGGAAGGCAGATAAATTAGCAATTCAAGCTCACCCTTCTTGAATTCCTCCAGCATGGCATCCAGTTTGGTGTCATTGAAGACAAAGTGCAGGGGATGGTTGTAGAACTTGGTGATCGTACTCATGGGGGTACAGTCCTCGGGGTCTACCAGTGCCAGGTCCTTAACATACAGAATTTCCACAATGTTGGAGCGCTCTTCCTCATAAACGGGGACTCGCGTGTAGCCACTCTGCATAATCTCCGACATGGTCCCAAAGTCCAGAACAGCAGTGGAGGGAAGCATAAAACAATCTTTCAGGGGAGTCAAGATGTCCTCCACTGTTTTGGTCCTGAGAGCACCTCTGCTGAACTCCTCCTTAACAAATTCGTTGTAGGGGTCGTTGACATTAGTTCTGATCATCTCCATGGTCTTCTCCCGTACGTTGCAAGTACTGATGTCTCTGCGCAATATCAAATCCAACATTAGCCCCAGGGGGCAAGACAAAGGGCAAGTCAGCACCATGCAGATCTGGGCGATCCATGTCATGCTTGGTGCGAGTTGGAACCCATACCCGGAGCATATGATGTGAGGCAGCAGTTCAGCCACCAGAAAGATAAGGGCGCCGCATACAAATACAGCAGGGACGATGTATCCGAAGGCGCGGTAGAACAGTATCCCAAGTGCAGCATGGCCCAAAGCGCAGAGAAACAGCAAGGAGCATATCAGGAAATTACCCCGTCTCCTCACCGGCTCCAAGCGCTTCGCAGCCCGCTTCTCCTCCTCAGAACCACAGCTGTGCAACACGTACAGCTCCAAAGGATCAAGCCAGAGCAGGCTTAGGTTCAGAATTTTAAATACACTACATGCAATGATTAGCAGGACGATGCACACGGCAAGTCCCCACACCGGGAGAATCGGCACGGATGCATCCTCGACAATACGTAATCTTTCCGATCCGACCGATACCCAGTTGACGCCTTTTAAGATGCACAAGTGATGGTATTTGGGATCGCTCTTCTGCTCGCCGCCCAGCGCAGGGGGGATGCTTTTCTTCGTCTGCACGGTTATCAGCCCGCTATGATTACCGGCCGCCTGGAAGTCGCTGACTTGGAACTCGGCCGAGGTTCGGCGGCTCTCCTCTTCACACGGGTCCGTGTCAGCCCCCCTTGCAGCTTCAGCGAAGGCGACCCACGGCCAAGTCCCATTAACCAGATAGAAGCCGAACAATCGCAGCCGAAAAGAGACACCGTACGGCGCAGTGACGTCCCGGCCCTGCATATAAACTCCAGTCTCGGGCTCCTCCAGTCGTAACCCCAAAACCTCCGGGGCTTGCTGGCCGTAGGCGCCGAACCCAAACCCACAAGAGAACAATATCATCAACAAGAAACGTAAGCCTACCGAGCCGACCACCATATTGGAATTGGGCAGCTGGGCTCTGTTCAAGTCACGTGACACCCAGCCCGACTTACGAGCAGCTCTGACGCCGGACAAAGCGATCGGCGGGAGGTGAAGTCCACGACTCTGGGCTATGGTACACACTTCACCTTCAGTGTGCCTTCTAAAAAATTGCAGTCAGAGTGCAATTGCTGCTCTGCGAAAATAAGCGCATCGCGGCTTTCTTGCCAGTGATTTATCCCAGTCGCGGACACCACGGCAGAAAACAGCTTCGCTTTCGTTGCCATTTTGGCTCAAAGCCGCGGTAGAGTATGGCACGCGCGGTCTCTGTCGTGGAGCCACAATGGACGCCGTTTCTTGTTACCCTGGATGTCTTCTAACTTCAGTTCGGCATACATATCGTGTAAACAAGTCTCTCATATTTAAAGGAACACAATATATGGTACTTGCATAAAACAAGTGGTCTTTATTTGCTATAGCTCGTATTCACTCTCTCGGACACAGCAATTGATTGCTTAAGCGATTATTTCTAAGACTAATCTCATTTCAGTTACCAAGTAACAAAAACAATCCACTCGAGGGCTTTAAAAACTACTACAGTCCACTGTTAATAATTGAGCAATACACTCTGCCATGAATCTGACCAATATATGGTATATTAAGAGAGGAACTTATATGCAAAGTGCATATTTATATACATTAGAATACTGTATATAATGGAAGATGTTTACATTTTGCTAGAAAAATGGCTTATTGCACAATTAATTGTGGTAATGTAAAGCTACAGACACACCTTATGGACTGATCTGCATTTTAAGCCATTCCTGTTAATGTGCTTTGGCCTTTACTTATTAAACAGGCAAAAAAGATGTGTGCATGCCACTAAGCGATTTAGATGCTAAACCCATTGTGTATTCCCTGCCTTGTGCCCATGGCTTCTGGGATAGGCTCTGGACCCCGTTATACTGCATAGGAGTGGCAGGTATAGAAAATGGATGGATAGACAAAAAATATTCATTTACTAGAAATGTGGTTACACTTTTCTACAGAAAAACAACACGGAAAAACATCTGTTTTTAAATAGAGAAATATATCTCAGGTTTATTAACTTTTCTTCTTCAAAACTGCTTAGGACAGTTAATTATAAAACAGTATGTACACATCGTCTTAAGGTAAAACATGCAAGGAAGAAACAGTACAGTACATTTACATTTTAAAAGTCATTCCACTCCTCTCTCTTAGCTTACATTAGATAAATAAAAATATTGCTTGTCAAAATGACTGATACAATTCATTCAGAGTACAAAAGTGACCACTCTGAAAACTACCATACCCAATCCTAAAAATATGACATTTCTTTGTATTATAACAAAAACACAGTTGGCAATGTAGGGATTATAAATTAGGGAATAAAAGTGAATGACTTCAATGATAATTCTTTGTTTTTTGTCTGCAAATGGCACTACAAAAGACAAGGGGAGTCCCTGCATGGTTTGCAGTCATTTCACTGATGGAGGGAAGTTGGGTCAGGGCCTCAAAAGACCTTGGTAACAAAACCATTTAGACCAAAGTTTTGTGGGGGGAACAGATTGAAGCAGAAGTAGATTTGGACAACTGTAATATCCAGGATACCCTCTTCCCTTGATAAAGTGCTTAGCGTTTGAGTCTGTATTACCATTGGCCTTACATAAGGTAAGTCAAGGGAAGTTGGATGACCCAGACAGTCATTCAGACCATGGCATGTTGGAGCATCAGTGTATCAGTGTGTGTGGGGGGGAGTGCGGGGCTGCAGGGGGTCTAAGATGAACTTTTTAGTTACAGGCTTAGTTTGGCTAAGCTAGCTAATCTGATAGCCACTCTGACAGTTGATTTTGCTGACAAACATGATTCACATTATGCCACGTTGTAGTTCAGCCATGGCCTAGTGCCAGCGAATGAATCACTTAAAACAAGGGTCTCCAACTCCTGTCCTGGTGAGCTACTGTCCAGTAGGTTTTCTATTCTACCTGGCTTTTAATGAGCCATACCTGTTCCTGGTATTTAGCTGAGAACAGGAGTGGCTCATCAGAAGTCAGGTAGAACTCAAAACATACTGGACATTAACTCTCCAAGACCGGTGTTGGAGACCCCTTACTTAAAAGAAGGGGGATTAAACCCTGGACATGGAGACAGAAGTTAAAGCACAGACCTATAACTGAGAACCAGATCTCTACTGATGTGACAGGGGTGGCATGATGCTAGGCACCCTTAGCAGTTCTCCGGATGCCTTTAACCCACTTCAGGAGTGGAGGGCAGCATGGAAAATGGGCTATTTGCCTGGAAGTCCACTTTCCAAAACTGATGTATAATTATCAAAGCCAGCTTACCAAACTCTACCACTGAACAAGCTAAGGGCTCTAAGCTTCCCTGTCATGGCGTTTCTTGAGTTTAAAGTTTTGAGGGTGAAAAGCTGCTTATCACGTCACACTAACTGCCCAGGCCCCGGGGGCGAGGAATTTCAATATTTCAAACACCAGGAAAGTCGTTCACCTTGGACTAAGCCAGCAGTCCGTAGGCTAACTGTACACAATGAGGGCTGCAACAAATCTGTCACCCCCCTAGGAGCACCTCTGAGCCTGGCATTCAAATGCATGGATATAACTGTGACACGATTAATTTTTTTAAAAATCTCTCATATTTTTGTTTTTTTTTAATGTTAACTAGACATTTGTGCAGGCACTAAAAAAAAAAAAGAAATGGCTCTTAATTTTTCAATCGGTTTGCTCTGAGCATGAAATGTTCACCGGCAGAATACCACCTGTACGACCTGCAAAAATACACTTTTACAAACATAAAAATACATTTTATTTATTGCTACTAAGTTCAGCTCCTTAGGACATATGGCAACAAAAATAACATTTTTTGAACCATGCAGAGGTGATATTAGCTGTTTTTTCCCCCAAAGTCTATTATTTACAGTTCTTTGTTTTTAATACGAAGCTGTCAGCAATACTTTAGAATGCATTTTTGCACTCAAGTCTATCTGCTGAAATATATTGAATGTCTTGTATCAGTCAAGAAAGTCCCTGTCATAGTCCAAATTTCTGAGCAGTTCATCCTACCGCCATCCCTGTAATGGATTTCAATAGTTTACTTGGAAACGCAGTCTGGTGAGCAGCTAGTATTGTCAACCTGTAGAGTCTGCCCATTATTAAGCTGCAAACCGGTCAAATGCAGAGTGAAATTTGTCAAAAGGCAGGACAAACTGTTGCTTCTGGAATGGAGTAACTGAGCCACATGTACCTCTGGATTACACAAACTACGGTATGTACTGATTTCACTTGGGTTTAGTCTCCAAATGATTTTCAAGTAATACTCAAACAAAAAAAAAGTTATTAACAGATAACACAAAGTATCACTACCTCCCATCTAAAGCGGGTGAACGATGGAAAATAACATATTGTGTGAGTTTAATGTCCTTCAGGACAACCGTCAACTCCAGTTCAATTCCACGATCAACATATACAACTTTACTGCCACTGAAATGGCTTTTGGTAACCAAGACTATCGGCAGAGAGAGAAGACCATTCCCTTATTTTCTGATGGAGAATCCCATGTTAAATGGAATCTGATTTGTCCCTTAGTACCACATATGGGACCATACTATATGTGGAATGTATTTTTGGAAAAGCTATCATAATTAATCTGTTCAAACAAAGCTAAATGTGATGCTGGTGATCACTCTCTACCAAACGGGCCTGGCTACCTTCATGTGAAATGGTGCTGGGGAATTTGGTATACAGTCTCACAGTGGTTGTGAATCAGGGTCACCTTCAGGAGAAGCCCACCCATTCACGATTATCAAAGAGGCTGGATGGGCTCAGGGCTCGTGCAGTGGAAGGAGCCGGGATTAGCTGCCCTTTGTGTGCCTCTTCTTTCCCTGATTCCAGATAAATAATAATTTAATTAATAAATAAACTCTTCCCTCTTAATAAATACGCAATCTGAGTTATAAATAATGCTACATCACTAACAGACGCCTCCATAACGCTGAAATGGAGGGCCTGGGAGGGAGTTGGCTGTCCGGGCCGATGCTATGGAATATATCTCCATACTGAACTGGACACAGTTCCCACCAACAGGGTACTGCAGCTTCTCCACAGGATACTCCCTCTGGAAGAACCATTACATGACAAATAATACATCTGTTGCTTGACTGACAACAAAACACTAACAGAACAATTATATTAAAAAAAATCAGAAATATACAAAGTAAATAGTATGCAAAATAAAAAAAAACAATTATGTATATATAATTCATATAGTTTCTATGTCTGGATATAAATATTCTACGCATTGGATATACAGATCCAGCTCAGCAGCCAGTCTTGAAGCCAGACCTTAAAGGCCCATGTGTCCAGAGCTGGAAGCTGATTGGCTCCCAAGGTGGGTCGCCACTCTAGGAAGTGAAAACCCAAAATGTACCCTGAAGGTTTTGGTATCCTCAGCAACCGGGATTCATTAGTGTGTCATTTAAGTTTGTTACCTCCTTCCCTCTCATCAGGGATATACTGTTAGTGATCAATGGAGATCACTTTGGGTTATGAGAGCACTAAAAATCATGGCTTGTCTCACATTTCAGCGTTGTGCCCCATACTGTGATGTATTTGAAGTCGTTCGTAGCATGGAGTACATGAATACCTTTTTCCTACATGTATGATTAAATAGCACTATTTTCCGTGAAACATGCTTTGGAACAGAATTCTTTTCCTGCCTACTTCTGTCTGCTTACAGATGGCTACCCCTCCGGCTAACGTTTGGTCTCCCTGAGTCTCGTGGCTGGAGGGACGGGTGCAGCTCAGCCATTGAAAAAGCACCCCCCCCCCCACAGGCCAGCAAACATCCAGCATACAAAACAGGACCAAGAACCAGAAGAAAAGTCATGAAAAGACAGACGGGGGAACTCCCCCCCCCCATCCCATCCCATCCCCTCTGTGGTGCATTCTGAAGGCAAATCACTGTTGCGTCTCCTGCCCATTTTTGCATAAAAACCCAGGAAATTACATCTGCTGGGAACTGTAGTGATATTTCAAACTGTGAGGGTTAACAAAGCAATAAAGGCAGATACAGATTCACATCACTTCCCTTATCTTGTATCTCAAGCTTTGGAGAGTCAATTAGCTTTACCCCAATAGATACACACACACTCACTCTCTTTCTCATTTACAGACACACACGCACACACATACACACACACACACCAGGCTCTCCATCCCAGCAAGGCACGAGAAGCAGGCTGGGCTGGAGATACTGGAGCAAATAGGACCTTCTGAAATAAGACTGCGTGTGTATCCCTGGTCTGCACTTCCCATGGACCTCCCTCTGTTTTTTGGGTGTATGTTCAGAGTGTGGAGTAGAGTATGGTTCTGGGAGATATGTCAGGCCCCGTTGCTGGGCCCTGGAAGTGTGTGTGCCTGTGATCCTGTGGTCACATGGAGCTCTGTGTGTGTGCTTGGCTGTGGCCATGTGCGGGTGTGGGTGGGGGTGGGGGTGTGTGTTCGGTGTTGTGGTTTGGCTGGCACCCGGACAGGCAGTTCTGGTCGTTCAGCAGAGACGTGGTCTCATCTGGGCGGTTGCCCAGGGTCAAATTGGGGGGTTGCGGGATTGGTGTTGTGGGCAGAGGGTCCAGCTGCTTGTGCCCGCTGTCCGGAGACTGGGGGGTGCTGTCCAGGCGGGATGCTATCAGGCCATTTTGGTACTGCGCGCGTGTGATCTGAGGGGGAAGCAAGCGGCAGCCATCAGGATCTGGGGGGCGCTACCCACAGCAAGACGGGCACCAGCTGTCATGCGAGATGGTAACTGACTGGCATCGATTTACAAGTGTGGAATTAACCTCCATATTACTCAGAGCAGTACTATTACACTATCATAAGGTCTTATGCTGAGCTGCTCTGTGGAGGCCCTGACTACAGAATTTACTACAGACTTTCACCACAGATCAGCGAGCAATGGAACACAATGTGTGTGCATGATCTTTTTACAGTGTATACTCAGTTACTCGATGAACAGTACAAAGTTTAACCACCAATTAAGGCAGCAGAAGAGTTTGGAACAAGGACCAATGGGAGACACATCAGCCAACTGGCCATGCATGTGCGTGTGAGTGGAGGTTTGTATTTGCCACCTTGCGGAGACCTAATGTCCCCACAACGTGGTAAAACCTTTTTAGCGTGTGGGGATGTTTTTCATGTTCCCACAATATAAACCTCAGTTTCATAATAACATTTATAAATGCAAACAAAAAAACTAAAACAGCCAAAAGTTTTGAATTTTTTTCGTTACTTATGGTTAAGGTTAGGACTGGGTAGGGGTTAAGGTTATCATAGTTTGGATTAGGGTTACGCCCATAGAAATGAATGGACAGTCCCCACAATGATAGGAATATATGAACTGTGAGTTTGTTTGTTTGTTTGTTTGTTTGTGTGTGTGTGTGTGTCTGTGTGTGTGTGTGTGTGAGACAGAGAGAGTGCAGTGATGAGCAATTGTCCACGGGCTGATACCTTGACGAACTGCAGGTCTGTGAGGGCGCGCACGTAGAAGTCGGGGATGTATTGTGACGAGGGGGCGCCACTGAGCTGAGTGTTGCTGCCACTGACGGACAGGGAGTCGGAGCGCTCTGCACAGCTGAGGGATGCTGAGCGGTTCAGGCCACCAAAGAGGGACGGCGAGCGGGGCTCTGCAACACACGCAAACGGTGTTAGGAAGGCACCAGGTACGCACATGCATGCACACACACACAGGCAGGTACACACGGTGTTAGAGAGGTGCCAGGTACGCACACGCACACACAGGCACGCACGGTGTTAGAGAGGTGCCAGGTACGCACGTACCCGCAGCCACACACACACACACACACACACACACACACACACACACACACACGCACACACGGCATTAGAGAGGCGCCAGATACGCACACACATGCACGCACACACACAAGCACACGCACGCATGCACACACTCACACAAACAGTCAGATAGAAGGACCACGCACACACAGACATGATCACAGGGAAGTGGCAGCCAATGAGCACACCATTACAACCCTCACAAACACACACGTGCACACACACATCTTTCTGAGATGATGGGAAGATAGGGAAAAGACAAACGTAGAAAGGAGGACAGATGACAAAAATAACTATTCTATAATGGAGAGGAGTGAAAACGAGAAATAGACTGGAGAAATGGTGTGAGCCTGGCCACATTCCCACACTCTGTGAGGTCCGGCAGTGCTGGTAGAGGGTGAGAGACGTGGGTTAGGGTAAAGTTAGAAGGCGTCCGCAGGCTGGGAGAGGCACACGCACGTTAGCGCTGTCGGGGTGAGGCCGGGGGGGGGTTCCTTGTTCAGCCCTGCCACTGCGAGCCCCTTGGTGGTGGTGCTCCTACTGCTAAGGCCCCCCGCCTAGGCTTCCGGTCGGCTGACACCACGTGGGGATATGGTCCCGGCTTTATTGCAGGTCTGTGACCCTCACCTGCACCTGGGGCTGGACCATCTCTGAGTGCCGGTCGGTCAGGACCGAAACAAAGTGCAGCTGGCCCAGAGTGGGAGGGCAGAAGGCAGTTATTGGTGGGAGGGTACAGCACCCATCACTGACCAATCCTGTGCCTCCATGTCCTGCCAACTGCGTCAAAGTGAGGGGAAACCAGGGTGATGGTGCTGTGAGCACGTATGCATATTATTGGCTGAGCCTCCTCCTTCTCTAAGCCCTACCCCGACACAGCTGGCTGACACTTGACCTCTGGGGTTTACCCACAAAGCAGGTCCACAGGATTTGATTAAGCTGCACTTCATCATCCACCACGAGAGCTGAGAACTTTGTCTCCAGAACGTGCCTTAACCAGCACTTGTGTCAAGGTTAAACACCCATTGTAAGTTCACCTCTCCATGGTTTTCTCTTTAATCTCTCGAGAGATGATTGTGTTCAAAACAAAGAATTGCTGCTGAAAAACAAAAATGTCATTTCCTGTGACATCAGTGTGGTCTGCTACGCAGGAGAACAGGCTGAACAAGCGGCCGTGTGGGGAAGTCAAATCAGCGACTTGGTAGCAGAGAAAAAAAAATCATTCTGCTATAGAATGACCCCCTCCCACCATGCACTGGTAGTCAGAAGAGACCGGCTCTTTCACATAGCCAAAATATGATTTACAAAAACAGTTAACAGAGTGCATGGATAAACATTTAACATTGTTTATAATATTTTACATATGATACAAAATACCTAAATATGCAATGCAATTTGATACAACTGCCATGCACTGTGTTATATACTCCAATATGTGCTAAACGGCACATATTAATTGGATGTTTGTATGGATGTTTTCCATATTCGGTGGCATTCTATTCCAAGCCTCCTTGTCCATAAATATTCATCAGGAGAGCATCTCTCCACGCATGGACCCACCAATTCCTGATAAATACAACACTCTACAAGGCAATAAAATAATTCCTTATAACGGTGGTTGCCAGACTTCTCTGTGTCCAGTCAGTGATTCCATATGTTTGTTTTATTCCACCTCCAGCACATGCAGACAGACTAATTATAGGCTCTAAGGTTAGTCGATTCTGTAAATCAGATTGTGTGGTAGTGGAATGTAATAAAAATATGGACTGGCTGGGGGAACGCATGTCATCAAATGAGGCTTTTGGCCATGCTGCTTATTAATGCACATGACTAGCATGATGGGAAATCAGTGATATCTCAAGCTAATGTTGAGTCAGCAGCGTAGACAGGTCTAGGCAAACCCCACACTGACACCGTCATCGGCAGACTAGGGGCACGTTTCTGAGTGCCTCACACCGATGGGCCAGCATTGCCAGCACCTAATAAGGTATGAGAGGAAGTCAGGCTGGGCTGCGGGCTGGATGTGACGGAGTTAGTGCCGTGAGAGTGTTACACGACAGTAACTTGCTATAGGAAGCAACCTCTAGTGTTAGAATGCTCCACTCTTCCAAAACTTTGAAGGCCTCAACCGAGCAGGTTCACTTGTGTCTTGACAGGTACCTTTTGGTGGACCTGGAACCCCCACCCAGATCCTGACCCAGATCTGAACCAAATGTGGTTCAGGGAATACAGATCTTCACATGATCATAAGCCCATTATTAATGATGCATGTTTACATGCGAATCATAAGATAAGCAGCATGCTGTCCAAAGGTGTATGTACTCCCCCCCTCCAAATAGGCAACCACATTATGGTTCAAGCCTGTGAACTTTGAGGTTTTTAATGAGTTTTTTCATATGCTCAAATATCTGCTGGTCATTCCAGTTCCATCGTGCCAATTATTTCATAAGCATACCATGTGACCCCATCATTCCACTTTTAATAGATTGTTTTAAAATGCCGCCTGAGAAATGGGCCAAGAGGGGGCGCCAAACTGCTAATGTGGTCAGTGTCAAACCTGCTGGGCTGTGCCTCCTCCCAGCTGTGAAGCGAGGGAGCTAATATTCAGCCGAACTAACACCCCCCCTCCCCATGCAGAATATTACCTGGGAAGCGTGAGAACAAAGAGAACCTCTTTAACGAGAGATATCGGGGGCGAGGAGAGACGACTAAGGGAGAAAGGGAGGGGGACACGACTGGGGGAGCAAGGGGTAAATAGGAAATAAGGGAGGGGGGGAGAGAGACCGGTTTAAACAGGTTCACACGAACCTGAAACTGTGACTGACTCCATTGACACCAGTTACCAACATAGACTAACAGCATCCATTAAAACACTACTTATATACGCCAGGGTAATCTTAACAGTCTGGATGCAAAATAATCTCTAGCAGCCATTTTCACAGGGATTGCCGGGTATTTAAAAACATGGATTTTTTCATATAATTAAAAATAGGCAATAACAAACTCAAAATATAAATGTGTGGAAAACAGGCGATGCCTAGAATTATCCATGGGTACACCATATTGTACAATATATACTTTACACTGAAGGGACAGTGTATAAAAAGGTCCCAGGTGAATGCCAAAGCAAAATTAAAATCGGCAATCCCCCCGAGACCTTGCACCACTGGGCACAAGCGCCTTCTAGTGGATGAATGCTAGTAGGTTCTCAAAGACATCAAGTCTTTAATGGCCCCAAGGTCTTGTATCTTGGAGAGTTTCCCTGGTCTGTTCAAGCGGAATACAAGGCTAGGAGACATTAAACAAGGTTGAGGAGAAAAGGGGTAAGGGGTGAGGTAGACATCTGGGAGAAAACAGGAGCCTTCAAGCAATAAAAAAGGAAGAAACAGGCAAGTTAATTTTTGAATCCACTGTGTTCATGTGTTTATGAGAGCTGAGCTATGACTGAGGAAATACTAGAATTTCTCAGTAAAACAATATTTGAGGGGAAAAAAACAAGATTAGAAAAGACAATAAGAAAAGCAACAATTTGGGTCATATTTTGAAAGAAATCCCTCTGAATGGCTTTGCTGTGTGTGCCACAGTTTCTGAGGTGTGCTTGGGTATGAATATCTGTACCTCTGCAAAGACTGTTTTTTTGGTCACTCAATCCAGCTGCTTAGCATCTACATAATCTGTAACAAAATCCACTTCTATGCAATCATTTACAATTTTATACCTTCACCTACCAATGCAACAAGATACTTTGCTAATCCTGGCCTCGAACTTTCACCAGAAGCCCTTTGTTGAATAGTAAATCTCTTGCTACGTGCTAACAAGCTAAGTGAAAGGTAATTTACAACCCAAGACATACTGTAGCTTTTCAGGTCTGCAGTTCATCATCACAAGTAGCAGGGCATGCAGGCAAGGCAGAAATTTTATGGCGGTGTGGGCAAGAACAGCCAAAGTCTTTCGTTACGTTTAAGGACAGAAAGATAGAGAGCATATTACCATCAGAATAGATTCAAGGTGGAATCTGTGAGCACAGATATCAAGAAAGCATAATATACACATATACATATGTATTCATTGATGAAAACTGAAGACTAAGCTAGGGGTCATTGCGGACTACACAGTTGAAAGTGTCATAACTGACCAAGACATTGGCTCACATTGACCCCTACTGGCTACTAACATTAATGTTAGAAAACCATGCAAAGCTGTAATATACAGATGTTCCTTGACTTATGATGGGGTTATGTCCTGATGAAACCATCTTAAGTTGAAAATATCGTAAGTCGAATATTAACGTCATAAGATATGACATACTTGGGCGTTTAGTAAACATAATGGACTTGGGAAATTTTGGGTTTAACGCTGAAGAAAAAAAAAACAGTGTACGATACGTTGTTAAACGATGTATGAGATGTTCATACGGCTGATCAGTACAGAGACTGGAAGGGTGGCTGGGTGGATGCTACCATCGCCCAGCATCGATACAAAGTATCGTACAGCATATCACTAGTCTGGGAATAGAGTAAAATTCAAATTTGGATGACTATCGAATGTACTTTGCTATCACACCATTGTAAAGTCGAAATATCACAAGTCAAATCATTGCAGGGAACATCTGTAATGGGCTGACCAGTTCATTATTCTGACTGACTTATTAAAACATAAATTCATCTGGCTTCTTTTGAAATAATTTTGCCAGCTCAGTGCCACAAAAATTCTGGAATCCAGGCACAAAATTTCATGGTGAGATTTAAGGTGCATGTGTATGTTTGCAGAGAGAACAGAAAAAAATGATCTGGCATTGCTAGGCTTTAGTTAATGTGGCTTTGAAATGTTTTTTTTAGTTAAAGCAGTTGGTTGTTGATTAGCCTGCTAAACAGTTTCTTTTTAATTTATCGTGGAAAGGATAACAAGCTCCAGCAAAGTTCAGGGGCTGGAAAGACAGTGTGTGGTTCTGCTAGTTAGGAGTTTGGGCCTGGGTCTAGAAGACTGCCGGTTCAAATCCCGTGGCTGTCAGAGTAATCATATCACTGCTGGGCCCTTGAGCTAACTCTTACCGTCACATATTGCTCCTGAGACCCCAGAAAATGCACTTTGACCCCAAGCTGTGTTCACACATTTGTCTCATAGGAGACAAACATAGGATATGTAAAGATTTAATGTTACTGTACTTGCTATCGATGCAATGACAATAAAGGTATTCTATTCTACTGCTGTCCAGGAACCATGAATTTGCAATTACATCTCTGGACCACTAGTTGGCACCAGAGCATTCATGTTAATAGTTTTCAAGATGTTAGCCCAGATTACACTGTCCCTTAATTACAGCTCCCTGATAGCAACCAGTGGCTCCTATGCTATATCCCCAGTGATGTAACTCTTGCTCTGCCACAGACTCTGCAAGACAAACACCTCCCCTCCTCTTAATCGGTTCTAGTGTCAGTCATAACTTGACGGTTGCTGGTTCAAATCCCAAGAGGGTTCTACAGAGGTGTCATTGAGCTAGGTGGATGATCAGAATTGTTGCAGGTGGCATTTAGTTATTTAAATAAGTAAAAAGTTACTTTGGATAAATATACCAAATCTACTAAATGTACTAGACCATCATATCATCTACGTCAGTAAGAACCCAAATGGTCACCATGGTAACGTGCTAGTATAGATACATTATATCATTAAATAATAATAACAATTTACAGTGGGGGGTGGGCTTACTCACCCTGGCTCTGGGAGCTGAGGGCCATGACCCCATAGAAGGAAAAGGGACCCGTCTCGAACTTCATGTTCTCGTTGCCAGCCTCTACCTCGACCCGGCCCTGGAGAGCAGGAAAATACAGTCACATGCATGCAGGCCTGAACACAGACATATGAACGTGCTGAGATAACATGTACTGGTATATGATTTGTACCAAAATACAGAATGTAGAGTTCAATGTCACCTGCACTGACACGCCCAAGCCATGATTCTAGCAACAGCACACTCCCTGGTGAACACTCTGTGTATTTTCTCCTGTCACTTACTCAAAGCACAAGTTTCATTAGTCATTAACTACAATGTGTGTTTATCCGCAAGCTGCCATTGGCCTTAGAGTCATCCTAACTGAGAGACACATAAGAAACCATTGTTCCCCAGCCACACTCTGGCTGACATGAAGAGAATCCCGAACAACACTTCTTATTTATTAGGCATTTCATTACTTGCTGTCTTTTCAAAGTGATATCTGAATTCATGTACTGGTATAAGAGAGAGACAGGAGCGGGGGCAGGCAGATAGAGGGAAGGACAAGCAGAAGGATAGGGAAAGATAGGGAAGAGGAACCAGATAGAGCAAGGCCAGTGTGGGAGGTGGGGGGTGGGGGGCTCAGAGCTGCCACAGCTCTCATCGGGAATGTGTGAATGACAACAGAAACACAGCACTGTTAATCTCCTGCCACACACACACGCACATACACGGAAGGAATGTCAGGCACTCCTGCAGGCACACCTCCCACAAGCTCGCTTCCGCTGCCTGCTCTCACATCCCTCCCAGATACAGCCATCCATGTTCCCAGCCAATCAGATGTGGGCCAACATTCCACACCCACCAGGCCCCACATTACCAAGCCCTTATGAAAACCACCCTGCAGTTCCCCCTGGCTACCCTCTGCCCACTCTCAGGGCCACACCCTCAAACCACAACAAAGCCCCTCCCACAAATCAGAGCCAATATATATGTGGAAATACTGGGGTCGGGCAGGGGCTTTCTTGCAACTGCATACAGATTTGATTTATTGAATGGTCTATTTACACTGCCCCATATGCTAATGACCCCATGGGGGTGGCACGTGGGCAGGACTATAGAGGGCTGTCAATCATAAATACCCTGAACACATCTCATTGAGTACTCTATTAGCTCCTTTTGGATGACGATGTACAGTGATCATATAGACTGTGGCGCAAGATTGGTTTCATGTGGTAGGCAGGAAGACGGAGGTCCCCAAGGTTCACAGAGCATACGGAGGAATCAATCAAAGCCCAGTACCCACTCTTCCAGCTCCAGATGTGTGACAGCCAGCATGGGTGAACCAAACAGCTTGGAGATGTCAGACCCAGTCATGCCTTGTTACCACTCCCACCTGGCTTGCTGAACAGCCCGACCAGATTGAACAAGGAACCACACATAGCCTGACCCCTCGCCCCCCGCAGCAGTATCCTACCGAATGAAACAGAAACCAAATGGTTTAATGCCACAATCTGTAACCAAAGGAAAAGCTCCTTTTCTAAGACATTTACCAATAGAATTCAGTAACAGAGCCAGACAGGACAACAATCCTTACAACCACAAAATCATTTGAATTATATATATGATTAACAGTGTTAAATTTGTATTTACTGCATCGACGAAGGTAGGATGATAATCTGATGAAATGACCTAAATGGAGATTCTTGTTAACAATGCCGTCATCTGGCACTGGTCAACAGTCTAAACACGCATGAAGGGCAACACAAAGGCCTTCAAGAAGAGGCGTCTATGAGTCAGACAAAGTTTCTGTATCTATAAAGATATAACAAACTCAAACGGACACGCATTCAGACTCCAAACGTGTCCCAAGCTGCACCCCAAAAACATGTTGATTCCTTGAAAAACTGGGAATACTAGAGCTTTGAATCCTAAATTCCACGTAACATCTTATTTGACAACTTGCTGCCATCAAGAAAACCTAACAAGATTCAATTTTTTATTGCCATTAGGCAATAAACAGTTGCTAACTCAAGAGACGAAAAACACAAGGCAAGGTTAACAAGTCTAAGCGACCACAGATCTTTACCGATCGACGCTGTTTGACTGGGGCCCAGAAGCAATGGCAGAAGAATGAGCTGCACTCATCTTGGATGATCCCCCGGAGAGTACAAAGCACATAATCTAGGTTCTGATTAGTGTCTTCAGAGGCTCGGTGGGGGTTAACCTCCTTCTAACTTATCGAGAACACCTCCTGGGAGGTGACCGGCCTTGAAGGGGGGGGGGGCGTTTAAAGAGAAGAAAATCTGGGGTGATGTAATGATCCCAAGGTACGTTTTAGGGTGTGTAATTGCATCTCTGAAGGTTATAAGGTTATACGGGGGGGGGGGGGGGGGGGGGGGGGATCTTTGGGGAAGGGGGGGAGAGACAGAGAGAGCGGAGTACAGGGGTGAATCTGGTTGGGAAGGGGGAGAAGAAGTGGAGGGACAGAAGGAAGAAAAGAAACCTGATGAGAAGACTGAGAGGTGGCGTCCATCCTGTGCATATGGAGACATTGGGCGGGGTTAAGAGTCAAAGGTCAGTGAGTTCAGTCATGCTGGACACCTGCCCAATGATGGTTAGTCACGCCAAAGGACCGCCTGTGCACACACGCCAGGGAACATGCTGCCACGTTCTCCACACCCTGGTGAATCGTGCATTAAATCCCTTCCCTCAATCTTTTAATGCATTATAATGCTTTCGGAGGGCAGCATGGTGTTTGCTCATCTGCAGGCTGTCGCAGATGGTAAGGTGGGACTCCCACTCTGACATGTGGGCGATCCAGACGGGCACATGTGTGTCGTGTCACGTCCTCCAGTGGGTCGACGCGGTGAGCTCGCTCACAGTGTATGCTGGCTAGGGGGTGCGTCACACGCTCCTTCCTGGAGGAATGGATTTGCCTGTTAATTGGTGATAATTAACGCAGGCCCTGTTTGAAATGATTAACATTATTGATGTGCAAGAGGTCCACATTCCCCACATTCCTACGCAGAAGCACCAGCGAGTTGGGGAACTTTCAGAGAGAAATGCTGAATGGATTTAGGACGGAGGAATTAAAAACAGATTAACTTTTAAAACCGGGCTCCAGAGAGCCTCTGCCAGTCTTAATTATAATTAACGAACCGGTCGATCCACTCGGCCATAAACAAGCCATTGAGGTCGAGGACGAGCTCGGGCCACCTGTGGTAAACCTCTAGAAAGCTCTAGAACGACACCGCGCTCTTCACTCTGACCTCCGAGTCGCCTCACTTTAACTGACTATTGGGTTTCCTCCAGACGGTGGCATCCTTCCCAGGCCATGTGATATCCCAGGCCATGTGAGCTCCGGCAGGTCATGTGATCCGGCTTTTACGATCCCCTGCCTGTGTCTGGGGCGGTCAGTCCCAGGTCATGTGATCACTTTCCTGTTAGGTGATACGGCACCTCCGAGGACCGGGTGGTCAGACTGCGGTGGGGGAGTGTTTCCCTCCCTGTCCCTTAGTGGCGGTGACCTGACACTGGGGACAGGAGTTTCGTCTGGAGAGTCATCGGCATGCTGTGACACAAGTGGCCCATTAGTGTGCTGGTATTAACAAGAAGCTCTCAAACTGAATCACTAAAGCGTTACCGCCCCCTACTGGTCGGGTTCTCAATTTACCTTCCATGCTGTCCTCTAGGTGTTTTTTCATTAGATTTCCTTTCTAATGTTAGTGTATTGCACATTTCCTTTCATTTTTATGCTCCATTTTATCACCCTTTCCCCTACCCTTGGGATGCGAGGAAGGCTATAGGGCCTTGCCATGGGGTCAATAGGGCCCCCCAGTGCAGTGGAATCCTGCTGGCATCAAAGATACCCCCTATCCTTGAGTCGCCAGTTCCCCTGCTGCATGGTGCAGCCACAGGGGGCGAAGGGGGATTCGTATTGCAGCTACTCCTTCCAATCTCCGATCCCAACCAACATGGCCTGCTTCATCTCAGCTGGGGGGGTAATATCATGGCCTATGCAGATTTCACACGCTAAAAGAGGGAGCCCCAGCGATCATGTGAGAAGGCTGCATGCTGCACGTATGGCTGGAGCCTTGTTTATAAATTTACACTGCAGCATTTTCCTGAGTGTTTTTCGTGGGGCTACGGAAGGCGGAGTGTGAGCCTAGTTCATACTTTACGCTTTCGCGCGCTTTCTTGCGCTTCCGGTCTGTGCTTCCGTTTGTGCGGCAGCTTGTGTTCATACTGTCGATGCGGATGGTTGCGGTCTGCACATGCGTACTGCAGTGATATTCCTCCAGACCAGCACTGGACTGATGTCGTCTTCTAGGTCTGAATGAAACTTATGCAAAAGCCGGAAGAGATAAGGTTTATAACCGCAAATCTTCTCGGGATTTTAGTTTTGCGATCCCACTGCACTTGCCCACTTGCTATTTGCTGCAATGTGACGGCCAGGATAAACCTAAATAATTTTTGCGTGCACTTCACATTCAATAGCCCAGCTGTCCTGTTTACAGTTATTGGCAGTGAATGGATCCTGCAATTTTTAATAAATATGTATTAAAAACATATTTACAATTATCTGGCACATGCGCAGTCGACACGTGATGATTTTTACGTATTGTCCCCTCGTCCACAAGTGAAACTGCAAGCAGAAAAGCCTTAGGTGGGCTGAGGGGCCCTTTATGGAAAGCAGCCCTAAAGAGTCGCAGTACTGATCCATGGATGGTGATCCATCCCTTCCTTTTCCAGCCTGGATCTGATCCCGAGATCCGCAGGGCATGCACACGCAAACGGCACTCAGATGCACACATCTGTTTATAATATGAAGCGCCGTCCAGCTCCGCGACTAGCTGCCCGCCTCCCCTTTCCATCGACTGCCCAAATCTCCCGTAAAATCCTTCTGTCTGTCGCGCCGAGAGCGACGTTCCGGCTGCTGCTCTGCCGAGCCGCTGTGCCGTCGGAGAAGATTTGGGAAGCGCTGGGAGACGCTTCTGTGCGCCTGTCCGGGAGATGACAGCGACCCTTTATTGTGGAAACGGGAATAGATGCAGGGGTTTCACTTTCATTTCGCAGGCCTCTGTGAGCCGCTGGGGCTGTTTTCGGTCCTGGCTACAGGCTAGCTGTGAGAGCTGGAGGCTTTGCGTATAGCCCAGGGGCTGTGTTTTGTAGGTTAAATGATGCACTCAGTCTGGGACAGAGGCTATATCTGTAGGCCAGGGACTGTAGTATGTATATATGAGCATGAATAGCTAGTCAGCAGCAGCCGTGAGCGTGTGTCTGTAAAATGGCGTAGACAGCCGCTCCGTTGCACGATCAGGATGAGGATTTGGAGGGCACACCGGGTCACTTTGGGATTGCCCTTTTCTTGCATTATCTGAAAGCATGTTGGACTGGCAACTTGGTGGACCTGGCCAAAAGCCCTGTGTGTGTGTGTGTGTCTGTGTGTCTGTGTGGTCTCTGTACTCTGCCAAATGCTGGGAGTGACTGCGCGTGTGGCAACAAGAAAAATGAAAGGGTCTTAGACAGTCCCCAACCAAAACCAATACTGGCATGAGGAATGGCTGTTAGGATTGTGTTAAAGCAGCGCACTTCAATTTAAGAGGGCCATAAGCATTGTTAAAGAGGGCCTAAAGTCAATATGCAAGGGTTACTTTTTAAAGGGGGGTGGGCGCCCTGTGCCAGTGGGACGCTGACTGGATTACTGGAGCTAGCCCTGGACACAATCAGGACAGGCTTCTGTCAGCCCGAAACTTGTCACCTGATTGTGATGTCATAATGCTCAGGGTTCCATCGGTACCCGAGGATTACGATTTGATTCTCATTAATAGTAAGAATAATAACACTATTATTAACAATAACTATTATTATAATATTAATATTAATATAATCATCATCTTGGGTAGGATATTAATTAGAATAGAAAGAAAAATTTTAAACATTGAAAATTTTATTAGCGTTAAATTAAAATAACCCTTGGAATTGTCTTAGCAGTGTTTTCCTGGCCTGGTTCTGCACAAGTAAAGTTACACTGTGGTGTTTTTTGGCATAAAGTACCGCCCCCTGGAAAGACTGAGAGTTATTGCATTTCCATGGATTTGCTGCTTGCTTGTGTATCAGCTGCACTGTACTGCTGGTCTGGCCAAGTGCACACTTTTATTTTTGTCCCCTGTCTGGAAGTCATACGATCTGAGTAATGTTTCACTCACCCCCCAACCCC
>JAAGVU020000113.1:30121951-30146216 GCA_011763525.2 Mormyrus iriodes
GTGTGGGTGGGGGCGTGCGGTGTGGTGGCTGGTGGGAGTGGTGGGGGGGGTGGGGGGGGGTTGGGGGGGGGGTGGGGGGTGGGGGGTGGGTGGGGGGGGGGGGGGGGTGGGGGGGTGGTTACATCTTTGCTATCTCATTATGGAATGAGATGTGACACTTTGTTAAGGTGAACTAGATAGACCGGCGATGGTATGCGGGGAAATTGGTGTAGTGCGAGTTGAAATGGCCATATGCAGAGATCCCAACAAGAGGCAGACTTCAAATAAGGACATCCTGAATCTTAGCAGGTTTGATGGTTGGGATACAAGGAAAAAATTCTTATAAGCCTGTTATGACTTTTTAAATGTCTCATTGAAGAAAAACAAAACGGTTTTGTCAGAATCCTTGTTAGCTTTTTTTTTAGATATGCTCCAGGCCTGCCCCCGTGACCATAACCAGGATAAATGATTGGATCGGTGTGTGTGTGTGTGTGTGTACCTGTGTGTCCCTCAGGATCCCAAGCTAGCGAAGCGGAAGGCGCAGGATTAGCGCCGTGGGGTGCGGCCCATCGTGCCACAGCGGGCAGCCTCTTTGGCTTATGTAAAGGGGATCAATTAATGAAGGGCAGGCCTGCCAAGCACTGCTGGGCCACACTCACCCCTCACTGGGGTCACAGCTGCTACTCCTCCCAAACCCACCCATAACCTACCTACATTTACAATTTAACACCCTCACTTTCTGATGGTCACATGACCTCCAGAGACCAGCTTTGTTGATCACACCTGTGTTCCTGTCTGACCAGCTGTGGACCCTTCCCCGAAACACACAGACACAGATACACAGACAGACACAGACAGACAGACACACCTAACCCCTATGAGGCACAAAATCACCTATTTTTCAGGGGATTGGCTGACCCTGTTTTCTCAATACTGTGTCGTTTTGGATAAAAGCATCTGATAAATGAATAAACGTGAATAACTGCAAATGTTGAGCTGGGGGTGGAGAAATGGGTGGGGCTCACCTGCAGGATGAGGACAAAGTAGTCGACAGCCTTGCCTCTCTGGTACACGTAGTGGTGCGGTGCGTGCTTGCTGCTGTCACTGAACTTGATCTCCTGGATGACACCCGGATGTTTTAGGATTCGCAGGAGCACCTTCTCGGAGATCAGCGTGGGGCTGAACAAGCTCACCTCTGCGGGTGGGGGACAAAAGAAAATGGGCAAAGTGTTGGACAGTGGGGTTGTGGGACCCAAACACTCTCCCTTTTTCAGCTCAATGGTTGGCAGAAGTTGAGTAAGAAGTAATTAGTTACTGAGACTTGGGCAGGGTAACTGAGTCATGCAAAGGTAAACAGGAAACTACTGTAGTGTTTCTTCTGGCCAACTTTCAGGCCATTATGTGGGTGCTGATTATATGTGACATCTGTAATTCCTATACAGTGACATCACTGGACTTATTACACCAAGCTGGAGCTAATAACAGGTAAGGCCAGTGGACACAACGGACAGGATGATACACTACCTTTCAACAATGACATAAACAGAGGCTTCAAAACACCCTGAGAAGTTCATTCTACACTGACTTTCAACATTTTTATACTGCTCAATATAATAAAAACTTATTATTTTACAAACTGAAATTCAATATCTGTCCTGAATTAGCAATGTTGGCATGTTAGAATTAGTTGTACCCACACGCCCTTGACCAGGTGTGACTGGGAGTCAGCTGTCAGGTGACGTTTCTTAGCCCCAGAGAAGGCTTTTCATGTCATTTGGGATGTCATGCTTAGATGGCAAATCTGCACCCTGGTGCAGAGCCATGCCTGCCTGTGCTGCTCAATGGAACCGGTGAATCAGTGAAGCAGCATCGCTAGCTTTTCACGCCAAGCAAAAAGGGCACAACGTGCACAGTTGTATTTCACCGCTGTCCAATGAAAAACACATACCTCCAAAAATCCAGTATTTTAGGAGCATGAAAAAAACTTATTTTCTCTGAAACTACTTAATATAATAAACCTAAAACAATGTAATGATATATCTTTAGCACCACAAACAGAAACCTATCATCCTTACACAGCTGTCAGTGAACCATTCAAATGTTTTAAAAGGACTTACATGGATTGCTGTCAGTGAATGCAGACTTACGTGGTTATCTTATCATGCGGTCCGTTTGTGCACAGTTAGTTTGAGCCTTGTCACCCAGCTCACTGTATTCCAAGAATTCGTTAGGACTTCCTGGTTTCAAGCAACAGCAATCAGCTGAGGAAAATTAGTTGACACTAGGGCTGCACAATTAATCATTTTTGAATTGCAATCTTGATTCATACCCCAGCCAAATTTATTGTGGGATTATCCTGGTCAGCAGAATTGCTAAATTGATGGTGGGTGGGCTCCAGAGTCCAGGGCCGATTTTTAATTCCAGTCCAGCCCTGGAGGGGACCCACATGCAGAGCAAACCAAACCAAAACACTAAAAGACAATCTAAGTCGGAATGAATGCTAAGGTGGAAAAGCTGGGGAGAGAATGGAGAGCCAGGTGCTCGTGCAGATACGGGGATACAAGCACAAACACTCGGAACACACAGTCAGCGGGCTGGGAATCAAGAGATACACTCGTACCTAACCACATAAGAGAGCAGTCGGGGGAAAGTGGGGCAGAATAACGCTTGGTAATCGGATAACTATCAGTATTCTGGAGATAATGTGACCGGGTGAGGAGGCATGCTGGGGGAAAGCGAGCCGTATCCATCTTCACAGTATAAAAATAATTCTACTATTACTAATAATAATAATGATAATAACAATGAGAGAAATATATTGCTCAAGAACTATGAGAGAAAATCGCAATCTCGATTTTGAGTAAACAAAAATTTGATTCATATTTTACCCAGAATCATGAAGCACTAGCTGGGGTGGGAGATACACAGTTTTGATGGACACTTCTGACATCCAATGGAGACATTAATTAAACAGGTGAATTCATAAAACATTTTTGCATTGTTCAATTAGATATCAAATGCCTCTGTCAGTAGACAGAGGAGAATGCATTCCATCATAGTAAACAAACAAAATTATCAAAAGTGGACATATGCAGTTTTCACTGGACAGTGATGACCGGTTAAATATAGTAGGGTCTAATGACACTTTGTTGCACTGCTCCATGTTGTATACTCTTGCAGCCTAGGGTGCTTTGGCTCTTCTTGCCCTAGCACGTGATTTTTGGCCATGTTCTGATAGCTATGTTAGCAAAGCACGGTGTTGTGCTAGCTATGCTAACTATACTATGCTAGCTATGCTATGTAAGCACAGGACAAGGTTTTGCTACTAATGCTATAATGGTTATGGAATGCTGTCACAATATAAGGTTAGGCTAGCTCTGTTAGCCAAGTGTAACATTGATGCGTTGTCACCTGTAGCCAAGAAGCGATGTGCGGCCAGCATCAGCTGAGGGGAGATCTTGACTTTGGACTCACTCTCCTGCTTAAAGGCAGAAAAGTCCCGCTTGTTCTTGTTGTTAGCCACTTTCTTCCTGTTGCGGTTATCGGCTGCAGAGGTACACAATTTAAGGCCGATTTACACTTCTGTGTCAAGCCCACTCCATAACCATGCACGGAGTCTGTACCCCATTGGCCAAGGCATTTAAATCAATTTACACTTCAATCAATGGTATGTAAGACCAATAAAAATAGTCTTCCGTGTTGATACGACAACTGAGAGAGATGGATGAAGAGATGCATTTAAAATATTTTCAAATGTCAGTCGATAGATTTGATCGTTTGGTTTGTTGCTTTTACTCATTTATTGTATATTAGCATATGCACAATAGGCCTACTGACATTCCTTAGAGACTGGCAGTCACCCATCAAGTTATAGCTCCAGATGGAAGCCAACAGGCTATTGCAGTTGGCTACAAAATACCTCGGGGCTGAAGTAGAAATCAGCCTTTATATCTAGAGAACAGTGTTTTAAACAGCACTGGCTGTCTGTCGAGCAGCATTATGATAAAGGAATGGCAGTCATCGTGACAGGCACGGTATGTGCGCTGCAATGGCAACGGCCCGCGTTCAGCACTCACTGTAGAGGTCCGACTCGTCCAGAATCTCTGATTTGATGATCTCTTCGATGACGTCCTCCAGCGTGACCAGGCCCAGCACCTCGTAGAAGGGGTCACCCTCACCCTCGTTGTTCACCTTCTGTACAATGGCCAGGTGGGATTTACCTGAAACAGGTTGAGGACAAATATACAGACTACAAACATTGGAACTTTTATTAAACATTTAAAAATAACAATTATTTAAATTGCAAATAAAAATCAGGGTTATGCATCTCTGCTGCTAACGAATATTTTTAGCGAGGCAAACTCTAGACTTATTGTATATTTTCAGTCCTGATCATACATTAGCCATTACAGGACAAGTGGGTATGGAAAATGGATTGATGGATGGATGATAAATATTCATTACACTGTACCCATTTTCCATTGGTTGCTAATTTCAATCAAATGTCTTTAACCTGTATCCCAAGCTTTCAATTGTATAACTATTAACCTGGTGAGCTGATGCTTAGAAAATGATGCTGACAATTTTAAGTAGTTTTAAGTTTCCAATCAGGTGCAGCCTGAAATAAAATTATTATACAAATGCATCGTCGTAGCAGGAAAGTACGTCTGTAAACTCCCTGTCGTTTCCATTGCCAGAATTTTCACCCTCATCGTGTCTCCTAAGTGCCAGCTCCTGCCAACCCAAGAATTAAATCGCATCAGTCAGCCTTTTAAGAATCCTGTGGTTTTTCCTCATTGTGCCATTGCATTTAGCTAACTGGAGACACAAGCTTTTGCTGATCAAATGCTCAATCCTCACCAGGATTGCCACTTTTGATTTTAAGAAATAAGGGAGGCCACCCCCCACTATCTCTCCAGATCCACAGTGATAAAATTTGCAGGGAGGGTTGTAGAATCAATCACGCACTCGGAAAATATGGGGCAAATCCCATCCCATATTGGTACAGAACCGGACACAACATTTTATTTTTCAATACGGAGCGATTACGTATTATACAGGTCCGGGGCAACCTCTAATCCTCACATTTTCCAAAAGACTTAATCGCACAGGTACACTGACATGTTCCTTTTGCACTATAAAAACTGTATGTTCTTATTTACAGTATACACACAAGATTAGTTACAATCAACAAGAACAGTATTTACAAATCAAAGTATTTTTAACTCTTGCCTCTTTCACTTAGGGTATACCAATTCCGTGTCCACATACCCACAAAGAGTATTGATGAGAAAGTGAATATACCTTGGCCGATTGCTGATCTGAATGGTTAAATATGCAATCACCTTTGTGTCGGGAAGGCTTGAGAACGAGCATCATCGGAAAGACTAGGTGAAGCATGCTTCACTGGACGGGTTTATAAACCAATCAAATGCTTAATAGAAGGTGATGAGAAATACATTGAAGGCTGTTAGTTTAGCGAGGCAAAAAATGTGGCGTTGTTTTGCACAAAATTTTGTCAGACGTTTTTTTGAAGAGATACTTTTTTGGTCTCACATGGGAATGCCATTAAAACTGCTCATGATCTGACTAGGCTCCAGACCCTGCCTGATTAGGGGTGTAACGGTACTATTCAACATGTATTGTGCTTTATTATTTTAAAGAAAAAAAATATTATTTTTTATTTAAACAATAAACTCTCTATTTTTCCAAATACCCGTATATTTAGCTTGGTAACAACATGTTTACTTACCTGGTCTGGGTGTCACAGTACACAGTATTTAATCCAACTGTTTGGTACAATACCGTGGTATTACGATATGCCTGTCATTTTCCTATACGTACTGGTGGGAATATTAGGTGGTATTTTTCTCAAAAAAAAATACATCTAAAAAAAACTGTGGTTGTATTTTCGAAGGCTAGAATTTAAATGCCATTATGATGATGGCGTACCGAACAGTTCAATAATATACTGAACCGCAATACATACCAAACCGTGGGCAAACGGTATCGTTACACCCCTATACCGGATTACTGCTGAAATTTCAGAACCTTCTGAACGTGGATGTACTAAAGTCAGTTTTGTGGGCTCAGTCACATTATTGTAACACATGGTTCCACTGGTCATTATCCTATCCAAGAGACTCTCTTAAATATCCCCTTTCTAAAAGCCCATGGGAGTCAGTACTTGTATAACAGAAATGACTACGTACAAATGAGTGCATACAAGTTTATGATGAGCTGAATTCTTCTGGTGTTGTGTTGGAAGAATGGTCGAAATACTTCATTCACACTTTCAATGACCAAGATGTGCTTGTCATGTAGTGATCACAGAAACAGAACTTTGACCAGTCTTTACTTTAGCAAGTATGAAGCCCAAGAACATTACATTTATTAAGCAGCTTTTGTCCATATGTGAGGATCAGTCAGCCCATGAAGGTATTAATGACCTTGTCCAAGGGCCTAATGGCGACATCACTCTATCAGCCATGGGACTTGAACCAGCACCCTTCTCATCATGGGCAAAGAGTCCTACCCACAGAGCCACACACCATCACTGTATACACATACAGACAAGCATAACCATTGAAACCATCCAATATTGGACTACCAAAATGTGTGAATGCTACAGGAACTATAACTGAATACAATAGTAAGTGTTCTGTAAACCCATTCTCCTTAGCGACATGAAAGCCAAAAGTAACCCAGTCTCTGTTCGTTCCATCAGACACAGACTTAGGTTCAGGGAGACGATGTCAGCAGAGTAGCATGGCATTGCAAGCAGAGGGTTTAACTCTAATAACAGCATGCCGAGTCGCAAAGAGGGCAGTCACATTCGTACATTCTTTGCCGTTTGCGTGCGTCTATGCGTGTTCAAACCCTTACACATATTCTTTAGTCCACACTTGTATGACTGTCAGACTAATGGGAAAAGAGTGAACGGATGCTAGCAGCATTCACCTCAGCTGAAACGATCGGTGTAGCCCTAGAAGCCAACAGAAGAGTCAGGCTTTACCCCCTGATGGCCATAACATTGTTCTCTTGCCCTTCCTGTAACCACTCAAAACCTTAAAGGCCAAACTTTCAGTCAAAGTTTGACAGATTGTTAAGGAACAGAAGGAGAATTACCATAATTTGTCGTCATTTTTATTGTAGTAGTGAACTAATAACAAATAAAGCCTATAAGTAATTTTAACAACTCATTTCCGAATCTGTAGGGCAAAGACATCTTGTGATGAGCTGTGATCCATCATCTACATTACCTTTTATTTTTTCATACGACCAAAAAGCGAAATTAAGCAGAAGACACTGAAATGTGTATCTGCATTTTTAAGCAGTAAAATAGGAACCGTATAATTTTATACGTCAACTGCATAATTGCACATCGGATAATGGCACAGTCTGCTTTATTGCACAGCGTGTCGCTGGTCCTGTGTCAAATGAATGGTTATCTATGGCAACACGTTCTGGTTAAGCGCACTTCTTATAACTGCACAATCTGGATAAATATCACATGGTCCCGAAAGTAATATTACAAGACCATTTCGCGTAACTGCATAGGCTTTCACTTTGATAAAATGTATTTAGATTATGTATGCTGACCTCAAAAGCAAACCTAGAAAAATATGAGAAAACAGGTGAAGAGACCCCATTCATTTTCTGAAGCCTTGGACAAGCTGAAACTTTTGCGAGCCTTCATGGAGAAAAACCACTGTGAGTCATACACTGATCAGCCATATCATTAAAATCAACTGCCCAATTTTATGTAGGTCCATCTTGTGCCACCAAAACAACTCTGACCCGTAGAAGCATTAACTCCACAAGACCTCTGAAGTTGTCCAGTAATATCTGGCATTTAGACGTTAGGAGCAGATCCTTAAAGTCCTGTCATGACGCTTTTTCACTGGCATACAAGAACCAAGCCATAACTGAGCCATACCGCAAAGAGAGACTAGTTACAGCACGGTTCCAGCTCGCTTTAATTTTCCATCGTAGAAGGGTCAGCGCGGTAAAGGCGTTGCTGGGTTTGGAGAGCGACAGTGACGTAAAACCGAAAAGACGTTTATTTACTGTTCACATAGTGTACATTATCATTTACTATATGCTAATTTCCGCTAGTATGTCGGTGAGAATTGCCAGGTTATGTTAACATCAAAAGCTAGCAAAATTAGCATTAGTGTGTGTAAATATGCATTTACAAATTCATTCCATTCAGCCATTATAGTACTTTTTAAGTTGGAGGTTGCAAATGTTCGAGTTACGAGTTATTGGTAATGCATCAATACATCACAATGTTAGATACTACTAATAATGAGTAATATATAGACCAGGGGTGTCAAACTCCCATCCTGGAGGGCTGGAGCCCTGTGTAGCTTCGGTCCTTCCCTGCTGCACCACAAATGGTTCAACTCAAGAGCTGTTTGGTAATTAGCACAAGGAGTTAAAGCAGGTGTGTTGGATGAGTAGAAACCCATAAATGTGCAGGGCTCTGGAGTTTGACACCATAGATATAGAATATGCCCTTTTTTCCTTCAGATCCTTACAGATCACTGGTATCTCTGTGTATTTCAACCAATCAGATGGTGGCAACGCGATCAGCTCGGTTTAGTCATGTCAGCCCGAATAATTGACAATAAAAACCGTCTCTTTGTGGTACGGCTCGGATACGGCTCAGTTCTTGGTGGCGGTGGAAAAGTGCCGTAAGTTGCGAGGTGGGGCCTCCATGAATTGAACTTGTTTGTTCAGCACATCCCAGAGATGCTAGATTGGATTGAGTTCTGTGGAATTTTTGAAACAAAATCAACACCTTGAACACTTTTTCTTCATTCCTCAAACCATTCCTGATCAATTTATGCAGTGTGACAGGGCACATTATCTTGCTGAAAGAGGCCACTGCCATCGGAGAATACCGTTGCCATGAAGGGGTGTACTGTGTCTGCAACAGTGTTTTGGTAGGTGATTTGTGTTAAAGTAACATCCACATTAATGCCCTGAACCAAGGTTTCCCAGCCGAACATTGCCATTACACTGCTTCTGTTGGCTTGCCTTCTTCCCATAATGCATTCTGGTACCATTTCTTCCCCAGGTGAACGACACACATGACTCATCACACCAGGCCAACTTCTTTCATCACTCCATGGTCCAGTTCTGATGCTCACATGCCCATTGTAGGCAGTTTCAGCAGTGGGCAGAGGTCAGCATGGGCACTCTGACCGGTGTTGGGCTATGCAGCCCCATACACAGCAAGCTGCAATGCACTATGTATTCTTACCCCATTCTTTCATAGCATTAACTTTTTCATCAGCTTGTGCTATAGTAGCTCTCCTGTCGGACTGGACCAGACGGGCTAGCCTTTGCACCCAATGTGCATCAATGAGTCTTGAGTGCCCATGACACCCGTAGATGGTTCACCAGTTGACCCCACACAACCTGCCATTTTGGAGTCGTCTAACCCTCACAATTTGGCTCTTGCCAAACCTGTCAATGACTTTAATGTTATGGCTGATCTGTGTATGGGCCATTTTATCACAAGCAATTGCTTGTTTTCTGGTTAACATAGACTTTTTCTATCCATGTTAGCCTGGTTAGATAAAATCTATACTACCGATCGGAGGTAGCTAAATAACATTACAATGTTTACATGTGCTGGAGAGGCATTTTATGGAATGTTACAGAATGTTGTGCAAGTGTGCATACAGCTTGTTCACGCTTTTGTAGTTTCAGTTAGCTAAAGTATTAAAGACTGTGCAGGATGCGGTTTTTGGGCTTAAAATAACCTGCAGGCTACATCATATTTGCCTTCAATTCCAGAAGCTTGTTGCAATGTTATAGACTTGCATTTGTCTGACATTTAATCTGCACTTTATACTTTATATCCGAACCAGACAACAAATCAGTGTTATCAGGGGCGGACTAACTTCTCTGGGGGCCCTAGGCTGACATGGATGGGGGGGCCCCCCAAGTGGGCCATATGAGCTATTTTTTGGAGCTGAGAGAGAAAAGAGAGGGAATTAAAAATGATGGAACATCAATAATATGCTAATCAAAGCACGGGTGCCAGGGTGATCAGGATGGGAGCAGAAGTGCGGTCGGTAAAATTCACTGATTGGGAGAAGGGGGGGGGTATCACGCTGGCGGATTGGCCAAATTTAAGGTATATTATTATAGACGAAAATATTTTGAACGAACTTGCTATATAAATGTTTCAGATTGTTTTAGATTAGATTGGGGGGGGGGATTATTTGCCCCTAAGAATTCTGGTTACATTGGAATGGTAAACGTTTATTCTGTATGATTTTTTATAATTTATTTTGCCCAGCATCTGAAAAGAAAAAAAGTTTTTTCCATTGATAATAACTGCTTCTGACATTGCATCATGCAGTAATACACCTGTAATTTGTATACATGTACTACAGAAGCGATAATGACATTAATTTTGGCAAGAATTGTACTGTAGTTAAACTATGGATGAATGCACACTCAGCTTAACTGCATGTCACAATGTTCCAGAGCCTGTGCCGTTATGCAGAGTCAAATGTTATTTTTAAAAGGCTAAATATTGATAGACTGATTAGATACGGAGAAGTAAGCGTCCAATGATATCAGAAAAATGCTAATTTGCAGAGAAGAGACACTATTCTTTGTAGACTTCCACTACACAATGGCAAATGGAATAAGTCATCCATCTTTCCAGTTTCCATACCCGCAAGTCCCATTCTGGGTCGTGGGGGGGGGTCTGGAGCCTATTCCGGAAGCTACAGGCACAAGGCAGAGAATAACCCAGGATGGGGTACCAGCCCACACACGCGTACGCGCGCACACACACACACAGACACACAGACACCACATTCACCCCTATGGACAATTTGGCAACTCCAATTTACCTTTACACCTGGGTAGGCAACCTAATCCTGGAGTGCCAGTATCCAGCAGGTTTTCCGTTGTACCTGCTCTCAGATGAACAACACCTGATCTCAGGCAGATAGTAACTCATCAGGTAGGACAGAAAGCCTATGAGATACCAGCACTTCAGAATCAGGGTTGCCTACCCCTGCCTTAGCATGTTTTTGGACTGTAGGGGAAGATCACCTAAAGGACCTAGAGAACCTAAAGGGAACCCCACAACAACACAGGGAGAACGTACATGTGTGGCGTTTACACAACCAGGGCAGGGGCTTGAACGCCAGTCCCAGAGATGTAAAGGCAAAAGCGCTAACCACGGCACCATCATACTACCCTTAAGTGAAGAACCAGAACTTAAAAATGCCAGTTCACCATAAATAGCAAGCTAGCAGCAGCAGTCAAATTTGGCATGAGAAAAACATGCAGTGGTTTAGGAGCCTAACAGCTCACACTTTAAATAGGTAAA
Source organism: Mormyrus iriodes (assembly GCA_011763525.2). Classification (NCBI taxonomy): domain Eukaryota; kingdom Metazoa; phylum Chordata; class Actinopteri; order Osteoglossiformes; family Mormyridae; genus Mormyrus; species Mormyrus iriodes. Next base: position 30,133,299 of record JAAGVU020000113.1, read on the forward strand.
GCAACCCTATCGGTCCGATGGATGAAACATCACTCAGCTAAACTATACATGACTTCAATCTGTACTTTGCAGAAATAGGTGCATGAGGGGTCTTGGAAATATGACCTGTGAGTGGTAGTAATTTGTAGATTTTAATGTTTTAAACGATACTCTTGGACACTATCCTCCATCGGCCCCCAACAACAAAATGTGACACAGTTCTGGATTTTATAAATGTCAGTCAAAAAAACAACAGAAAACATCAAATTCTTTTTTTCCCAGAAAACAGAGGAAAAAAAAAATAATTCACAAACAAAACATGTTTGTTCAAAAGCTTAAACGGAAAACACCCGCTGAGAAGGTGACTTTGCTGATGGACTCAGAGGAGGAAACAAGCTGGGGTCAGACGCCCCTGGGAGACATGGCAAAGCGGCGTACACTAATGCTTCCTGTCTCCATCTAATTATCGGCTCTGTGTGAAGACCGGAGGTCATTAGTGCACCTGCATGTCTATTTGTTGTGAAGATGATGTTCATTTGAAGTTTGAATCTGAACATTTCACTGCAGTTCAGATCATAGTTTTCCTCACCACCACATGCAATTATATTCTGTGGAATTTAATGAGTTTAAAAGTTACCTTCACAAGAGTGGAATTCGTAACCAATATAATTGATACTTTGGGTAATGAGGATATAATTTTTGATAGTTTGTCTAAAATGATATTTTATTTCGATCCACATAGGATCTAATTAATCAAATCAAAGTAGACATTTCCAGGTACTGTTCACTTATATAGCTGCTCAAACTCTTCAAAGTCCGTCCAACATGTTAAAGTAAAATTCTTGGCTGTACATACAGGCTATGAACAAAATCCTTGCAAAAGGTGACATGTCTTTGGCTGTGTCCCCTCAGATATTGCAAATCCTTCAGAATGCCTTTGGGGGGCAGCAGCACCCCTCTGCACACTCCCTATGGGGGGGGGCATCCCTCTGCACACTCCCTACGGGGGGGGAGGGGGGCATCCCTCTGCCCACTCCCTACGGGGGGGCCCCAAGTGACCTCCATTCCTTGTGGTCTGTTATTTACCCCACACTGGCAAATTAAAAGAAAAAAAATCATATCCAGTGCTTTCCCCATTTATTCAACTATACACAATAACGTGCTTAAATATCAAGCAATCAGCTTCTACTATGACAGTTTTGTTCCCCCACATTTCACTTCAATTTAAAACTACCTTCATTGTCACAAAATAGAAATTTAAGTTGTGAGTAAAGAAAAAGATGCATATCGAAATAAATTTCTCTTCATGAAGAACAGGGAAAACTTATGAAAGATCTGTCATTTATTTGGCAATCTGACCTTAGACGCCCACATTTATTTTGCCGTCTGCATGGGTGTAAATCACGGGGGGGTGGGAGGTTGTAACCCCCCGCAATCTATCAAAACCGGCTAATACAAGCGTCCCCCAATAATCATGTTTCCCCCTAAATGGGTGGCGACCTCAACCCCCCCCGTGTTCGAAGCAAAGTCGCGCCCTTGGTCCTTTGTAACCCAAACCCAAGACTTCTTGCCGTGTAAAAAAGTCGCTCGTTACCATAATAACATCCACAGGGAGCAGAGTACTGAATGAAGGGCACCCAAGGGCTCCGTGCAGGACCATTACAGTTACGGATAATCATTAACACTAGGAGCACGGGATGCATCATATATATACTGTTCATTTCGTAAGCTCAGGCTGCGCAATTCTCTCCAGTAAAGATGCCATGTAAAGACTAAACCCCACGAAATAACATTAACAAATAAATTAAGACTATCCCAGTATCGCTTAATAAATCAAGTGATATAGGCGGCCGCCATCTTCTGAATCCCCGCGGACTCACAGTCGGAGACAAAGTTAAAGTTGATAGCGAAGCTCGCCGGGGGGGATAATCCTGCGCAAACCGGGGTTTATATCTACTCTCCAGCTCAAGCCCCCAAATGCATGGGAGAAACACTAACCTTTCTTGAACTCCTCCAGCATGGCATCCAGCTTAGTGTCGTGGAAAACGAAATGGACAGGGTGGTTGTAAAACTTGGTTATGGTCTTTAAAGTCGTGCAATCGTCCGGATCGACGAAAGCTAGATCTTTGACGTAGAGTATATCAACGATGTTGGAACGCTCGTCATCATAGACCGGGATTCGCGTGTACCCGCTTTCCATAATCTCCGACATAGTGTTGAAATCTAAAACTGCATCGGTGTTTATCATGAAGCAGTTGCTCAGCGGGGTCATGATATCCTCCACCGTCTTCGTCCGAAGCTCCAGGGCGCCCTGGATCATGTTCAGCTCCTCTTTTACCAAGTCATTGTACGGCTCTGTCACCTTAAGCATCTCCACCAGCTTCTCCCTATTGTACACGGTGCCTATCTCCTTGCCTAGCACGCAGTCCAGCAATTTGCTAACCGGATAGGACAGGGGGAAGGTGAGGAACATGAAGAACTTGGTCAGGAGGATGGTGTTAGCCCCCACCGCCAGCCCGTGGCGAGAGCACAGCGCCTGCGGTACGATCTCGCCGAAGATGACGATGCCGATGGTGGACGCGACCACGGCGCCGAGGCCGGAGCCGATCAGGTCGTCCAGCAGGATGGTGAGCGTGGTGTTGACCAGGACGTTTCCCAGCAGGAGCGAGCAGAGCAGGTAGTTACCTTTCCTGCGGATGGGCTCGATCTTGCGTGCATCCCTCTTCTCCTTCTCAGTGCCGCAGCTCTGCACGATGCGCAGCTCCATGGGGTCCAGAGCCATGAGCCCTAGGTTAAGTCCACTGAACATACCGGAGAGCACCAGCAGACACATTATGAGCATCACCTGCAGCCACAGCGGCAGCAGGGACTTCTTCTCCTCCACCACACGGAGTCTGCCGTCGTTATCCCCGAGCAGGTACCACTTGTCTTCCGGACTCCGTCTGACGCACAGACTGTAGTCCTTCGCCGGTTCGCTCTTACGGAGCGGTTTAATGTGAATACCGAGCAGCCCCGACGTGCCCCCATTGCTGACGTTCATGTAATTGCTGATGCTGAAGTCTTTGGTGAAATCAGAGCAAGTCCTGTTAGAGCTGTCATCGCCGGCACCGCCATCCCGCTCCCCGTGCTCCATGAACCTGATCTGTGACCAGGTGCCAGAGTTCATCTGCACCCCGTAAAACCTGAGCTGGACGCTGCTCTGCTCGGTTACCTGGATGACCCCGTCATCGGTGGTGGTCGCCGGCTTGTCGCTCCTCTCCAGTCTCATACCCAAGACGCGCCCGCTGCTCACTCCCGTCACTGCCGCCTCCGGTCGTCCGACAACAACGCTCCAGAAGAAAACCACTAAAGTTAGGATATACCCCTGTCCACTGCACTCTGTCGCCATGTTTGTTTCACTCTCCGGGAACGGGCAGCTAACGTCATCTACTCATTTCCCGGGAGCTGCCCCCTTATTATCATAATAACTCTAGTACAACCCACCGAAAACAGTAGGTAGCCTGGCAGATATCGTTTAATTGCAGTATCCAGAGTGAAAGTTTCATAATCATACGTATGCATTGATTATTGAACGTCCTTCCAGTATATATACGCCTGGTATATATACTCTCTCAGAATATTTTCCCACGCCGCAGATGAAATAAAACAAAGCGAAATAATAAAATCTATTATGCCGATAGGTCAGGTATTTAATTACACAGTGATGGAAGTAGAAGTAGCAACGCACGGTTAGTGGTAGTAAAGGGTCTGAAAGAAAAAAGTCAAATATTTAAAAATAAAAAGTTAAACAAACGAACTGGCACCGGCTTGTGTAATACATTAACATCGAATTTACAAAACAGTATCATATCCCTATCAAATATAGCAGAGGGAGGGCAATCGTATCCAGAAAGGGCCATTGGGTATGCGGATTTTCGCTGCAACTTTCTAATTAGATTACTAATTAGAGGACTGACTGGCTGAAGAGTCCTCACACCTGGGTTTGAACAGCAGACCTAAAGGTTATCCCAAAAACTTGCATACACACTGTCCCTTTGCTGATAAGGTTGCCCACCCCTGAAATATACTCTATGTATTTAGAGTATATATAGAGTATATATTCTCTCTCTCTCTATGTGTGTGTGTGTGTATATATATATATATATATATAGCTGGGGCACTGTGCAGTTTTTAAATCGTGGCGACTGCTTGGAAACAGAAGCTTCGCAGAATCTGAAATCCTTAGAACTGGACTGCGTTTTTCAGTTACAGCTGAGACTGGGATTAAGAGCAGCAGTTACGTAACGGGACACAACCTGCTATACTGGAGATCCGCTGATCCGCAGGGCTCCTTGGAAGAGTGCCTTCTGTCAATGGTCTCTGCTGTGTCAAGTGCCCGCAAGGCTGTGACGTAATGCTAGGGGTGGGACCTGTATACTGCTGACGCCCTCCTGCTAAATATTGATAATCGTAATAGCTAGTTGAGCGTGCGATAAAGAAATCACACACTAGTAAAAGGGAGGCACTGTGCCATAGGTAAAGAATAGTCAATGGGCTTTCAGGGACACATTTGTCCTGGTGGAATTTATAGGCCTGTAGTCAACAAAACGGTATTTCGTCTGCGTGTAATGCAGCATTTTGACGACATTCATTATTTATACTACATACATACCAGATGTGTTATTATTATTACAGTTACTGGCTGTGTGGCGACATATAATATGAATGTATAAAGAATATATAGATATGATTGGTATCCACGATATGGTTGAAATGTGCCAAATATGAATTTTGTGTCATTTTGTTTCTTTTGTACTATTTCGCTATTTGTGTTTGTTTTTGCTGCGCAATGTATCTATCACTGTCGATCTAGGAGCTCCCTCTTGTGTGCAAAAAGGAAATGGCGTCATTTTGCAAAAGCTTAATCGCAGAAATTGCAAACAGAACAGACGTCAGGCAAGTTAGTTATGACCAAGTAATTAGACGATTACATGGATATGTGTTACACACGGGAAGATTAATGACTGATATATACATTTTTTAAATGTGGCATTTCATTTTACAATCCCTCCCATTCCTTTTTGGGGCAGTTCACTGATAACTGTACCTTGAGAGGTGGTTACCGACATGGATCCTCATTACCGTTTTGTGTCATTCAGAACAGAGAAAAAAAGGTAAGGTATATACTTCGCAGGTGCTTTGCAATAAATGAAGAAGGCTCCGCCAGAGATGGCTGAGATGCAAACCAGTGGTGCCCTGATATGTTTGTGGAAATATCCTGAGAAGCGTGTTTTTTTTTTTTTTCTTTCTTTGAGTCAGTTCCTGGGAGCATCCAACAAGGTACTTAAATAGACAAGGGCAAAAGCCAGCAATTAAGTGCCAGATGTAATGGTATCCAAACAAGGGTATAGTTGCATGCTAGTCATGAAATGGGCAAGGTTCAAAATCTGTAAAAGACTTTCTGCTACCTTGGTTTCGTGGTTTGATATTACCTATGGTCAAAAGTACAATTGTTGCAGCAGATGCAACACGCTATGGTCAGGAGTCAGTTGGTGCCTGTCATAGTGGGAACTGTAGGACCTGCTAGTGGGCAGCACTAGTGAGGGATGCTGTCAAGCTGAAGGGGGCTTTCAGGGAAATTCTGGCCTAGTGTCACAGCTAATGGGCAATGACAGGCTGGAAATCAGCAGCGAAGGCGGCTGTGAAGGCAAAAGTTTGTGCATGAGAAGAATTTGAAATGGCTGTGTAGAAAAACTATCTGGTGGCCCAAAAAATGTTTTGGCAAACTGTTTGACGGCTGGGGAGGAGGAAGTGAGACCTTGCTGAGGCTGTATTCAGCTGGTCTGGGGCTGTGTGGTCTGCACATGTTCTGACCAACTCTGAAGCTACTTTTGAGCAGTGGAAAGAACATTTTGAAGAACTCCGTAACCCAATGTATATGCCCTCTTCTCAGAAGGCAGTGTTGGAAATTACTGATGAATTGGAGTTTATCTCTGCAGCTGAAGTTGCTATCGTGATCAGAGGCCTCCATGGCCTCTTTAATGTTGCATGGAAGGCATGCAAAGTATCTCTGGACTTGTCGCTATTTTTAAAAAGGGGGAGCTGATGGCATGTTCCAGCTATTGGGGGAATCACACTTCTCAGCCTCCCTGGGAAAGCCTGTGTCAGGCTACAAGGGAGCCTCTGCTTGATGGTTGAACCTAAGATTCAGAAGGAAAAATGTGAATTCCAGCCTGCCCAAGGAAAAGTGGATCAAGTCTTCTCCCTCCCACAGCTGATAACAAAGTCTGCATATGCTTTGTAGAGTTGGAAAAGGTGTATGGCTGCATGCCCTGGTATATACTGTGGGAGGTACAGGAATATGGGGTAATGGGGCTGGTACTGTGTGCCATTTGGTCCCTGTATAAATGCACTAAGAGTTGTATCAGGTGGTTTGGGCATCCCCTAAGGAATGGGTCCCATTCCCTTTGGCTTCCTTTCAGAATCAACATTTTTTATGGGATACTATACTACAAAATACTTCCACAAATGTGGGCCATTGATTGCAAACAAGATTTGTTAATTTGCTCACACAAAAAGTAAAATGTCCTAACAAATTCATTCAAGACAATGTTGCAAAAATGAGTACCACCCATTGAAAGTCTTACGAGCAAAGCTGAATTTTACAATTCAAAATTCTAATGAACAAGATATCAATTATTTATTAGACAGGCATTTTGACTATAAAAGGGCATTACTTAACAAAGAAACCCCTTCCCATTCCATGCTGGCAGCAATGGTACCACATGGAAGAGACAAGTCACAGGACCTGAGAAAGGAAATAATTTCTTTGCAGAAGAAAGGTGAAGGCTACAAGAAGATCAGCAAAGCTTTACTCATCAGTCAAAATACTGTAGTCAAAGCGATACAAAAGTCGAAGAAAGATGTAACTTCAAACATCTCACAGAGACGTCCAGGCCATCCATGGAAGTTAACACCTTGACAGGAGCATCTTCCGATGTTGAAGAAAATCGCCATGCAAGTTCACTGCAGTTAGCTAAAGAAGTAGAAAGTCAAACTGGGGTGACTGTTTCCCGTGACACAATATGGCGTATACTGCAGAGTAATGGAATGTATGGATGTCGTCCACGAAGGAAGCCTCTCCTAAAGCCTATGCACAAAAAAGTCCATCTAGAATTTGCCAGGGCCCATGCTGAAAAAGATGAAGACAACTGGGACTCTATACTCTGGAGTGATGAGACCAAGATAAATGTTTTTGGAACTGATGGCTTCAAAACTGTATGGTGTCGCAAAGGTGAGGAGTACAAAGAAAAATGCATGGTGCCTACAGTGAAACATGGTGGTGGCAGTGTCCTTATGTGGGCTGCATGAGTGTGGCTGTTGTCAGGGAGATGCATTTCATTAATGGTATCATGAATTCACAGATGTACTGCTCTATACTGAAAGAGAAGATGTTACCATCACTCTGTGCCCTTGGTCATCATACCAAGTATGTCTTCTGATCTGAATCCAATTGAACACCTATGGGGAATTCTGAAGAGGTTCCCTGGCAGTAGTTTTATTATTTATTATTAGTAGCGTTACTAATAATAACTATACCTTGTCCATTTGAAGTAAAAAAGATTGACTTAATGGACTAATAAGTACAAACTTGAACGATACATACGTCCAGTGAAGGCTGCTTTAATCGTTAAACTATGGGGGACAATGCACACCATATAACTTTTATTTTATGTGTTTTTATTCATATTTATTAATAATTGCATCACTACTAACACAAATATATTGCGAGGGAACTCAAAACTATTTCAAAAATATTTTTCCACCCTGACCTCTTAGGGGCTCCGTACAACTTTGACTGCGAAGTAGACTTGCAAAAAACACTTTTTAATACGATTACTACAGAAAGTATACGTCCTATGAAAGTAATACGAAATCCTGGACATTTCTCACAATTTTATAAATCCGGGCAGACGCAATTTTAGCTCACCATAGCCATACAATTGTTTACGATTATCATTAAGACAATCTGATTTTAAGAATATTTATATGATAATCATGCACACCTTCCATTCCTGGAATTCCCTGTATAAATCGGGATGCACATACATCAAATGTTTAATGAGATTAGACGTATTGCCTCCTTCTGCCACACATGAATCGAGGCAGCGTTTGCATGAAGGTGTGGAAGGGGAATCCACCTCTCCACTATCACTTGCCCTAAATGCGGAAAATCTCCATATTTCGCTTCGGGAACCTTGTTCTTCCACAAATGTTTGGGCTGTTATCGAAGCCATAATATTTTTTTCTCAGCTGCAATTTCACGCTGTGTCAAAGCTCTTTCACTGTTAAGAGTTAGACTCACTTCACGCCCACTAGCTGCCGGTTTAGTCTTAAAGAGCAGGCGCAAAAGCAAACTCTGAAAGACGCATGTCAGAGTACAGTGAAAAACAGCGGCAGAAAAAAACCTTTAAGTACCGAAATTAGCGAAATGATGATACCGTACCGTTTTAAACTTCAAATTTACCGGTAACAGTAAGTTACCGGTAACTGGAGCAACCCTAATTTCACATCATGTATTCCCTTTTAGCTAATTTAAATTTCATGCATTTTTTATGTACTCGGTGATGGTTTGGAGCCCCATTCCAGGATATATATTCTTTTAAGGGGGTGGGCTCTGGACCCCCGCAGCCCTGCATAGGACAAGTAGACATGGAAAATCAATGGATGTTTATGTTTTTCGGCAATGGAAGCTTTCAGAAATTGCTGAGCATATCAGTAATGGCACTTTTCCATTGGTACACAGAAACCGACCCGTACCGCGAATAGCGACTAATTGCAGCACAATTCCAGTTCAGTTCGATTTTCCACTGCAGGAGGGTCGGCTCGGTAAAGGTGTTGCCAAGTTTGGAGAGCTGTTGTCTTCTTCTGAGAGACTCATAAACGTAGCTATTTAGTTAGGCTAGAGATAAGAAAAATGAAACAACTGTGAGCAAAAACATCTTACCTTCTCTACCCTTTGACTACATCAATCTGCAGTCACAACTGCCCATGATAATATATATATATATATATATGTATGTGTGTGTGTATTCCAAGGTATACACACACACACACACACACACAAAAGCCTACAAACAATTTACTGCAAATCAATAAAAAAGGGGTAACAGGGGTCTGGGACCATATCATTTAGCATGTTCTGTAATGGCTTATTTCCTAAATCAGGTCCAAACCCTCGGTACCATACAGTTAAGATACGATCTGCACATCAGGCCCCTGCAGTGTATCCCACAAGCTATGGGGACAAGGCAGGGAATTATATCTGTGTTTGTTTTTGTAAACAAAAATGTGATTTTTAGGAAAGGCAAATGTTGTGATATCTGCCAATCAAATATATTGTGTAAACTGAATATTTAATGTGTATTTGGCTGCATTAGGCAAACTTCAAGATGCAATAAAGTATGTCATGAGATAAGCAGGCTTCAATAATTTAGAAAAAACAGAGACAAGGATATATGTGTTTATCACAAGCAAATAAACAAGTGGACATGATTCATGTCCAACATTCATGAGGCTCCCATGTTGTTGTTGTTGTTACAAAATTATCTGTTTTTTTAATACTGCAGGTAGTCAACAATTACTTAAAACATCACAGAGTGGGTCTAAAATGGTATAATGCTTACTCTGTATGGCACACTGAAAGTTTCTTACAACTACAGAAATTAAATTGTAAGGCTAAATATATAATCGAAATACATTTGAGATACAGTAATTAATGTTAAAAACTGTTCGATAAATCAACGTTAAAATCAGGATAGGTTGTTCAATGCAGACAATAAACAGCAGTCATACATCATGTCAGTCCCTTGGTTCAATTTTCCAAGGTATACAGTTCAAAAGGTAACTATTTAAATGAATAAGAGTAATGGCAATGAGCACTGACTGAACAGACCTGGATATAGATAATAATGCAAAGCAATCTTTGTAGGCTGTTGAAATGAGTGGATATTTGGTTAAATGTAACCTTAATGAGATTTAGTCAATTATTACGTGCATGATCATTCAACCAATGACTACACAAGCTTGTAAGAAATGTATCTTCAGTCAAAATGGATGATAATCGTCTAAGGTTTTAGCTAACTGGCTAATCATTGTGTAACAGTGCGTGTTAGTGGCTTCTGTAGTGGTTTGTGGTAGAAATGCACTTGTTGGTGCGATATGATTGGCAGGCTAACAGCGAGGCTACCAGCTCTACTTATTAGAAATCAAATCTTTATGCTTCATGTGTTAATTGCACAGTTTGCCTGATCTAGGCCAATTCTACTTAAGTTATTGAAAAATTGTTTGAATTCATAATCTGACCCCATATTTTTAGTTATTAAAAATATTTAAATGAGTAATATCAACTGGATATTTTTAAAAACATTAACTAAGCTTAGCTGAAATTCAATGCAAAGAATACTGCACTAAAGCACCAATGTTTGTTGCCTTCCATTGATACAACTGGTATAGTTTTAATAGTTTTGTGTGGATATTTAATTCATATAAGCAATTATATGCTCTTTCCAAGTTGGCCCTTCTCTTCTTTCCAACTTAAATTAATCTCAACATCATTCTGTGTCTCAGTTTTAAACCCAGAAGCATTGCACTGAAAATGAAGCCACCTTAAGCAGCTTTTCCACTGCAGTTGTCCTTTGCTGCTATTTTCCATTTGTGCCCAGCTCTGTGTCCTGACCAGCCCTGTTTTTACTCTTAGATGACTGTGACTGGCTGTCGGGCAACAGGACCTCCACTGAGAAGCTGACCTTCTTGGACTGGATGACGCTGTAGGTGTTGTCAAACCGCAGCACATCTGCAGAGAAGTTGCACAAAATCATTCAGTAATTCTAGTTTCCACTAATATGGATGGATGGATTTGAATAATTTCTTTGATTTTTTTTTATTGGTTTCTACCGAATAACAGATCGAAGACCATAAAGAAACAAGTGACTGTCCCTAAAACTAAGACATGATGCCCCTCCCTTCACTCACAGACACCAGCGCTGGCACAGGTTAAGGAGCCATCTTCAGGTACCAGGTGGGCATTGTAACGTTGACTAGGCCACACTTCTGTCATTTCACTCGCCCGCTGTCTCTCGCCCACCTTTGTTTTCATGAAGACCCCAAAGCCAACATCTGCACCCTCGCTCATGAATTGCCATCTAGGTAGATAAGGGCCATGAATAAGGTGAGTTCATCCAATTGTCCTTCCACTGTGTTTCAATAGCGGTTGAAGAACTAACCCCAAGAACATTTCATGAAAAACAATTATGGCTGGACCTGAAGGCCCCGAGAAAGGGGATTCATCTTGAAAGCCACTTACCGCAGCACGCTTCCCGGGAAGAGGATTTCATATTCCAGCTGATGGGAGGATCCACGGCTGATGGTGATGTTCTGGTCATACTGCATTTTGATGGAGTCCTGCTTGTAGTACGACTTTGGTACTACTCCTCCATACTTAATCTAGAAGTAAAAAGAAGGCCAAAGTTATGAATAGTGGGTCTGAAATGATTTTTAATGGGACACTTTACATATCCTGTATCTAAATACATTTTATATATTGACTTATGGGTATTCCTGAAATATTTTGGTTCTGGGCAGCTGGGCTGTAGTTTGTAATTAACTGCCAATAGTTACTTTAAAGGAATTTTCTTTCCTGAGCAAGTGCATACTTAACAGAGACTTGGATTGTTACTGCCAGATACATTCTCATGACACCACTGTCTCCATAAAAGAGATTTCTAAAACAATTGCCTTCATCTCGGCATACCAGCCACTATTTTCCATCATGAAATGCTCACCTTGGTCCTACACCTGGGGTCTCCATCAGGGTCAGTGAGAGTGCCCCCGTACGCTGCTGGGAGCTGGTCAGGGTCGATGTATTCCCGTAAAACCTCTGGCCAATCATCTTCAGGGAGATAGATAGCGGCAAATAGTATAAATACAAAACCCTCCCCTTTCCAAAAACAACAAGCATATTTACATGGATTTAAGGCCTTGAGTTACACACTTACCCCCCAAAATATTGATCTTTTGACGGGTGTCCTCGCACAACAAATGCTTCACGAGGTTGTAAGCCACAGGAAAGAGCTTTGGAGCTGTGGGGAAACAACAGCTAGAGCTGGTCCATGACACACACACACACACACACACACACACACACACACACACACACACACACACACAGAGTCCACTGAAATTGTCACAATTACTCAATTAAACTTGATTACTCAATTATTAAAAAGCATTGATTAAGATTTTCCTTCTTGACTACTCAGCAATATGGCAGAAGGAAGACGGCATATAGCAGTTGAGGGTCTAAATAAAGAGTGAAAGCATCAGTTGTGTGGAAGAACTTCACATTAAAAAGGAATGAAAATGCAATCTTTCAGTATTGCACAGCAGAACTTAAATATCACCACAGCGCAACTGCAATGCAAATACATCCTAAAGAAGATATTCAGGTTTGATAGACTCACCCAATAATGCAAGGCTAACTATAGATATGTGCTATTTAGCCTCTCAGAGCAGCCTAGACTGTCTTTGTCATCACATTGACTTGAATTATTGAGACTGAATTATTGAATAATTTTGCTTAATTTACTTTTTATGATCCCTATATGTCAAAAAAATTACAAACAGGCCTAAGCATATAATATAAATTACTAATATGATGATGATGATGATTATTATTATTATTATTATTATGCTGTTAACTTGTGTTATAGCGGTAAATGATATTAGGAAAAGTTCACAGTATTATATCTGAAGTTTTTGTGATATTTGGGAGTTGAAAATGAACTATATAGCCAAATAGAACTTATCAATCAACAGAATTTGTCAAATACACACGTGGACAAAATTGTTGGTACCCTTCAGTCAATGAAAGAAAAACTCACAATGGTCACAGAAATAACT
>JAAGVU020000113.1:30146316-30156638 GCA_011763525.2 Mormyrus iriodes
ATTTCTGTGACCATTGTGAGTTTTTCTTTCATTGACTGAAGGGTACCAACAATTTTGTCCACGTGTGTATGTGTGTGACTTTTCGGCAGATCCTTTGCTTTACTTCCAATGTCCAAAAACATGCAACTTAAATTAACTGGGGTGCCTAAATTGACTGTATGTGTGAATGTGCACCATGCAATGCCTGGCTGGTTACTGCCACACGCTAATTATATTATATTATATTATATTATATTATATTATATATAAATGATTACTCGATGAATTGTCAGATTAATTGGTAGATTACTCAATTATTGATATAATTATTAGTGACAGCCCTACAGTCCACATATTCATATCTTTATGGGGGCTCTCCATTCATTTCTATGGGTATAACCTTAATCACAACTATGAAAACCTTAACCCCTACCCAGCCCTAACCCTAACCATAAGTAACCAAACAAAATATAAGATTTTTGGCATTTTTAGTTTTTCGATTGCATTCACTGATTTTTATAAAGTTGAAGTTATCCTTGTGGGGGTCGAATATTTATCACATAGTGGGGCAATCTGGTACCTGCAATGTAATAATTACAAAAACACAGACACACATACATGGACCACATCTGATCAAATAATACTTGTTGACAAGATTCCCTAAAAAATGTATAAATACAGTATTGTGGTTTGCCTCGAGTCATTATTATCACTAAAAGCAGAGTAATTTAGAGAAACTAATACATTCAAACCCTGTGAGGTTACAGTGCCAGCCTCTGAGTAACAGCACAATCCCAAGGCCTAGATACCCCTTAATCAGCTTTTTAAATACATTAGCAGCATGCATTAAAGAACCTTAATGAAAATGAATGAATTCTGATTTACCCTTTATGAGAAACAATCTCTTGAGTCCTTCAGGGTAGTTCTCCTCAAACATGGTGAGCACCTACCACAGCACATCAGAAATAATATAATTCTTCACAAATGACTCATGGAGGGACCTGAAAGTGATGCTCAAGGGGTCGGGCCGCAAGCTAGGCACCAGGAATGACCTTTATGTTAATCTGTCTCACCTTCAAGGTCAAGTACCAGTTTGAATTTAGACACATTCTAAAAATTTGCATGTAATACAGTCACAGGATTCTTCTAGAGCACTTCAAAGTCTAAATGCAGACAATTCTTAAGGTTCAGAGACATTTTCTTTAAACCTTTTTTCGTTAAGTATAGAATAACTAACACACATACATAGTGAGGTCATAATTTTCCTTTTGGGTCACATCCTTCCCATTCTAGGCTATGAAGACTGTGTGCTACTAGGACTGAGTACCTCTCCATAGGCTTCAATAGCTGGTTTCCACAGGTGTTTGAGGCCTAGACCTTCGCAGTCGTAAATCAAGGTAATTGACTCCACATTCTTTCTCAGCTGAAAGGTTATGAGATGGAAAGTGAATTATGATCAGGTTAGGATAATATTCCTGACACGTGAAGAGTGGTTCGATGGCTGGTGTCACGTCTATATGTCGTAGAAAGTTATCTTAACATGCTGTCCCCTGATGGCACCTCAAATATTGACATACCGCCTTGGATTGCTTCTCACATTCCAGTCGAAGCATCTCTGTGTTTCGTATCTTATATCTTAGAAAATCCTGTTTACTGGCAGAGAGGAGGAGGCCTTTAGGGTCGAGTGGGCCGATGACATCATACCAGATGGGGCTTCCCTCTCTGTCATAGCCACACATCCCCCCTGCCAGATACTTTTCAATCACCTGGAATATGTGACATTACACGTGGGGCATTTCACTGTACAGTGATGCAGTGCGATTGCGTATGTAATAAACAAAACTTGAAACTTGAACCTTACCTGTTCAAAAGCTTCAATATAGATAATAATAATATGATCATTTCAGGGGCTTAAGAAAATACCTCTGGTGGCTGCCAGTCAGTGGTTAAGGTGTCCACCTTCATGCGTTTCCTGAATTCCACATGCTAAATAAAATTGGAAATGTCTTATGACAACAGTTTATTCAGATTTGGGTTTACAAGGGTGCTTAAGGGTGCATAACACCCTCATTTTAATAATGTACACGTTCAGGTGTAAGTCAGTCAGTCCATGATTGTGGTATAGTAGCGGGCACTGTGCCCACTAACTAATTTCAGTTGCACCCTTAGTGATTTTGTTCTGGACCCAGTACTGAGCTTATCGGTTAAAAGCAGTATTAAAATACATATTCTCATATTTCAGATTACTTCTTCTGTTTCCACAAAATACCATCACTTCACAGGCAAATGCATCGTGATTTCCTGTTTCTGTGCATTAACATTGTAAGACATCCGTTGTATTACCAATGCAGTGGTCTAAGTATAAATAAAGAAATTAGCATTGTAACTAAATGCTATGTATCAGTATACTGCAACTCCTACTGCTATTTTCCCAAAGGAACATCTCAGTAAAAATTATTTGTCATAGATTCAAATATATACAACTATCAAAGATATAGACATTTCACAGAAAATCATACCTAGTTGTACTAACATTAGTCATTTTAAAGATCTAAGATTTCTCTGATGAATACAGCACTTTATCAGACACTGTATTATCAGATTTATACACTCTGCAGTTACTGCTGGCAAGTAACAGTACAGACAAGTAACAATTAAATGTGTCTAAACCTAATTGAAATGGTAATAAAATTAATATTAGGGCTACTTAAGAAACAACATGGAGCTGTTTTCAATAGATTAGGGCTATCACTAGGTAATCAACTGGAGGTTTTTAAATAACAAGGACCAATTTCTTTACCTTTCGAAGCATTGCTTCTGCCTTTGCCACACTGAAGGTTCTGGCTGAAAAAGAATATCAGTGAATAATTATTAATTTTGATGGAAGTATTAACCCCCTTAACGGCAAGGATTTCAATGTTTCCAATGGTAACACATAATTTTCTACTCAGCTTCAATTCTAAAGCTAAACTGCTGTAAAAATAAGCATATAACACACAATTGGTAGATTAATAGAAATAAATGTGCTTTGTTATAAGCAGTTTGAGTTGAAGGCAGAGGGCCCCTTATATAACCAAAACATATACCCATATAACCTTTAACTTGCTTTGTTGGTTATCAATGGAAATATAAACACACAGAAACAGATTGCAAGGGATGGCAGAAAAGTTGATCTCATGGTGTGGACTGCTGACTACATCATGCACTAAAGGAGCAGCACGTAAACTCAGATTTCTGGGAAAATTTCAGCATAGTTTAAAAAAAAGCAAAGGATGAGATACTGAGGAGATTTCCAGTGTAGATCATGAGTCGCTAAGGGTGGTGATACACGAGGCAACTTTTAGATCCTTGTTGCCTGGCGATGTTGCCGAGTGACACTGCTTGGGCCCTTTCCCATTGAGAATGAGAAGCAAATTTCTATCTAGACCATTTGGATCTGGGTGGGCAACTTTTTGAGATCCTCGAATCAGAATGCCAGCAGCTGATCACATAACAGGTTTGGGGCTTCAGAAAAATTCAACAAAAATGGCAGCCTCTCAGTGGCAATGGAAGGAACACAAGGAGTGTCTCTTTATATCTTTTTACGCCAGAAAGTTGTCATGTGTAAACTCAAAACAGCAAATTTGCCTAATTTTATAGTTAAAATGCCAACAGATGTCCAATTTTACGTGCTCAGGCTATAATTTAAGCGTCAAATACTTTTTTAACAAAAAAGTCCCTGTGTCTCACCTGGTTGCCCATTGCCAGCTCAAAAAATTGCCCCATGTATCATCACCCAAAGAAACTTTACACAAATCAGAATGAATCCAACAGTCACGTCTCAGGAAGTGAAATTAAATCATTGTATTAGGACCAAGAAAATCTGATAAGGCCTTCATTTAACAGTTTCGGTTTTGTAATAGTGCGCGCTCCATAATAATCTGGAGTGATCTGGAATAATAACAATCAGAATGCAAAATACAAAAGCCTTTTACAGCAGGTAGAACAGTACTTAGGAAATAGACCTAAATCCTTCAGTTTTGCTGGCTCATATTACAGTTGTTGTACAACAATACTCTCATTACAAATATGCATCTATATAAAAAGGTACCGAGTGTAAGATTCTTTCGAACAGAATCAGCTAAACAAAGCTGTCTGATGCAATGCCACTCTTCAAGCCCTTAGTGCTGCTGTCAAAATAGAACAGAGACAAAGCTACTTGGCTATTAGCTGGGATCTAAGGACATTCAAACCCATTTGTGCACAAGGGGTTGGCCACATTAAGAATTGGTTGTTCATCAATTCTTGGGCCCTTTGTCGGGGGGGCCCTTCTGCTCTGTGCCGGCTTGCGCTGGGCGGGGGGTCACGGCTGGGGGTGGGGGCTCCACTGCCTGCTCCCCCTCTGCGGGCCCCCTTGTGCGGGGGTCATGACCCTCTTGGTCCCTCGCGGGGTCCCTTTTTGGGTTGGATGGGTGGCTGTCTCGGGGGTGGGTATTTGTGGGTCTCTGTGCCGTGGGGGGTGGCTGGGGGCCTCGATTGCCTGGTCCCAGCTGTTTCTGGCTTGGGCCGGGGGTGGTGGGGCTGCGGCACCCCCGGCAGCATCAATTACCCACCACATCCAATGACAAATCAGTCCACAGTAACACATGCAGACACACGGGCTGATGAGTATGGGGCTACTAGAAAGACGCGGTAGGCCAGTATTGTCATTATGGTGTATACAGATGTATGTTTATGTATAAATTTATATATATATATATATATATATATATGTGCATATCTGTATGTATATGTTTTTCTTTGTATATGTATATCCTTTTATTTTGTTTATTTATTTTTTGTATATGTATTTGTATATGTATTATATGTTTTTTTCTTTTATATTTTTGCGTATATGTATATGATTTTGTTTTTCCTTCTCCCTTTTTTCTTTTTCTCTCTTTTTTTCCTTTTGTCTCTCTTTCTTTTTGTTGTCTTTCCCTTTTCCTGTTCCTGCCCAGTCTTAAGGTGGTTTGATTACTTGATTAAATCTAAAGGAGGAGTATCCCAGACTTCTCCTTTGCAGAACAAATCTGACCCGATAACAAAGGGCAAACAGACCACCCATTCTGCTTGCTAATATATTGGGACAGGACAAGGGGAAAAAAAAAGAATTGGTTGTTCAAGCTATGCCACAAAAATTTCAACGCTGCACAACAGCACCCTTCTTACCGTACCACAACAATGTAATAGAAAACATCTTGGATTCACAACTGCAATCGTTTTTACACAATAGGGCATCAATGATGAACATTATAACTATCACCATAATCATATAGCACACGGTGGGAAATCTTTTTCATAAAAAATGTTTAATGTATTAACCTTATTCCTAATTACCACGAAAATAACTCAGAGTGGCAAATTAGACGAGAAGAAGTCAATATCAAATTTCATTGATCCGCTGCTTTTCATCTATATGTTTACCTTTGACATTCTTATCACAAAGACAGGTCACTGACTTCAGAATTCAGAAGTCACATATGCCATGGTATAAAGTCCATCCTGTCAAAACAGATTGACTGATCTGATTCCAAGAGATATGCCCCACTAAATATTCTGCAGACAGATTTTTGCTGCATTGTTGACTTTGATAAATAGAGGTTTTCTGGATGAAAAAAAGGTTTGTCCATGAAGTGAACCTCTAATCTCTGTTTGTTCAGTCTTCTAAACCACCAATCGTAATTTCTTCCAAATTACACAGTTTGACTTGGGCTGTCAAACTTGCTTATAATAATCAGGAAGTCTTACAAAACCTATCCCCAATTCATGAAGCCAGATTTTCTCAGTGCAACTCTTTGTCTGGTTCCTTGGAAACTTCTCTTCTCATAGACTTCCAATTGTTGCCACATTAATAAATAAACCATCAGTATTGTCTTTCCAGGAATGCATCAGGACCAACATGCCTTGGGGTTGGCCATTTCATTATACCATTACAAGTTTCTGTCCTGTAAAAGCCACCCTCTAAGAACATGTTCCCAGCCCGTTTTGCTTCTTTACTGGTGAGGCAAGTTAGTATCAGAATTGTTTATGTCCATCTGATGAAATATATGGAATTATGATGTTTTTCTACTCTGTTTTCATTCCAGACTTGCATGAACTTTGCTTATATTCAACAGTAACAATACACTGTTGCTAGATTAACAGACAAATAGCTTGTATGCTGTTATTCCCTATCTATTAGAACTGTTAGCATCACAGCTATATAATAGAAATAGCTATATAAAAGTGAAAATCTGCAATGAACAGATTCCTTACAAATTCATGTCTACATCTCTGTTAAGGCATTTCGTAAGTGGTGTCTAATGTGCTTGTATGGATATTTCCTCAAATATAGCATTACTAAGTTATACAAATTCACTAAAATAACTGCAGTTCCAAAATGCATGTTCTCATTTTGTATAAAAGCTAATATAATGACTAATCATTAAGTATGAAGTTGGAGTAAAAATTTATGTATATACAACTTGCCAGGAAATTTACAGATAAAAGGCAACTCTGGTTGCTGGGTGGTACTGCAGAAACTTTTTGAAAAAACAGGGGGATATGTTTGGGCTTTTACAAAGCCAGTGTGTTTAAATATTTCACAAACAAAGCACCAGGCAATACACACAACCATTTAAAAAGTGTCGTGTGAGATGCATTTAAGCCTAGTCACTGCTGGCTCTGGTTTTCCTAAAACCGCATTTGGTAACATTTCATTTGACGGGGCACAAATAATATAGTATTATGCTATTACTAATGTATCAATTATCCACAAACTAAGTCTTAGTTACATACTGATCTCATGTTAATACATCATTAATGAATCGCCACTCAAATGTTTTCGCAATGCAAATGTTTTATCTCAAGCAGTTACTATGTTTATAACTATATATGTTCATTTTATAAACTTTTGTGAACTACTGAAGGAACAAGTCATGAATGACGGAAATGAAATACTGATCTCATGTTTATTCATCATTAATGAATCATGACGCATCTTTTATCTCAAGTAGCGACTATAATTGTTCATGATTTGTACTTCATTAGTAACTGAGTTATTACTAAGTATTTGTGCCCCATCAAGCAAAGTGTTTCTTCAATGTCTCTAAATTCTGTGCAGGAGTACTGAGTACTGTTACAGCTGTAATAAAGGCGGACAGTAGGAAAGATCCACACAATAAAGGATTCAGCAAAGGATTCTTTCTGGGGTGATATTAAACATATCTAACTCTCACAGCCAGAGCACATCAACTTCAATAAAATATGGCCTTATTAAAGACATTTCACATGAAACAATACAGGTCGTCATAAAGGTAAAGGCAATGCAAACAACCACGGTGTTGTCATCACAAGAAACAAATGAAGACTCACTGAAGAAATACTATTTAGATTACCATATAAGTAATTAATCTTTAAAAAAACACACACACACACCTATAGGTTGCTTTTGTGTAAGTTGTTCAAAGCATAAAATGAAAGAAATGCATGTACATCAAAAGCAAGACATGGCTTCTCTCCAAATTTTCACAAGTTTTCATAAACATAAATTGTAATGAGTTAAATCTTAATATCAGGGCAACCCAAATCTGCTGTTCACATTGTGTCACCTCTGAGCCAGCGAAGCAGGAAATGGTCATTCTGGGCTGGAAGTTCTGGCAAAATATCCTGGATTCTCTCTTGCAACTAAAAGTAAAAATAACATCAAATATAGTTAGTTGAAAATATAAAGAAATAGTTCATGAGAGCTAAGAATGAGTGGATTTATAACATATAACTGTACAGTAATACCATGCCAGATGCTCACAGATTTCAGTAACCTGCATGGTTTTTAAATGGGAGACAGTCAGTCTCTTCATGATGTGTTTGCTTTAGCTTTTGTGTAGGTGCTAAGTTAGAAGATTTACCAGTGGCAGTGGCATTGGAGAGGACAAAACAGCCTATCAACGGTTCTGCATAATCAGTACCGCCATCAAGTCTCTGCATGTGGGCACAACCAATTTATTTCTGATAATCAAGTACCCCAATTGAAAAAAAAAGTCTAACATTGACCCTCTGCCCAATACACATGCACAGAAACTCATATGAACCTCTAGTATTTTTTGACTGTCTTTCTAACCCCAATAAGACAAATATTTGGAAATACTTGTTTTTGTGGGATTTTGAACTTTGACCAAGTAAGCCATGGCCACAGTTAACATCCACTTCAATTAAATATTGTCTTGTTAAAATATAGATTTTCTTTTACAAATTCAGAATTTACATATTCCGATTTTTAGGAATAAGCATGATTTCAAAATGCATGTAACACATTGTTACCTTTAATCAGAAACAAGTATTTGTTCTAATTTACTTTGAATTGTTCAAGTAAATGACAGTAAACATACTTTTACAGATACGCAAATCCAGGAACTTTACAGTGATGCCGCAACAAATATTCGGTCATTTCAATAAATCCGACAATGTAGACGTTTCGAATAAAAAACATATTGGACATTTCGGCAAACTGGAGAATTACACAGATTTGCATTTTCATTCAGTATTCTCAAGGCAAAGTGGAAATGGCGATACCTAGAGCATATTGATTAAAATTGAAAAAATCAGAGAGAAGAAATTAAATGAAAAACTGTCAGACGTCTGGCATTTTTTTCACACTAGTGGGAGACGGCTGTTAGCAATGTGAAATACAAAAGAGTGGCATGGCATAACAGAAAGACTTTTTGTAACTTAAACATCCCGGTGCAACGGACAGTTCCGTGAGATGATCTGTTAGCTTGTAAGTTATATTTAGCATAATAAGAGTACCTGCCTTGCAATGTTGTTTTGTCTGGAAAACAACCCCTTTTCCAACAATGCCCTTGTTAAAATAATCATTATATGACTTTTTTTTGGAGATAAGGCAATTTAGTTATTTTCAAGATAAATCAATATACTCTATGAAATAATCAAAAATTTGCACTGAAAAATCGATTATCAAAATATTCGATAAAGTTGCAGCAATAAAAAAGATCAGCACTTATTTAATCTGAAACTGATATGCTGCTTTTCAAACAGCTAAAACATCTATTTATCCATTTATGGGCTGTGCTGTAAAAAAAAACTAAAAAGAAATGAATCATTCGTACGTACGTTCAACTTAGAAAACATGAATTGCATACAACAAGCCCCTGCATATAATTCCTTAATATCCCCTGCTCACCTGCTGCAGTGCTTCAGACTGTTTCGGACTCAGATCGCCCACACGGCCGCTCATTCTGCCTCCACACCCTGACAGCTTACTAGATTCGGCGAGAACCAACGCCAATACTACCTTGTGACCACGGAATCATGTGCCCAGTACTGCTATCTCTCCTTAATGACTGAAACAGGTACCCAAAGCAACGCCCCCTAATCGGCCAATTAGACCGTATGTACATTTGGGCCGCCGCATTCAAAACAGGCATTTGCGACTCAAGTGCAATGACAGATCAGCCTCATATTAAGCGCATACAATACTCCTATTGGCACATATCAAAGTCCACCATAAGATTATGTAGACTAACGAACTTTGAGCAGAAAATAGGACTGAAATGTGGAGGACACACTGTAAACTTGATAATTACTTGAATCAGCCAAATTTCCTTTCCGTATCCAGTATTGGGGAGGCAACTATTAAACGGTATCTTTTCAAGCTACAAGCTACTTATGATTAAAAGTAGCTAAGCTACAGCCAAGCTACTGTTTTAATATAGTAGTTAGTTACACTACAAGCTACAGAGAAATAGTAGCTATTTCATATTTGTGCTGTAGGATACTCTTAAATTAAATTAATTAAAAAATGTTGAACATGATGTTAAAAGTCGAAATGAAAATCTGTATTTTTGAACAATGTGATGCAAAATCACAATAATGTTTCAGAAAAGTTTCTGTACTTGGTGTAAACCAAAAGTACTTCACAATCGCTGTGTGAAAATTAGAAGGGTTACAGTAAAAAAAAAGAGATTTTGATAATCCGTCCAAGAACCAAAGTGCTCCTATGCATTTTAATGAAAGTGTCTAAAATATTGTTTGCCTGAAGTCTTTTTCAACCCTTTAACATCCATTTCCAGAATATTCAAGCAGAAACACCAATCAGATGTTGTGGGTAAACCCCGTCCTCGTAAAGCGTTTAAAGATGCCAGCCGCGGCAGTAGACATGTATTATTAGATGCTCCCATGGTCTCAATGATTTCAGGTAAACCCATGTTGTGGGGAGTTAGTGATTTTGATTTTTAGTGGGAATTGACTTACCTAGAGTACAGAAAACTATGACTGGCTGCAGAGCTTTCTCTTATAGAGCTCCACAGCTGTGGAATAGTCTTCCA